>BROE01000012.1:7419935-7955447 GCA_036571765.1 Plecoglossus altivelis
AATGATGAGACCACTTGCTGAGTACAACATGTTTTTTCTTTATATCATTAAAACATAATAATGAACTCCTTGATAATTTACCCAATCGGCAATCCTGATGTTTACCAACTCCAGACATGTTACAGTCATAACTCCGGAGACAACGTAGTTGTAAAAGATAAGTTGATGAGTGTTATATATGGTAAGAAGAAGTCCTTATCTGACTATGTGGAGCTAAATGAACCAATGTTATGGTGCCAGCTGGATAAGATTAAAAGACATGTCACAAAATCAAAAATTTTGTTAAACAATCGTTTGGCCCAGGGCATTTTAATAATAAAGTTTTTGAAAACTTTTGGAAATCAGGACAGGAACCTGAACATGTCCATGACATTGTTTGTTTTGGAAAGTTTTTTTTTTTTTTTTTTTTTTTCCTTTTTAACTACCACTCACAAACTTTTAATGACCAAACAATCTTAAAAATATCAGACTTTTTTTTTTTTTACCCAACACTATACTGGTTCATTGGCACCTATTTCTGTCACCCACAAGGTTTGGAATGTACTCTGTGTGGGAGAAGTGTCAGTGGACCCTCAACACGACTGCACCAGAGTAAAGACTGAAATAGACCCTTTCTTCAAGTTTGTCCTCACGGCTACAGGAAGCCATCTTTTTACCTAGACTCTCAGCAGTTTTCAAAATGGCCACTTGTCAGAGTAGGTATGGCTGTGGGTATTCCACATTGACAATCAGTGCTAGCAAGTTCCATCTTTGTTCATTATCTTAATTGCATTCCCTTTTGTCACAGTGTGCCAGTGTGAGAAAAGGTTTACAAGGCTGTGTCAATAATAATGTCAGATGCTAGCCGCTCATGTGTTTGAACTCAAACCTGTCCTTGAGCTGTTGATTTGTCATTGACTATTCATTGGTTTTGACAAAGAGGCATTTATTCATCACCAAAAGCTGATTGCATTTGTAATGCAATTTTCCAATGCAACAATACCTTCAAAGTCTGGAAAACACAGCTTTCCAGTCAAACTCTTTTTTACTTTACTTATCAAAATGGGGTTTAACTTTAGTAAAAAATATCTTGTGTTTTTAAATTATTTATCTGAGTAGTATCCATTAAAGAGGTCTACAATGTGGAGCTTATGTGTGTTTGCACTGTCTTCTGAGCTTGGTACTCTCGGTCTCTTTGAAGTGGTGCTGTGAACGATGACCTTGTTGACACATGGGGACATTCCCATGAAGGTAACAGAGTGAATCTCACCATGATATGGCTGGCTGGTCTACTGACCATAGGAAGACTGTGTGGCGTTTAGGGCTGTTGGCTCCCCTCTTCTATCTTTCTCCAGCCAGCTCTTATCTGGGATTGTTCTTTTGATGAGGTGTCTGTGTGTTTGTGTTTGGAGGTACAAGAGATAATGTTTGAAGGTCACCTTTCAGCGCCAGCCTGATAAGGCTTGAACTCTGAAGGGGAGGGGAGAGAGGTGCTTGGGTTAGAATCAACCAAACGGGATCATGCTTTCTTCTTATGGGAGGCTAAGAGGATGTTTGGCTAGAAGAGGGCCAATCCTGCTGAACTCACTCTGGAGGTGACGCGGTTGGCTCCTTCATAGAGGCTGATTTGATCAACCTGGAACTGTGTGTATGTGTACATGTGTGTATTCATTTGAAGCCCATGTGTTTTCTGCCAAACTGGAAAACAAGTGCTTCCTAGTTGGTAGACGTCCTCCACTTCCATACTAGCCCCAAGCTGCCTGCATCCTCAGCCAGCTGACCTCAGTCCTTCCATCAGTTCCTTCCCTAGGCTCCTTCCCAGCCGCCACCCTAACCCATTCCCCAGCCTCCACTCCAGCCTTCACCACAGCCTCTAATGTAGCCCTATCTCCAGCCACTTCCCATGATATTCTGAACTCCAATATTTAGAGAAAAGTTAGGTGTTTTAAGATATATGGCTCAGCCCAATTGATAGTAGATGAAAATGTAATGCTCTGTGTATGTTGAAGCTAACTACATCAAATTTAGAAAATGGTTTAACTTTATTGCTTGTGTTTTTTTCCAATGTAATTGATTGTTTCTTAAATGGTTTGTTTTAAAGTTATAAAAATGCCTTCTGGGGTATTTATTTAAAAAATCTATTTCAATGATACATTATTTTAATGTTAACTAGTATTGATCAAGAATTCAATGCTCACCTCCTCACACAATACAGTATTTGCAGTCCAATCGCTATTTTCATGGTTCAATAAAATGAAAGTAATTTGGTACTTGCATGTGTGAAAAGAGGCATGATTATCTGTTTATATAGATTATACTATCTCCACTATCTACTCAATTGACTTCTCGAATAGGAACAATCCAACATGCATCACACATGCAGAAATGGGCAATATTTCTGTTACTTTGAAATATGTATTACTTAAGTAGTTTATAAAGTAATTTGTATTTGACGGGGGTGAGCACACACCAAATGGAATGTTTTTACCACAAAAGATTTGCGTGGAGTAATTTAGTAACTTTATTTTACATCCTCTCTCCCTCCAAATATAATGATACATTGCTTGTAAATACATCCTGAAATGATGCAGGTGACAATATTTAGACACATATCTGCAAAGCTTGAAGCATGTTCTTTTACCCATCTCTGCAAGCACGTAGACATAGCCAATTTTTTTTTTCAAAGACCCGATCTCTGCAGCTCAGCAGAAATATTTGAAATTAGTTTAGCTTCTTCCTCTGTGGTTTTCATATAGTAAACCAGTGACAGTTTATGGTGCTCTGGATGAGATAAGAGTTGTGCATCACACTACAGAAAACCTTATCTGCTGGTTCAGAAAGTGGACAAATGGCCCTCAAAAGTAAGTTTACAATGTAGCCTCAATTTTGACATTATCACACATTCAATACATTCATGGTGTGTTGTCATGTTTCAGGAAATTGTATACAAGAAAATGTTGAATGGAATAAATGTTTGTGTGCGTGTTTAAGGTCTCTAGATCCAGACCTCCATGACAGAACCTCTTTTTTGCGCAACCAATTTTGTCATGAAAATGTGTCTGAAAATGAAGTTTTATTTACCATACACACTGGCACAATGGCAAAACCAACAGAACAAACTGCTTTCAAACTGAAAACAAAATGACAGTCATTCTTTTGTCATTGTAAAATAAGTAAGAATACAGCAGAGCTGGCAGCTGTATCGAGGTGATAACAGATAGAGAAGACATACTGTATTATTATGGCAACCGTTTTGTATTTAGATATAAAAATAGGACCATTAATACAATTTTCTCAAAAAAGAATTCAGAGCATTGTTGTGCGTCTTACGCGTTATCTTCAACCTATTTGAAGTTTCAACTTTCATCCAAAAGAAAATTGTATATTTAATTTCTTTTTAGAAGACAACACGTTGAATAGGTCCCTTCACTCTGTCAGTAGCCTATTGAGCTTTGTGCTGAACAAAACTGAACCCATTCCTTCTCAGACACAATTAGCTTCTTATAGCCTGCTGCCTGTTGACTTCAAGCAAACCATTTACAGAAATTGAATTACCTATAATGACATCATGTTCCTGCTCCAGGGCTTCCTGTGTACTATTAACGAACCTTTCCAACCTCCCTGCCATACTAAACACATGCAACACCCTGCAGTTTGTACAGAGTGCATCGTGAAGGGAATAGTCATTTTCCTGAATCCCAGAGAGACCCCCTGCTTTCTACACACACACATGCACATACGCTCACCCTCTTCTCCTTCTTTTAGGTATATCCTCCAGGTTTACATCAGTATTAACGACTGATCCTGAAAATTAATAGCGTGTGGTAATGTTGGCCTCTCTGGAAGCGGAGCTGGTCGTGGTTCATCCCCACAGCACCAGTCACTCATGTTTGATTTACATGGCACTCATCTCTCCAGTGTTCAGCAAGGCTGTAAAGCCCCTCGTAAAGCCACCAGTTCCTTTGTGCCAGGGCTCCAGTATTAAACCATATATCAGAACCCGCAGGGGAAGGTAGGCATAGCCCGAAAATATAAAGGGCCACTTTCAATAATGAAGGGCTTTTTACCCAGCTCAAGTGTGCTGATTGTGATAATGTGATTATACTATTGTCTCGTTACACTTATTTCATTATGTCCTCAACAGGGGTCTAAGCAATCAGCTGCAGTCTCCGTTATAGTTTTGCTCTCACAAAGACAAATGACAAGAACTACCAGTTGAGCAGTTGAACTGTGGCTGGTTTTAGATCTCAGTCTCTGCTAATCATTCTCGATCTGATTGAAAACTCATTTATTTCACTCTTACATAAAAGACATTTTTTGGTTCAAACCTTGTCCATTGAAATACAAGCTGTCCATTGATGACCAGGAAACTCTTGGGTATGTAAGTGTATATTTATTGCACTGTCCGTTTGTCTTAACCGCATGGACATCTTTCCCTTTCTGCGCCATGCTTAGACAGATGGAATGAAATCAATTGAACACACATAACCATCAGTCCATTCTGTTCTGAGGGAACCTTCCTGCTTGTCTTCTTTGCTCAGCTAAGTGTCATGATGCAGATCTCTGGAAAGAAAGCCAAATGCACATCCTCTTACATAAAGATACCAGCACACATCCTGCACAGCCTGTTCACGCCAGAACACTCCCTCACACAAATCATTGTGCAGTCTGGGGGAGGGAAATAGGTGTTGAACAGTTGGGAAGGAGAGAACGATGCCATTTAATGAAAAGAAAAGTAAGGAAAAGAGATGTAAAGTCATCACCTGCTACCTGTGAAGCCTCTGAAGGTATGTACAGGAAGGGAAAAAAGGCACAAACTGAAACAAGTATTTCACATGGGGACTGAATGCAGACAAGATAGTACTATTGATCAGAGCTCAAACAGACCAAGTTTGGCACAGTTGAAAGAACTTTACATCCGATTAGCACTGAGCCTTGATTCCTGTCCTGTCACAGTCCATACCATACTGACATGAAAATTATTTTAATTTAAGATACTTTACAATCAAAACGTTTCAAGGACGAGGAACGTACACTTTTGATTTTAATTTTATTCAAGGAGCTGATTAACTGTCTCTCAGAAATAATGTACTGCATAATTTGAGGGGGTTCTGTCGAGGGTTCTGTTGGTTTGAATGTATCCTCTGCAGGACACATGGAGTGGGAGAGAGGGAGTAGGAGGGAGAGACGGGGAGAAGGAGGGAGAGAGGAGGAGAAGGAGGGAAAGAGGGGGAGAAGGAGGGAGAGAGAGGGAGAGCAGTAGCGGCAGGCTGAGGCTTCCTGTGGTGACACGACTCTGCTAGACTGTTTGATGTGTCATTTAGGAGGTGAACACATTTTTAATGTTACTGGAGGAAAAGAGGGGGAGGACGAGAAAGAGTATGAGGAGAAGGAAGGAGGAGGAGGGGCGAAAATAGAGAGGGGGAGGAGGAGATGGATAGAGACATTTTAAAGAGTCTCATTAGGAATGACCCGAGGCCGGAAAGAGGTGGAGAAGACCAAGCCTCCCTGAAATACTGAGGGAGGTTAGGAAGGTGGGGGAGGAGGTAATGGGAAAGGGTGCAGGGAAATAGAGGTAGTATAATGAGAGGAGAGTGAGGGCAGTGAGAGAAGTAAATGTGATGTGTGTGTTAGATTGCTGATGAGAGATGGATGAGACGTAGACAGATAGAGTGAGAAAGCAGATGAGCCATGAGCTGATTGATTGACAGATTGGCCAATTGTTGGCAGATGAGGGGTTGCAGGTGGGTTGTAAGTCATGCCTAAGTTGGTGTCCATCATTACAGTTTGAGTTTGATTTGTCAGAGATGAATGTGTGGAGTCAGTATGCCAGACAGAGTGGCCTGTGTCCACTTCTCAGAAGAGATGGAGATAGACAGACCCTGTCAACTGTCTGTATACAACAATGATGCACTGCTGATCATTTTTGGCCACACTTACCAGACAATTGGACTGTCTATTAAATACTCCTAAAAAAAGAAACTGCAGATACATTAATCTGACTTCTGGCTCGCAATGGGTAATTTGCTTTCATCACCGTAAAGCCATTCACTTTCACTGACAGGTAGCTGGCAACATAAACCCTCAGGACAGTCACACACTCTAACCCGAAGACCATCCATTGATGTAATAGTGTTTTTGTGGATTCTTTGAAGGTTTCCAATCTCAATACAACCCATATAACCATACTATTGGTTTGACTGAAACTTCACTCTTTCTCCTAAATGTACAGTTTGTTAGACTCCCATTCATGAGAAGCCTTCTCTAGGTTATCACTCACTGCAAAAGAGTTCGGCGTTTTTTCATTGAGAACTGTAGCTTTGAGAACTGAGCGGATAGGCATCTAACAACAGGGATTATAAAAAGTTCCATGAGGGGATAAGGCTTTTAAAGCACATTTAATTTTAGAACACTTGGTCAAGGTTTTGCAACAGCCATGTAAGTTTATGTGCATGCGTGGATGTGTGCACCTATGCTTGTGCATACTTGTGTGTGTGTGCTTCTGCAAGTATGTGTATAAAGGAGATAATGGTTGTTCTGTATCCATACCTCCATCTACACAAAGACATCTTTCATTTTTCTGTTATGCAGTTAAATGTTTCTAAACATAGAACATATGTTATCTGGATTGATTCAAGTTCATTATGCTATACAGTCACCAATCAGCTATGGCCAACACTTCATTTCTGTCGCTATCTGTCATGTTAACTTCCAAGCAAACATGCGTCTGAAGTGTTACTTTTTTCACAGGCTAACATGGAAGTAGGAAACCATGTACCTTAGATCACTTTGCAAATAGGAGATGGTGCTCCTCAGAGCAGAGGGCAAGACTCTGCAGTGCTGTGCTGCTGCGTCAGGCCCTGTAGGAAGAACAGATCGACTGTGGAGGTGAGACTGGAGAGCGAGTCGGATTCCTTTTCAGCCCTTTTGCTGTGTTTTCATCTAACTTCCTGACATCAGGCAGAAGCTGAGGCATGTTGTCATCATATACACACATTCACATCCACGTGCACACTCACACAAACGCACGCAGACACATACACGCACTTACACACCCGCGAATGCACACCCCTCCCAGAGTTTAGGTGTTTATTGTTACAGAACGAAAAGGAGTCTGTGTGGAATTGAAGACGAGCGTTTATCTGACTGCTGAGGAGGACTGGCAGTTTCATTGTTTTGCTGAGCAGACTTGGGCTGTTGGATCATGTGGTTGAGGCAGTCCTGTGGTAAATCACAGGGACACAAGAGCTCCTAGACCAGCCTAGCAGATAGGCCCACAGCTTCCAACAAGACCCAGAAGTATGCGATAGCATTTGTAATCATTTATCAGTTCATTGATCAACGGAAGAAAACGTTTAATAGTCTGGCTTTGGTCTCACAAGGATTTGGTTGTACAGATTACACAATATACATCTGGATGGTTTGAGTGTCAAATACTTAGGATCCTATGAACTGTAATCCGCCAATCAAATATCAGATGACTGCAAATACGATCATCCATATGCTCTACATGTGTTTGTCCCTACTGTGTGTATGCGTGTGTGTGTGTGTGTGTGTGCGCGCGTGTGTGTGTGCACGCACGCACGCGCGTGTGTGTCTGCATGTCCTGCCAAGTAGCTGGGTGAGCCGCTGACAGGTCTTTGGCAGGTGGAACAGCAGCACTGCTCTGCGAGGTTGCTCAGATGTTAATGGCTACAAATGTGTCCCACTGAGCGAGAAACCGCAAGGAAATAGATTCTCCACCAAATGCTGCATACTAGCCTGGACCAGTGGGTATCCTGAATCAATGTTGTTCTGGTTCATGTAGAATTACAACCTATGGTACAGTTCTACTGAGTTCAATTCCAGCAGAGTGTACAAAAGTGAAACCTGTCTCACCAATTCAATGGACAGGATGGCGATGCCTTGAAGGATAGGCTTGGTGGTATAATAATGTCTAAAAGAGATGATGTTGCAGGTTAGAATGACAGAATACAGAATGTCATGAAGATTCAGAATGTGGCTGATATATCCAGACCTTCAGTACTGCTGTAGCGAACAAGTCATGTTGTCACTGAGCACTATCTCTGAGGTGGATAATTGGTGAGCTAGGTCAACGCGTTGGCCGTCGGTCATCTGATCATTGTCGAGGGTTCATTACATTTAGCATGTAAATGTGAATCTGACTAATTCTGTGTTGCTTCACTGTAAATATTGTCACTGTATATTTTGCTGTAATGAGCAAGTGTTGAATATTATTAGGTTTTGTAATGCATTTAGCTTTTAATTATGTGCAGGCAAAAATGACCCAGACATGACCTGGGGAGTTGATGAGGAGAAGAGACTTGGGGGTGGGGGTTTTCAAACCTTTTACTGTGTGTGGTCTGCATGTGAACAGTCTGTGTTTCTGTCCTGTCTGTGTTTCTGTCCACGTGTCTGTCTGTCTGGTCCCGTCTCGTGTCTGTGTGTGTTTCTGTCCACATGTCTGTCATTGTATGGTACTGTTTCTCTCCTGTGTGATTCCGTCTTGTGTTTCTTTCTATGTTTTTGTGTGTGTTTCTGTCTATGTTTCTGTATGTGGTTCTGTGTTTCAGTATATATTTCTGGGTGTGTCTATGTTAGTGCCTGTGACTCTACTGATCCCCATACTTCTCGGAGACAAGCTGTGATTTTATCTTCAAACTCACCACCAAACTCATCTCGTTGTTTAATAATTTGCTGTCTTAGGGCACCATTCACTTTTTCAAGATACATTTACCCTTCCAGTTCATCCCAGCGCTCCCTGGTTGCCTGGATCAGCCAGGGGCGTCAGGCTGGTGATGATGATGCTCCTCCACCATGTAGAGGTGGGTGTCAGTTGAGCCCACTTATTGAGAAACAGTGGAGGATTAGTCATGGAGCTGACAGGTTAGTCTGAATGGATACCCCCTGAGAGCCGTCCTAGCCCAACATGTCATGTTCTTTCTGTGTTTGTGCTTGTGTGTGATTTTTCTGTCACCAACAGTGATTATAGAACAATCTGGATTTTGATGAGAACCTGTCAGAGGATATGCAGCACTATTCTTATTGCAGAGTGTTAGTGTTCCTGCACACACACCCGCATGTGTGTGTGTGCTCTAAAGTATGTTCCTGTCTCCGACTAAGTGTGTCAGCGGGGAATATTTTGTGTGTGTGTGCATGTTTTGTATGTGTGTGAGTATCCCAGTAGGAAAGCAGATGTACAGAGGTCACCATCCACATCCTCCAGTCATTTTTCAGAATGGACTGTTACTTACACAAGCCAAACGCCTGGGTGCTCTCTCTTTCTCTTTTTCCATTGTTCTACGTGTGGGAGTGCATGTGAGTGTGTCCATTATATTGTAAAACTGAAAACATTGTGCCGCACAGAAAAAAACTATCCTCATAATCACCTTGAAAAAAGTCCCCCAGTCCCTCAAATGTCAGGATCAGCCATTTCTCCTGCCCCTCCCCCATGTCCGCACTCTCCCTCTACATATCTCCCCATCTCGCACTCTTGCCCTCTCTCTCTAACCACTCATCCTCTCATCCCACCATAAATGCTCAACTTTGTCTGGAAATCACTTGTCCAGGCATCAGTGCCTTGGTCAGTATGTTCTATCTGAGCTCAGTAAGCTTGATCCACCCATGCTTCTGTCTACTGTGTGACCCAGGGCAAATTCCAGTCATAAGAACAGCCATAAAATCACTGCATGGTGGTAGGGTGGGGAGATTGCAGTGATGTCGCAGACACTTGCTAGGACCAAGGGATAATAGCATTGTGTTTGTAATGGGATGCAATGTACTTTAGTGTGCCTTTTTATACCCTGTGGTGCTTTAAAGTCCTTTATGTGGGAGTTATGCAATAGGCTATGGTTCATTCTCTCTTAGTTATGGCATGTACAGGCCATTTCCTCTCCTCGGACCTTAGACTTGTTCCTCCCACGTACACTGACACACACACTGCCCCTCCCACCCACTGTGAAAGGGCCTCACATGCCTTACAACTCCCTGCTCAGGTATAGTTTGCAATCAGTCTTTGCAATCACGGCTATGGATATTTGTCGTCAAGAGCAAGCTCTCAATTCAACACATCGCATGTTTGTTCTGTTTAAAATGTCATTTACATCTAGCACAATAACATGGTTCACACACACACACATACACACACAGGAACGGACTTGCAGACACATACTATACACTGAACTACCAGCTGTCTCCTCGTCTTGCCCTCAAGGCTTGGATGATGGATTCCAACATACTTCATTCAGAAGAATAGAGCTTTTTATAAAATGTCCTTGGTGTAACAAACTGACTTCTTCTACAAACGTTCTGGATCCAAACCACTATATTTAGGTATTCAAACAATGACACAACAACTTTCAGACACTGCAGAAACATTAAACACCTCCTCAGCCTCAAAGTGAATCTTCTGGGTGGTCTGTGTACTTTGGCTGGAGCTGTCCGTCTCTTTTTATATGATCTCGCAGGGATTTTGTTATCCACAGACAAACTACACGGCCCTCCCTCGTCCAGCCATCTTAGAAAAGGTTTTTCCTCTCTTCTCAAACCTTGTTTTTCAAACAGTTGTCTGCCAAACTAGTATCAAACCAGCCAGCGTTGGATCACAACAAACTGCTCCAAAGCGGAGGCTCAAAGACAAATCAGGGGCGCTGTTAATTTCAGTCAAAAAATGCCATCCCTCATCTTGAACAGAACCCCCCCCCCTTTTGCTCTGTTTGTGCTTGTTTGGAGTCGATCCACCAGAAGACGGAGCGTTTGATTACAGAAGCGGCAGCTGGGGGGGTATCACATAACACGCTCCGGCAGCAAGCCCTTCCATGGAGTCTGGAGGTGAAGAGAGGAAGGATGGGGTCGTCGTCCACTAAGCACGACCCCCTACACGGATCCTGACCTTTCAGGCTGGCTGGTGACAGTGAGTGATATGTCTGGTGGCAAGCTGTCACCTTGTGTGTGGAGGAGTGGGGTACAACTGCTCTGAGGTCAGGAGGAAGCTATCATACTATCATGCATAACTCCCCGGTCATCCTGGCTCTGGTTGGGTGGTCCCCTCCATCAGCCTCACCATTTAACCTCCCTAGTCTCTCTCTCATCTCCAGACTGTGTCTTTCTTGTATGGATGTTTAAAGTGCCTTTATTACCTCTCGCTTTTTATAATCCCAAGGTATGACTGCCAACGGAAATGTCCAACTGTGTGGACGTCTTGAATACTATTCCATGTATGACAATGATTTTGTGCCTTTTCTGTAGCTATTGTAACCTGTAGTAGCTAACACTAAATCATATAATTTAAGGATTCATCATGAAAAATATAAGTTCAACTCATCTTTAACAATTAATTTGTCTTCCTTGATCACTTAGACAGTCTCTTTATCCCTGTTCTGGTCATTAGTACCTGCGCCGTTCAATACAAAATAACTCATGGAAATTAAAAATAGATTTTTTTGAGAGGAGAGTCTGCAGCTGGAGAATGAATGAGTGTAAGAAGGAAAGATATGTATCTCTTGGTTGTTGGACACAGACTGACAGTGTAATAGCATTTTCCTGCCTCGGGCAGCGAGATTCTGAGTCGCCACAGCGAACAACACCGATCTTGCTGTCGCAGGGGAAATAGAGAGATTCACTATACAGACTTCCTTTAATTTGAGATTCTTATCTTGGGTGGTGTTGGCCTAGGATAATAGGCCGCTCCTTTCACTCTCCAGATAACACGCGGACACCATTTAGGAGAAGTAATCTTGATCAACCTTTGCCCGTAAATCCAGCTGGAGAAACTAGTGAACTAAGTCTTCGAAAAAGACAACCCTTTTGTAAATGGACACTGTATAAAGACATTTCTATAGAACTGGAGATGGTATGGGCACAAGAAATAATACAATCTGGCAATTTGCTTGCAGGTCAATAATTTACCATAGCAAAATTTAACCTGTGTTGTAACACATTTTGCCATGCTAGAGATTTTTCCCCTTCCGATCATTTGCATGAATTTATTGGAGATGGAAGAATGAAAAGTGGCAACCCAGGATCAATGTACTGGAACTGTATGGCACTGCATTTTCAGTTTGATACTGTATATCAATACAGTATTGTATTTTCATCATTTTACAATGTTTTCCATACAGTACTGTTTACTTAGGATGGCGCTTTATTTTCAGAGGTTTACATATCACAACATATGGCTTCACAAAATGCTGCATACTTTCATGCATGGGCCTTGGCCTCACCTTGACATCGAGGTCACTTCAAGTGTGAGCATCTGTGACATGAATAAATGTATATGTAATATTTCACCCAGTACCATGGTGCAATCTGCGACCTTTGTCACATGACCTTGATTATTTTCATTGGTTGCTGTCTGAGGCCCCCAGCAGATCCAGCCACCCCTGTGTTACAAAGACTCGGGGTGTGAACACGCCAAAGAGATAGCAAGGAAGGTCACAGACATCCACATTCAAGGAAATGAATGATGGTGATAACTTCCTGGTTGACTATCTTGACCTGTGATGAACCACTGTGATGGACCGCATGTAATGGATCTCTGCTTTTCTCACATAAGCTCATTCCCTCCCTATCTCTCCCTCCCTCTCTCTCACTCCCTCTCTCTCACTCTCTTTCCTTCTCTCTCTCCCTCCCTATCTCTCCCTCTCTCTCTCTCTCTCTCTCTCTCTCTTTCTTCTGCAGACATACAAAGTCCACCACCCTCCCTGGAGAGGTGACTTACTCTGACTTTATACAAAAGATGGAGAATCTCACACAGAAGATCATTCCCGACCCACATCTTAAACAACAAACAATATCTTTAGACCATAATAATGAAACACACAATATTACCACCAGCTATCCCTCCCATTATACTGACAAGATTTGCTCAAAAAGTACTTATCCAATGCTGATGTGTATCTGGCTGCTAACAGCCTCAACAAATCCAGCCCTTAAAACCTAATGCTTAGACCCACTTAGATTCAGCATCAGCTTACAGGAAGTATCTACAAGTTTACTGCGGTGCTATTGTTGTTTTGTGCATCCTGATGGAGAAATGGCTCCAAGCAAAACAGTTGAGTTAAACTGACGGAGTGACCCTCCTCAGTGGGGAGCTGACGGTCCTGGCAGCGCTTCGTTGTGCTCAGCGTCCAACACTCTGCAGCATGGCGGGGGGCCTCCAGAAGGGAAGTGTGGGCTCGACGATGATTATGAAGCAAAAAGAAGACAAAACATTTAGTGCTTATTGGTTCTCGTGGGACAGCTCTGAGCTCTGAGCTCATTCAGTTGGTGTTTTCTTCTGTAAGTTCTACTTGAGCTCCTGCGCACTCTGCAGTACAGTGTTGCTGTTCAGGTGTAGGCGTGTGTGTGTGTGTGTGTGTGTGTGTGTGTGTGTGTGTGTGTGCTTGGGAGTTTGTACGCAACCATGTTGTGAGCGCGTCTATGCTCACTTGTGTCCCATGTCATGGTTGATCAAGGGCGCGGAGGCGTGTGTTTGCCTATTTGTGTCTCATTCAAACTCCACGCAGGCACATCTGAAAAGTTCACATATTCATCGGCCTTCCTCCGTGACCTCAAAATGTCGAAACCTTCCGCACCATCAGTGCTTTCAGAAAGTACATTTGTGGAGAACGGTGCAGAGCCGTGAAGGAGCGTCAGCAGAAGGAGGGCTGACGTGAATGATGACAGCTCCTTCTTTCTGCTTATGACCTCTGATGGGTTTTATGTCTGCTGCTGGGATTTCCCCTGGTCAGGAATATGGGATCATCTGGGAAAATATTGATTTTAGATATTACTGAGGCCTCCTTCTGTCTGAGGATAATTTCATTATGCATCGTAAACACAAATCACACCAAGAAACTGTTCCATTCCCAACCCATTCTCTCTCTCTATATATATATAGAGAAAAAGAAAGACATATATATATATATATATATATATATCTTTAAATAAATTCATCTATATTGCTAATTTATTTCTCTATTACCCACGTTCTTTGTTTTCTCCCATCGCTTGGAAACCATCAATACCGTCTTCTAGTCTGTCATGGTGTTGGCTGCACATTAGTGAGGGAGGCTTATGGCAATGGGGTGGGGGTGTCGCAAAGACTGTATAGAGGAAGAACAAGTAAAAGACAAGGTAATGGCTTTGCACAATGAGCTGTGTATGGCTCTTACATAATCCTTTGATGTACATTTTTAAAGCATTGCTCTACACCTGATCAACTATGGAGTATTATTAACCAGAAGCCCAGAGATGGACATACTGTTCTCATTAGTACACTATCACTATGTCCATTACATAGTCCAATTCCAAAGTGGTAATAATTCTCAACACAGGTGCCCCTGTCCCATTGTGCCGGTGCATCTATTCAAAGAGGGTGTAAGAAGTACCTCTGGATCCATTACAGGGCATGACAGAACCAGACCAGAGCAATGTGTTCCGAGTCCTTTCCACTGTCCTCAGTCATGTTTGAACAGCCTAATCTCCACTCCCCTCCCCTGCTAACCCCACCCCACCCCCATTCTTTCCAGTTTCAATGGCTGCTGCTGTTGCTGCTTCCTCCCTCAGACTCAGGGTGTGGTGCTTTGCACACAAACCCAGTTAGGGCCATGACTGGAGGCTTCACTCCGGTGAATCAGCCTTCAAAGAGAGGGCCGCCCCTCCAGAAGATAACACATTGTTTGGACTTGTCTCTTTGAAAGATAGAAACTGTACACAAATTAGAAGAGGTTGAAGAGATGAAGACACACACACACATACACATCCTGAAATGAATGATTGGGTGGAAATACATGCATCCGCAAAGACACACTGAACTTATGTGCAGTTATGCACACACACATAACCAAGTTGGGAAAAAGGTCAACAGAGGGTAAGAGAGATTGAGAGATAGAGAGCGTGAAAGAGAGTGAGAGGGAGTATGAGAAAGCGAGAGCAATAGAGTATGAGAGAGAGAGGGAACAGTCCATTTGGCTACACCCCACACATATATCAGAAGCAGCAAAGGGCAGGAAGGCTACTTCCCTTCTTCTGTTGGTGGCGTTGAGTCTGTTGACCTTTCGAAATGAGTGAGAGACGCTCCGACGTAAAGTAAACAGAGGTTTGTTTGCAACCGTGTCTCAAGTATGTATCGATCCTGGTCCTGAGAAAAGGTCACTGCTGACAGCTCAGGTGATTCTTGTTAGATGGCACATGGAGGGGTAGGGAGGCACAATAGACTTGGGTGCTCTTAGTCAGCAACAGGATTAGACAGTAACTACGTTATTTCATGTTGTTTGGGTTTGTTATTTGATGTACGCTTTGTTTCAGTGCTTTCAGCAATTCAAGCGAGTCATCCAAGCTGGACAAAGCCTTAAGAAGCTGTGCCTAGAACTCCAAGTGTCTTTAAAATGGTAAGGTAAATTCGTAAATTGTTATAAAAGTCAAATATAATTGTGGCACATTGTGAGGGAATCTTCACCCCAAGCTCATGCAGTCAGTGTCCTGCAGGATAATTGCAACAGTGGATTGTAGTACAATGTTCCTGTTCCTGAATGAATACCACACACATGCTGGGCACTGATTGGCTCCCTTCAATCAAACAGTATCTAATCAACACCTGCAAATGAGAAGCAGATTGGAGTAACACTGACTCAGCGAATTGGAGTAGCATTTTGGCATCTCACATTAAAACCATCATGTGCACAAGGTGTGCTAGGTGAAGTGGTTCAGGCAATCGCGCCAGCTGTGAAATGTAATAGTAAAATAACAAGGAGAGAAACACAAATTGGATAGCTTGAGTAACAATTAAATATAAAGCCAAGACTTGGAGACAAGTTCATAAAAATGCTTCAGTTTCCATCTTAGGTTGCATTATTTCCAGAGAAAACATCCGATTTGACTGTTTCTTTTTTTTACTTAGCACTTTGTAACTCAACAATTTAAACAGTATAAAATGATTCCTGTTAAACATCAGTACTTTGCATCTCCTGTAGTGTAGTGAGTGCAGCTGGGACTGAGCTCCATCTATCATTGATGAATGCCACCTCACTGCTCCACTGATTTGTGCATGCTGGTTCATATGTTACAACATCAACCCTTTTATGCCCTCACATCGAAGAAAGTGACTCTTATGCATAGATGTTGCATTGCGAATGACATTTCTGGACAGATCACCAATGCAGTAAAATGCAGACACAACACTATTTAAAGAGCAGGACGTACGTTTCTCTTCCATTTTTGAGCGTGTCGTTCGTTTATATCCTTGGAATCTAAAACAAGAAAACCAAATGCCTGTGCAGTGGCTCTGTGGGACACGATCTTTTAGTTTAGTGATGGATAACACTTAACCTCCACCTGCTGAGATAATGCCATCATGTTAAAACGGTGACTATCTTTAGCTCAACTTTTAACTTAACATGTTCTTCCGCAGAAAGAATCCAGTGCAGGACAGGACTAAGCAGCCGTCATCTGGAGTGTGTGTGCCAAGGCCCTTCAGAGACTCCCCAAGAGTGGAGAAACACAAAACCTCTACACTCGGTCATTAGAGGAGAGAGAGAGAGAGAGAGAGAGAGAGAGAGAGAGAGAGAGAGAGAAAGGGAGAGAGCGTAATAGAGAAAAGACTGAAAACGCCTTTAGCCTCTTCATTCTCTCTCCCTGGAGCCAAGTGACATCTCTCTGATCTGGGGATTAAAAAGCAGCATGGCAGCACAGGGGTATTGCCTAAGCTCCCCAAATCAGAGAGGAGATATGGCTCCTCTTAGATAAGCAAATCTGTGTGTATACATTATACATCGACGCCACAGGACTTGGACAACATTTTGGGTTGCTTTTTAACACAACGCAAAAGGAAAGGACATGGGGAGTGTATGAGAAATATACAGTAAAATACAAGAGTTGTCTCTGATTTACAATGCAATGTGCTGTACAGTGTTTATTATTCACTTTATAAGCTGTTTCAGCCTCCTCAGCACCGATCTGCAAGAGGGAAAACATGGGTCTGAGAATTACCAGCAATATGGAAATTACGGCTTGAAGAAATCACAACCCTCTCTCTCTTCATCTGTCTCTCTCTAACACACACCCCTGCTCTCTCTCTCTCCCTTCCATTCACTTGGTCTCTTTCTTAAACCTCCCCAGATACAAACAAAAAGCGAGGATTGAGGGTCTGTTGTTTGGAGTGGCTCGTTGAGGCAGTGGAGCTGTGCTTGCGAGACACAAACATTCCAGGCATCTGTTTCCCTCTGATATTAGCAAAGAGCAGTCTATTCTCTCAGAGTGAGAGAGAACTAATCTGGGTTTCCAGAGTCAAAGACAAGAAACGTGGGTTCGTTTCAATCATGGGGAGCTGTAAATCGTTTTAATGTGAGCCTGACACAGACAACGGAAGGAAAGGGGCTTGTACACCAACACAAGCCTCCATTACACTGGATTTGCTAATCCAAACATGCAAATCCACATCCGGAATGCTCATTTTCAGCGTAATCCCAACACAGTTTCAATGGGATTAGGATTGTGAGAGGGAACGGAAGTACACACTACAGTATATGGCCAATATTTTTGTATACTGTACCTTAAGTTAAAAAGTAGGATAATGCATTCAAAGTAGGATATTGCATTTATCTTTAGTCTCTTTGAGAATGGTGAGGGAGACATTGAGAATATTTTTAACCTAATCCTTGACGCTAATTCCCTGGTGTGTTTGACAGTGTTTCTCAGATCAATGTGGCCTTTTATATATGTCTCTGCAGAACACAATCAGAGGAGGAAGGTCAGATCACATTATTATGCAGCCTTAAACAAAAGTCCTCAACCTCAATCACCTAGTGTTTTCTCTGAAATGATGAGTTGTATTTTTTTACTTTCCCAAGATTTTCATTCAAGCATACGCATGCACACACTTAATATTGAGCACGCAGACAGAAACAAGCACATGCGCATGTGCGTACATGCATGTGCTTACACACAGTCAAACATGAATCCCTGAATTATATTGACGCCCAAACATGTCATGGAGATCTCCTTTACTTTTCACAGCACATCTGTATGTCTTGTCTTTTTAGGCTTTTGTGTTTATAATTTAAGTGTCTTATTCTTGTCTTTTCTGTCTGTTTATCGCTTTATATATCTCTATATATTTCTCTCTTTCACTCTCTCAGTCACTTGGCCTTTCTGAGTATTTTTCTTCCTCACAAAGCAAACTTTCCTTCCTTTTCTGAGAACTCACCTCTGCCGACCTCTCTCTCTCCCTTTTTTTTTGAACACTGGACACTGTTGACCTTCTCTCTTTATTTATCATTCTCTCTGGCTGTCTATCTCCCTCCCTAGCTGAGTCATCCTGTTTATAATACTAATAACGCTGATCAGTGAATTGTACCATTTTCATTCACCTGGGAGGTCTCCCCTCAGCTAAACAATTGCAAAATTCTTTGAAATGCGAGCTTTAAGATTCAATTTTGAAGTAAAAAATGCAGATGTAAAGGTTATGAGATTGATTGTCCAGGGAGAGAAGCACAAATATTAAGGATAGACTAATTGTTTGGAACAAGTGCATTACCTCACACCCTGTCATCTGACATTGAAACATGTTTACATTGGCAGGTATAGATCAGACTCCCTAGTGGATATTGTGTGATTCAGGAAAAAGGAGAAAATGAATTATGTATGAAAGTCTCACTCCTCCCAGCGCTTTGTTTTCAATATTGATGCCGCACTTTTCTATATTCTCTTTTTTTTAAGGTAATTACAAGAGAAGACCAAACCATGACGATTTGTTAGGATAATCTCCTGGGGGAGGGTAAGAATTTATATTCAAGACACAGCTGCAATAGTTCCTGCTGCGAGGATGACTTTTTTTTCGTTAGCAGCCTTAAACTCCTGTACTATTACCTGAGCAGCAACAAACAGTTATGACAAGGGTAGCGAGTACTTGGACAGGCATCCTTTGGCAGAGGTTTAGGTTTCAACAAACCAAGTTGCCATTAGGGCCATGGATCATCTGGACAATAAGTTATAATGTGTTAAATGTTTTAATGAAAATTATCTAATAGTTTCAAAAATCCTCTCTTCTGTTTTACAATAGCATGGAGCCTTGAGCTTCATTCCAATTGTGTTGGAAGGGAGAGAGCAATCACAGGGTATTCTATACCTGCAGGCAGGGATCGTCTACTGTATCTTGTTATGATCCCTATCACATTGCAGGCTGGAGGGGGGCCTGGGACTAAACACATTAGTCACAGTGAAGTGGGAGCACCCAAACCTCAGCTCTCCAGTCTCAGCTTCATAATCCTGCTATGTCTGACTACTATTGCACCAGCTATTGTAGAATTGGTTGGACTCGTTTGAAAAGACAACTAATCGAAATCTCGTCCATGTACTATCCAGCATGTAATCACTTTGTGACTCCGTCTTTTAAAGATTGAACAGAGTCGACAGACAGATGAAACACAAAAGCATTTTGGCAATTACAATAACTACATGCGTTCACAACAAATGAGGCCAAGAAGCAACATTTTCTCATTGTCGGAGCTAACGGCTGATCTGAATTTTTTTCTGGGGGTGGGGGTGCGGGCGGCATACGACATACAAAGGGCCAAACAGCCTGAATACAAAATTCTAATTACCATTATTGTAATCGGCTGAATCTCTGGACTGTTGGAGCTATTCAAATTCGCAAACTAAAAGAAGTTGTTGAACCGCTCGGGGCTAATGTCTTGCTCGTCCGTCTTCCCTCCTCAAACTAGGGGAAAAAGGCAAAGATAACCATGCTTTCCACAGTACATGACTTCAGGTCAGATCTATCATCATACAACTTCACGCTTAAAGATTAGAAAGCAAGCTGAGCCCAAATGTGCTATATAAGGGGGTTCTCAGTAAAGCGTTGGGGCAGAACACCCCTCCCTACTGGCTCCAACACCCGACAATGGAATGTCCAAAGCATGGGGATCACCTGACCTGAATCCTATTAAACCTTTTATGGGTAGATCAGAGAAGAAGCTCGTGGGGGAAAATGTGTTTCTGTGGTTGGGCTCACAAATACTATGAGAAGGACACAACACACATACATAAACACACCATGCATACAGCCACACGCTATACACAGGTTGCATATGTGTGCATTAGTGCAGAGGACCATCCAAAAATGCCAGCTCACAGAGGATCAGAAAAATCACACACACAAACTCACACACATACTCAAACACATGAACACATGTGCACAGGCACCATGGCTTTCATGTACGTAGCCTGTGGGTAAATGGGACTTCAGTGAGCTGGTGGTGAATGGACATTAAGCAAGGATTCACACACCGGATGGCTGGTCTGGATCATGCTATTCTGAGCACAAGCATGTGGATTAGTTGTCTACCAGCTCCTAGCATAGCATCAGTTGACCACTTGCTAAAGTAAACCTACTCTTTTCCTATTCTTTTCTTTTTTCTTTTTATGACAGTTTACTGAATAACTTAAGGATTTCACATATGTGGTTTGCAATTCATTGGACAGTTTATTAATTCATTGTTTACCAATGGGGTAGCATTACCTTGATGAAGTTACTGTACCCAAATTGAGCTTTGAAATGAGATAGCCTTTATTAACAAGAAACAAATCAGTAATTTAGGGTGAATATCTACGGGCAAGGCATGGGTCAGACACGTCTTCCAGTCCTCTTTAAAAGGGCTTTGCATGGGAATATGGAAACTACCGCCGACTTTGAGATTCGTGACGCACTGCCCCCTAAACCCGCGGCATCCCGTCAGAAACAGCACAGCTGTCTTGCTCCACTGCTCATCAACCGATGTAGCGGAGCGCACACAGGCGGGCGATACGATTCGAATGTGCCATGCAAGGCTGATGTGTAAAATATGGCTTTTAAGCATTTCAGATGGGTTGGAAATGTAAATTATGTGGAACTGGTGGTCGTGGATTAGTTTTACAAGAAGGGTGACTTTAGCATTCGGCGCTATGATCGCGTGCATGGTTTGCCAAAAATCGTTGGGATTTATCTGATCGAAGTTTGAGGCAGACGTTTATCCAGCTAGTCTGGTAAGTAGCAAATTGCGAATACCGTGAAATTAGACCAGAAACTGTCTTGTATTATTGCTTTTGGGCTGTTCTTATATTGTTCTTCATCACCATCATCCTAAGCCTACTCCTTAAACTACTTTGCCAGTTAACAGGATCAAAATCATACACTTTCGTTTTCCGGCAAATGTGTGGATGCAAACATACATGAAAACATGCACATGCCCATACACCTTTATTTCTGACACACACGAAGACATTGACTTATACGCTCACTAACACTGACACAACAACAACCAAAGTTGTTGTTTATCCTAATGGGCAGCATTTTTATAGAGCACAGCGCCTCTGAAAGACCACTCAAGGTAATAGTAGTGGGAGAGCGCCATCATTTGCATTTGAGCACACTCCTGACATGAAACTCTGACACATACCAGCCCTAGGTTACATCGTTTGACTCAACCCGACGGCTGCATTTGATTTAAACAGTTTCATGAAACGCTTGAGTTGTCCACTGTTTTATATCAGCCAAAAGGCAACATTTTTAATTAATAAATCAATTTGGGTTTATTTACCATTATTAATCCTGTTTTCAACCAAGCTAATTTTAACATTTAGAACATAGGCAAACGCTTGTAGGGGACGTCAATGTTACGTTATTTGGTTGAGAGAAGCAGGAGAGGAAGGGCTCTTTTATGCTCATGCCACCAGTAAGTAGATCCGGGCGTGCGCAACGCGGAGAGATACCATCCAACTCAGAGTGGAAGAGAGGGAGAGAGAGGGAGAGAGAGAGGGATCAAGACAAGGGAGAGCGTAAGGTGGATAGTTGCGGGTAGGAGTCCACGTATTAGGTACCATGCAGATATTTGGATCATTTAAACTACATGAAAAGCCTCCAAATCCACGACATTTATGAAGGAATAGGTATGTAACGTTTTGTGCGCATTCGTGTGGGTTTGCTGGCTTCAACGAATTGTCTTTTGCCTTATGGAACGTGAGAAAAGTTCAAGTATAGCGGACTGACTATTGTAAGTCACTCGGTTGTGAGAAATCCGGAGTCCTTCTCATGTTTCTTCTTGAAACTGTTAAAGTTTTTATAAACGATTTGTTAAGTATACAAATAGTTGCGTTTGATGTTCAGGTAGTGGTTTCAACAGTTTTACACGGAAAGATTAGTTTAACGGGTTATTTTGCGTTGCAATTGGGCATTGTTAGTGTTCAACGTTTTCAACAATCCGTGGAGCCTGCATCTGGCTCGCGCACGGCTGCCGTTTCGACGTGAAATGAATAAGAATGGGTTTAGTTGGGGGAAGGGATGTTAAAGTAAATAGTATGCACAGATTTTCATGAAACAGTCAACTTCTCATTTGTTTCCCTTCATTGTACAAACAAACTTTCGAACAATTATCGCAAAAAATATTGGTCTGGATGAAAAGAATTAACGCTTGTAAGGAAAACATGTCTTTCATTGTGTCAAATATTTACGTAGGCTTCGATGCAAAAAAAAGAAGCTTTCTGTACCTCAATTCGTGTAGGTTGTGCATCCAGACTCTTATTGTGACTTTTGGCTCGTCATTTATCATGTAAGATGTAGCTATTACTAACGTGTTATAGTTTGTAATAACTACAGCTATTATTGCATTGTTTATCATGGGGCATTAATCCATTTAGTAGACTTTTAAGTAAGGTCCAGTACAATTATATCCTTATTCTCTTAGACGTTTCAGTAGATAGATGTATTGATTTATTTCTGTTTCTGATGTAGCCCATTCTAGATTGAGAGTGATATCTGTTGGTAGATTGTGGCTCATGTGTTTTAACAGTCTTCAGAGCTCTCACCACTGAAGAACCAAATTTGAAACCTAAACAACAATCTAGTATTTATTTTAGCTCAGACTCCTAGACATGCTATGGGCTTGATTTGGAAATAAGTATAATGCCTCAATGGGATGTGACCAGAGTTCTTCCACATTTCCGACATTTGACATGGCAGATATTTGAATAGCCTAATTCTATGTGGATTAAAGCATTTCATAGATATATTTGATCAAGTTAAAACTGAAATCCACCCTCCAAATCACCACTCTGGTTTTCGGCTTGCCATATAATGTTACGCAGTAAAACCTTTGGAGCCTATTTGTTACAATATTGTTAGTGATACCAGACATCATCGTAGTCTATTGATCTGTTTTTGCTGCCCCCACCAACAACTTATGTCACTCAAATATGTCAATAGACAATAATCTTAATGATCTCTTTTTTGTCTGCTGTTTATTTTTAAGGCGGTTCGGTGAAGAACACGGTACAAAATGTGGAAACACTTGACTTCACTGCTCGTGCTGCTCCTGCAGCTCCTCTGCTGTGGCACCACTGACATCCAAAGGCAGGAAGGGGCCTCACCTATGCAGTTCACCCACTCCGTTTACAATGCCACAATATATGAGAACTCTGCTGCTAAGACCTTCTTGGAAAGCCATGCTAAGATGGGCATCTATATGGCTGACCCAACCTGGGAGATACGGTACAAAATAATGGCAGGGGACAGCGAGAATCTATTCAAAGCAGAGGACTACTTGCTGGGAGATTTCAGTTTCTTGCGTATACGGACCAAAGGAGGCAGCACAGCCATTTTGAACCGGGAGGTTAAAGACCACTATATGCTGTCAGTCAAAGCTGTGGAGAGGAGTACCAACTTGGAGGCACGCACCAGGGTCAAGGTCCAGGTACTCGACACCAATGACTTGAGGCCTCTGTTCTCCCCCACTTCTTACAGCATCTCTCTGCCTGAGAACACCGCCATACGGACCAGCGTGGCCAAAGTCACGGCAACGGACGCGGACATCGGGACTAATGGAGAGTACTACTATAGTTTCAGGGAGGGGACAGACATGTTTGCCGTCCACCCGACAAGTGGCGTGGTGACACTGACCGGAAAGCTGGATTACTCCGAGACTAAGCTGTACGAACTTGAGATCCTAGCTGTGGACCGAGGAATGAAACTGTATGGAAGCAGTGGCTTCAGCAGCATGGCTAAGTTGACTGTCCGCGTAGAGCAGGCCAATGAGCATGCACCTGTCATCACTGCGGTTACCCTGGCCCCATCTGATGCTGATCCGGACCCGTCCTATGCCATCGTGACAGTGGAGGATAATGACCAGGGACCTAATGGGGAGATTGCGTCATTAAGTGTGGTGGCAGGTGACCCCCTCCAACAGTTCAAGGCTATGAGAACCAGTCCTGGGAGCAAGGAGTACAAAATCAAAGCAGTCAAGGATGTAGACTGGGACAGCCAGCCATTCGGATACAACCTCACTCTGCAGGCCAAGGACAAAGGAAGCCCTCCTCAGTTCTCCTCAGCTAAAGTCATACATGTCACATCCCCTCAGTTTAAAGTGGGGCCACCGAAGTTCGAACAGGCAGTTTACAGGGTCAATCTCAGTGAATTTGCCCCTTTACATACACCTGTTGTCATGATAACAGCCTTGCCAAAATATCCTAATTTGAGGTATACTTTCAAACAAAAGTCTGAGAAGAGTCGCTTTGCTATTAATGCAGACACTGGTTTAATAACTACAACTGGACCTATCTATGCTGATCATGTTGCTAGATATGAACTAGAAGTTATTACCAGTGACAAGAGGGCAGCGACCAAAGTCATCGTTGATGTGATTGATGTCAATAACAACGCCCCTGAGTTCCAGCAGACATCTTACAAGGCCAGCATTGATGAGAATGTACCCGTTGGGACCAGTGTGTTGGCGGTAAAGGCCACAGATCTAGACAGCGGGGAAAATGGTTACGTGACCTACAGCATTGCCAACGTCAGTCCGCAGCCATTCGTCATCGACTACTTCTCTGGTGTTATCAGCACCTCAGAGGATCTGGATTATGAGCTGATGCCAAGAATTTATCATCTCAAAGTCAGAGCCTCGGACTGGGGCTCCCCATTTCGCCGAGAGGTTGAGGCACCAGTTACCATCATGTTAAATAACCTGAACGACAACAAGCCCCTCTTTGAAAACATCGACTGTGAGGTGACTGTGCCCAGAGACCATGGCGTTGGAGAGCAGATAACCACAGTGTCTGCCATTGATGCTGATGAATTACAACTGGTACGGTACAATATAAAATCAGGAAACAACCTTGATCTTTTTGAATTAAACCCAAACTCAGGTGTGCTTTCTCTGAAGCAAACACTGAGTGAGGGAGAGGCTGCTAAAGTATCTTTTCACAGCTTACACATTACTGCCAGCGACGGGGAAAATGAGACTCAACCAATGTTCATGAATATAACCGTTATTACAGCTCGCAAGCCTGTCCAACTGAAATGTGTGGACACAGGCGTTGCTACCATGCTGGCTGAAAAGTTGCTCCAAGGAAGCAAAGTCCACAACCAACCGGAACCTGATGATAACTTCATGGATATCCATTCCATTAACCGCTATTCCCCTCAGTTTGCTGAGTCTTTTCCCAGTATCATTGAGGTTAAAGAAGACCTTCCGGTCGGGGCCAGGATTGTCCATTTAAGTGCCTCTGACACAGATAGTGGGTTCAATGGGAAACTGGTGTATGTCATTTCAGGGGGAGACATTGAAAGCCGGTTCATAATAGATATGGAAAATGGCTGGCTGCTGGTTCACTCTCCTCTTGACAGGGAGACAACCGACCACTACACATTAAACATCACTGTGTACGATCTCGGGATACCTCAGAAATCCTCATCACGCCTTTTGGACGTTAAGATCTTGGATGCTAATGACAACAGTCCTCAGTTTTTGCAAGACACGTATTCTGTGGAAATTAGTGAGAGTACATCTGTGGGGACGGAAATCATCCAGGTGGATTCCACTGACAAAGACCAGGGAGATAATGGCATGGTAAGATATTCCATTTTGGCAGACACTGACCAGTTTGCCATTGACGAGGAGACTGGAGTTGTAACGGTTAAAAGGCCTTTGGATCGTGAGGTGCATCCGGTTTATGTTCTGAAGATTGCGGCGCGTGATCAAGCTGTCAGTGAACCTCAGCTAGTGTCCACAGTGTTGCTAAAGGTCGTTCTGGAAGACGTTAATGATAATCCTCCTAAATTTGTCCCTCCAAATTACCGAGTTAAAGTGAGAGAGGATCTCCCTATTGGCACTGTGATCATGTGGCTAGAAGCTCACGACCCTGATGTTGGACCATCCAGTCAGGTACGATACAGCCTAACTGACAACGGAGGTGGGAACTTTGAGGTGGACAAAATTAGCGGAGCGGTACGTATTGTACAGAATCTGGATTATGAAAAAAGACAGGTGTACAATCTCACAGCAAAGGCTAAAGACAAAGGGAAACCCATGTCCTTGTCATCTAGCTGTTTTATTGAAGTGGACGTGGTGGATGTAAATGAGAATCTGTACAGGCCATGGTTCCCCTCGTTTGTGGATAAGGGATTTATAAAAGAGGATGCTGTTATCGGGACCTCCGTGATGAAAGTAACTGCTCAGGATGAAGACAAAGGCAGAGATGGAGAGCTCCGCTACTCCATAAGGGATGGATCTGGTCTCGGGATATTCACCATTGATGAGGAGACTGGTGAGTTTCTTTCCCATTTCTCCATTTCATTATCATATATCTGCTTTGTGAAAGGCCATTTTGTTTGTCATCAATTATTCAAGACACCAAATGGACATGCATGCATTTGAAATGACTAGCAAATTAGAATGGGGGGAGATCTCGTCTCCTCAAAGCCCCTCCTTTTTGCCTCCCTAAAATATTAGTGTGTGAGACAAGTAAGGAATGTAGATGTTGCTTCCTGTAGAATTTAGGGAGCTTCCTGATTCTTTCATTCATTTTTTCCATGAGTGAAGTGATAGCAGGAACAGATGGAGCAGCTGTCTTTTAGACTTGCAATAGACATTCCAAACTAGTTGCCGTGGAATTAAAAGGATTGCTGAGTGATTTCACCCCCCTCTGCAACCAACATGAGAACTGTGTAATTATTGTTTGGTTCAATATAGAGATATCACCTCATGCATAGGTTGCTCTTTAACCCCATATTTTACTTGAGTTAGCCTACACATGCAACTGATATCTGGAAATCATCCGTGCAAAAGATCTCATTTTTATATGTGACTAAATGCACTTTCTTGCCTTCCTGTGGTCTTGCTGTGCATGTATTAATACTTTTCTCAGCTGTTCAGAACCATTGAGCACCTGTGCCAAAAGCTTAAAATAAGATGTCTGGAATTCAAACATTTTTTTCCCACAAATGGCTAACGGTCATTTCTTTTTGTGTGTATCAAGCCTTCACTCACTGCCCTTTCTTGTTAGTGTTGGAACTATATTCTGGGTGGCTTGAGATTGTCCCATATAATTTATGTTTTGCTTAGTGCTATTCATATTTAATGTCCAAATGGGGCAGTGAAAATGGATGCTTTGAAGCATCTGTGTTTGGCATAGGCCTATATATATTTTCATTTATAGCCTCTGCATATGCAATGTTCTCATATAAAGTAACTGACAGAAATTAAAATCCCTGGTTGAATGTTAATTTAGATTCAGGTGGATGCATATGCTATCAAGAGGAGTAAATTATCAGCGCCTTCCGTGAACCAGTAGGGAAATCACACTTTCTTTGCTGGTAAATTTAGCATGACGGGATGAGCTGCCATGAAGAATTTAGTCTCAAGGACCATCTGTCTTCTATTGTTCTTGTCCAGTCTTACTCTGATTGTTCCCTCTGGGGTAGTTGTTGGAGACTTGGTTCTATATGATACAATGTCTTTTGTTTAGAGATATCAGGGACAATGTTGGTAGCGTGGTAGCAACATGTGTGTGATTGAAATAATAACATCTATGACTCAGCTGAGATTTTGGCTTGGCCCACGTTAATACGTTTATGGAACCTATAAACCTCTTACAATCAAGTCAAATTAAAGTAACCTATGGCCTCAGAATAATGTTTGAGCCATGGCAGGCATCCCTTCCTTCAACAGCCACCCATCTGTGAACATTTTATAAATGTTTGTCTTTTTAGTGTTTTTGTTTTGCTCGTTCACCTGTGCAAAGCTGCAGTGGACTCTAGAGAAGTGGCTCTTGAAGTTACGTCTTTCACCATATGATTTGCAGGAACCTTAGCACAGTTGTCTGTCACATTTTTGAAAAGCACATTCATTAAAGAAGTTACATTCTTCAAGTAGGTTTTCTGTTTTTACTTGTTCTGGCCTTGCTTTATTCTTCATAGATCTGGAAGAATGATAAGCTAAACTGTCTTGCTAGTATCCGTCTTTAGCTCAGTACAGTAACAACCTCAATAGCTCCGTGTAACAGTAATGACGTGTTGCCAAACTTGACAATAGTCTAACTGGTGGAGGATGGAACATTCTGTCTATTTGATAGGATTGAAATGGGAAAAGGTTTCGTAGGTGTATTTCCGTTTCGCTAGACACATTTATTTTGTTGTATTTTTAAAGCATTCGTTGAGCTATAAAAAAAAGGCCGTTGGCGGAAGCTTACAAGTGTATCCCCGATGTGGGGGTACACAACCACCAATTATTGTTTGAAATGATTTCCTAAATGTGTAGGATGCAGGTCATTGGGAAGTCTGACCTGTTCTTCCTCTCCAATCGTAAATCTCCATGGCTCTCCAAGTGATTTATCCATAGTGGCAATTATAGTATTGTTCTGCACCGAACTCCATTGTTCAGGATCACAGGCAGGGCTGGTAGCAAACCAAATATCCCCCAGGCAATGATGGCCCTCCTGGGAATACATTTTCTGCTGGAGTGGTGGGTGGTTAGTAGAGGTAGGGGGTGGGGTGAAGGTATGTGGTTTGAAAACAATGGTGTTTAAGGAAACCATGTATAACTTTGAGGCCCATCCTACAACCCCAGAGAGGTGTTCTAGTAGTGCGTCTGCAGGTGGTTCATTTGAACTAAAAAGCACCCGAAGAGGTTAAACCAGAAAACAAATGAAAAGTTGTTCAAATGAAGCGGGATGTGCCAGAAACCACACACATCTACTTGAGTGGAAAATAGTTTATTTTCTTGTTTTTTTCCGAGGGAGTGAATAAGGCAAGGCTGCAGACATCTGTGACTGGTTTGCTTAAACGTGTTTAGAGTCTTGTATTCCATGTGCAAGCTTTATTTATTCACTATTTTTGTAAACTTGAAGTTGGGATTAGGAGAGGCGGCAGTGAGGAATGTGTAAATTAAAAGGATTTAGGTGCCGTCTGACTCCCTCACCTCTTATTTAAAACAAACATATATTTCTGCCTTCCCATTTTTCCTGTAAGGTATTTCTTAAACTCTCAATATATGTTTAGGTTCATTAAATTGAGGGGGTAAGTTCACCAATGAAACCTCAGCTTCAAAAAAGCTATGAGTTATTTTTACCAGAAAACATCTCATGGGATGAGACCAAACTCAAAATTGGTACCTCTAAGATTGGAATCATGTTGCTTTAGACTTCTTCTGTTTGGTGGTATGGGGTTGTAAACTGTCTGCCCTGGTCCCTGTGCTACTTTCATAAACACTGACACATTTCACAAACACATTTGAAGTAGTAGGTTCTGTATAGCCCTGGTGAATTCTTGTGTGCGTCCCAGGTTACTTATGTCCACTTTGTGACACTCAGGACACTGCTCTTAGGGTAAATGAGTTAATGGCACCCTGACACACTTTGGGCTTTAAGGTATGCTACTAACCTGAATGATGGATCCAGAGCCATGCCTGAAATGTAGATAATGTAATTTCTTAGAGTAGTTGGGGAACAAACAACTAGGGCTTTGAGGCTATGGTTAGCGTAAAAGGAGAAGACCAATTTCAGCAGGTTATATATAGGCTACCCAGTAGCATCAGCAGAGAAGATGTTTCTGTTTGCACAAGGTGATGAGTTTCCAATCCCAGAAGAAGCCAATGGGCTCTGGCCTGTTTCTTAATGTGGAATTTGTGGAATGTTGAAGCACATAAGGATGTTCTTCAATAAATGACTAAAGATATAGGATGAAAATGCAATGCCTGTGCACAGTGATAGTCACACTGTGAGATGCTTGCTTGAAAAACATAATTATGTTATATACTTTATAGTCAGGGTGTTGTCTTTTTTGTCAGTTAAGCTTGAACCAGCCTGTTGAGTACTAGCCTTCTAGCCTATCTTGTTTGCCATCCATGATGCAAAGACTTTGTTTAATTACAACCATGAATTCCACATTCCATTTTTTTCCACCTCTCAGATCAGGCTTCAAGCTTCTTAGCCCTTTTTGTGATGAGAACAGCCAAGATGTTGTAAAGCAATTTACTTCAGTAAGGTTCAAAAACAACCACAGGGATGAGAAAATAAAGATGGATCATGGTGAATCATGAATAATGTAGTAGCAGAGTGGTGTTTATCAGTGTTGCTTGCATATTTTCAGGATATTTTCAGACACAGTCCCAGTAGAATGACCTCTTCCAACCAGATGCTCATTAGATAATATATGCATTGACCTTTGCTCATTGGATAATGTATGCATTGCCCTTTCGCTTCAACTTGTTAGTAGGGGGCACAGTGAAAGAGGCCTTTGTGGAGGCAGATGATTTGGTTTGAGATGTAATGACATAGGCCTAGTTCTGGAAACGCATGTGCTTTCCACCCTCTTCAAAAAGCACATTGCCCCTGCCCTCTCCATTCCTTCAAGTGTCCCCCCTTTGCCCTTCCTGTCAAGAGCAAGGTAGACTAACCCCTCAGAGATGCCAGATAAGAAAGGTATTCTCTGAGTGGTTTGCCTATTCATGTATGGCCGCCTCCAGTTACCAGGGAGTGAGAAGAGGGGGGTGGGAGGTGACGACTATGTCTTTAGCAAGGCCTCATGGGAGATTGATTGAATCCGAGCACCCGTGCCCTGACTGTTTTTGTATTGGATATGCAGAAGCACTTAGCGGAAGTGTGACTGTTTTAGCACACTCCAAAGAAGCACATTACTCCTGATACTTGCTGCTCCAGCGCCGTTGCTGGGGGGATGTTACGAAGAATGTGCATCAGCAAAAGGTGATTTTAGGGCACTAAATGAATAGCACACGTTCCCCTAGTTAAAAGTTTGTTGCTCTCTCAGCTCATTAAGTCTTTACAAAAACTGCGAAGGTGCCTAGTGCAGATGGCCATCTTGATTGCGTGTTAACTCTTGTCATGCTAATGTTGACTGGCTAATGATGGTCGGTTTACAATTTGTCTACTTCCTGAGTAAAGTATATGGATTAATCCTCTTTACTCAAACTGAAAAATGCAGAGAGGTTTTGCAGCTTCAAGAAATAGCAGAACCTTACATAGAACTTTGTCATTATTAAGGACAGAATGGGATCATATTCTGTGACTCCAGGATGATTTCTATAATGGAGTGACTGACGGAACTGTGAACCTTTTACTGTCAATGTTTTTCCTGTGTTTATTAGAGCGATGGTTGGTTGGTAAGAAATGTACAGGTATGATTTTGGCCTACGATAGGGATTATAACTATACCATGGTTACCACAGTAGAGCCTTTCAGAAATAGGAATTGTCACAGCTCCATTCACTCGGAGCACAGCATAAGATTTGCATACAGATGTTTTATGCAAATATCGCAATCAGTCTTACGCAACCATCGCAAGCAGTCCACGCAAACTTCGCAAGCAATCTTCTACATCCTCGCTGCGGATGGACTGAAAATGAATAGATTGGAAATTGCAAGGTAAACAAATATATGACTTTACTGTCTGTGCTACAGATTATTCCTATTATATACATGTTAGGCCATACCGCCCAGCCCTAATAAGAGCCACTCCCACCCTCATCACTTTCAAACAAGCTCAGTTTGTGTGCTACCCTGTACCTCACAAAAGATTGTTCTCAGCGTTGTCCAGTTGTCATGGGAGAGCACACAACAGGACTGTTTATTCTGACGCTTTAGTTTTGATGCATTGGTTTTCAAAGCATAGCTGACTGAACGTCAAGGTGACATGGAACTTGGTGTAACAAGTCTGGAGGTTTCACGTGTTGAATGGACGGCACTTAAAAAAAATCAAACAGAGGTAGATGAAGATGGATGCTCTGTTTGATGTTTGCATCGTGCACCTCTATGTGCTGATAATAAGCTGTCAGAGCCGAAGCACCGTTTAAAACTCGTTCCACTCATGGAATATCAGAATTGTTCAAGCATCACCACCAGAATGACAGCAAAAAGCCTGTGCTATAGAAAGGAAGATAGGACTGGGTCCTGGCCTACAGTATGTACAACCTTTCTTAATGTCGCCGTGGCAGCCAGACAAACTCAAACTTGGAAGCACAAGAGCAAAGACATGCCCCACCCCAAGAAAAGCTCTTCCACGGAATCCTTTCATTGTGCACACTGTGATAATGTGAATACAGTTTGGTTGGTGGAAGGGGCGGGGCTGTCAGTGGGCTTCATAAAACTGTTATGTTGAGGAAAGATGAACCATGCGTCTCCCTGGTTATTATCAGAAGAGAAAGAATAGCTCAGGAGGGCCAGGAGGTAACCGGTCTTAAATAATACCGGGATATTAAACCAGGCAGCTGCGTTCTCTGGCCATGCTCACAGGCATTTGAAATAACACTGCTCACGTTGACAATGGAACCTGTCCTGGCACATCCCAATAGCTTCTTCCAACTGGAATTAATGGGCTAAATTCTGTTCATCACCAACCCCCCCCCCCCCCCCCCCCCCCCCCAACCCCAACCAGGCATGCTCTAATTGCATCACTCCCTTTCGTTCATGTAACTTTTCTTCTGTCTTTAAAACTCCTTATTGTCCCCAGTCTCTAGCTTACGATAAAACAGGCACAAACAGACACCACATCCTTTGGTTACAGTAGATATTCAAAGAGTGAGGCCTATGCATTTTTCTTTATAAGCCCACCACACATAAAATGATGGGTCGGAATATTCATGACTTTAAAATGTTAATGTCTGATGATTTGATAATGCAGTTTTAGTAAATGACAGTTGTTTGCGTGTTTTAGCCCTCTTTAAGATGATAAGATTAGGCAGAGTCAGGCACTGTGCTCTACATTGGTAAGCCGGCAAAGTGAGTCCGTTTGTCTAAAGTACCATTTCCCTCCAAGCCAGCTGTTGATAGCACTTTTTTCTGCCTGCGCTGATTGTATACAGAATGCACAACGATGCATGAAGCGGAAATGGCTCTTGGGCTCTCTTGGTGGGCCTGCTAGGTCATAATTACCGGCTCTTGATACGAGGATGAGATAAGACAGCGAAACGTGGCTTTTGTTAGAGACTGTTAACTCACAGTGCAACTGACCTACACCAATGTACTGATAATGCCTCTGATCACAGGCCACTCTATAGTCTAAAGTAGGACTGGATGACCTCAATACTTGAATAGCTTTGCTGAGGTCCTAGCGTCATGTGGGGATTCAGAGTCTAGCCTGTCTGCCCATCTGCAGCACATTTTCATGTGTCTAAAATCATTCCCCCTGTGCTTCATAATAATAAGAAAAATAATCAACTTTATATAGGCTGTCAGCCAAGCTAAGTCTTTTCATCCTGACCTCAGCCATATTCTCAGTCCTAGGAATTTTTGTAAGGTCTTAGGCATTGTAGTTAGAGGCCAAAAATTTTGGAAATGCCGACCCAGGCCTCAGCTTTGATAAGACTGGGAACTCTGAGCAGCGATACGATTTAAAGTGGCTGGGGCACAGGGAGCTTAGCTCAGGCCTTTTTCTAATACGCTGGGGTTCTGTGTGACGGAGGAATTTGAAGCATTCCTCAGTGCTATGGAAAGAGAGATGGAGGAAGGGGGAGGAAAAGCGCTGAGAGGGTTTATGTAAGCATGTGAGCAGGAGGCCTAAGAAGGCTGAGGAATGTGGGCTGGGAGAAAGAGGCATCGGCACAGGTAGTTCAAAGCAAAACAACAAACTCTTTACATCAAAAAAATATACTTTTTGGACTGGAGGATAGATGAGTACCAGCACGTTCTCTGTAGGAGGTCACTGTGAGCAAACCCAGTAGGCAAAGGGAACTCAGCACTGTGCAGGCTAACTGTGGTCTGTTTGAAAGTGACAAATACCCCCAGTCAATTTACCGGTAATACTTTCTTGAGGTTAAATGTATCAACATATGTTAAATTTCCACCACCTTTGTGGTTGCATGTTGTGTGGCAGGCTGACTCAAAAACCTTATTGCAATCTACCTAACAACCAATTCCAGTTCTAGTTTTCATTTTGATGCTTGTCTGGAAATGGTAACCATGTTGTTTCAGCATTTTTTTCTCCAAATAAACAGTCTTGAAGAGTGAGTTTCACACCGTTAAGTCCCTAGACCGCTCTACTGTAACTAGCTATTGAGTAAATGTCACCAAAGTTCTTTTCTGAGATGGATTGGAGTGGATGTGAACACCATTTACACGCCTACATAGTATGTCAGTTGTAGAGTTCATTCCCTGGGCTGTTAGCTGCTCTGCTAAATGGAGGTGGTTCTGTTGGAGGTAGAAGACGTAGCTGCAAGGCATGAAAAGAAAATGGAGGGAGAAAAAGAAAAGAAAAATAGGGCGTGAACCTGGCAGGGTTTGTTGCCTGGTCGTGCATTTTTTATTGTCCTGAGGGCAGGTTTTGCTTCTTTCCCTTTGAATGGCCTAGCTGCATGGAACGGGTGTGGTGTGTGCATCTGATTCATCTCCTGCGGGCTTGTTGATTAACTATCCTGTGTCCTGACAATTCAGTTATCGTTATTACTAATGTGACTAGTATTTGGTATGTTTTCAAACTTCAGGCTGGCTCTTGTATTCATTCCAATGGGAACCTCTCAGAACCTCTCTAGAAGTTGGTAAGACGAAGTTAAATTTGATCCAAACTGTTTGATTCCAGTTGAGTTGTGTCCTAACTTTATCAAACAATAAAAAGATAATAAAGCAGGACTTCCTCCCTTTTCCTGGCAGCATTCAGGCAGCACCCAGCACAGTTTGCTTAAGGCAGGGTTTTGTGGGTGTTGAGTCAAGATCTTTCATGTTATTAGTTGGGACTGCTGCCAGAGTACAGCCCAGGCCTTAGCAGAAATACAGTCATCTATCTTCTCCATACCCATGTCTTAAGAGGTGGCAGCAGGATCTTTGAAAGCTTGGCGTGTGAGATAGTGGATTGTTCTGCTTTACCAGTGTCTCCTAGTCAGGCAGATGAGCACTCATGCGTGGCCATTGACTTGTCAGAGGCATAGGAGAAGTCTCGTACTCTCTCTCTAGCTCTCTGTCTACCACTCACTGCTTGTCTTATTACCACACAATATGACCCTTACACACTCCTTTACACACGTGAGTGCACGTTCACACACAAACACACAAATGCTATACTTCGACTGCAATCTACATTTCTGTGCTCCCTAACAGATGTTTCTCACCTACTCTACAACTCCCTGTATCTTATCCAAACTCCTCTTTCTCTCCCCTTTCCCTGTAACTCTCTCTCTCTGTCTCTGTTCTCTGTCTTTATCTCGCTCTGCCTTACTCCTCTTCTGTTACCTTTATGGTACTCCCTTGCATGATGATAGCAATGAGATTAGTTTTTATTGTGCTTCACTTTTGCAATTCCCCAGTCAACTGTACCTCCCGGTAGATATCAGAAAGCCATTGTCCACAGCAAGCTGAAGACTTGTACTTTGGAAAAATCCAAACAAGCAAACTCATAAATATTAGTTGTTTACACTTTGCAACAGAACAATTTTGGGGAAAAATATTTCAATAGCCACATTGACATTGTTATAATAAAAAAAGGGTTTTAACGGTTTCAGCCTAGTACTAAGCATCAGACATACAAGTGCAACTTTGTTTAGTATGGGCCTGCCTGCACCATACCCTAATACAGCTGCCTGCAGTCACAGAGTGTACTCCCCCTCCCCCCTCTCTCCTCCCCACTGTGGCTCCCTTTCTGAAAGCCTCCAGCTAAGACCAGATAGCAGTAATGATGAGTAAGGATACCAGAAAGCATCTCAGGAATAAGATACAGGAACTCCAAGAAAAAAAAACCAAATCCCCCCAAAAGTGAGATATTAGTGACAGCATTTTTGCTTCTTCTTCTTTGAATCTTTCCCCCCCCCCAAGGCACAAGGGGCTGAGTTACAGACCTGCCATAATCAAGTTACAGTGAGCGAACAAAAAAGGTTTTGAGAGGTTGCGGAAATACAAGGTCACGGTGCAGCATGCTTTCAGGAACAAGGTGGCCAGCCTTTTTTCTCCATTGGCACACAGGTTTTTATGATGTTGTAGACCTACTCCTTATCTGGGGCATATGTGAACTTTGTTCAGGGGTGTGCAGTTACTGCTTTTCTTCACAAAAGAAACAGCCCACGCCCTGTGTGCAGAGTAATGAGCTCATTTATATTGGTGTCACCAACAGGTGATTCTGACCTCTTAGTGATATCAGTTTATATGTCTTTACAGATAATGGCAGCTTTGTTAAGTTTGCACGTATACTTCTGAATTTACATATGGTCCCTCTTTCTTTCTCTCCCCTTCTCTCTATCTCTCCGTCTCTATGTCTGTCAGAACTCTTTTTTTCCTGTCTCACCTTTTCTAGCCTTTTTAAACTTTTCCAGGACTCAATATACGCTCAGTCTTTGGAACATTGTTGTCAGATGTTTAGTCCCCATCACATGCCTCAGTTTGCTGCTGCGTTTGCTCAGCTGAAGGCTACAGCACCCTACATGGCATAGGGCCAGTAGTACAGAAGGAGAACAGTCCCGGGCCGAGTAGAGGCTGTAGACACTCGAGTGCTGATGCGGTGCGCATACCCACCCTGCACATGCTCGTCTCTTTTTCTCCTTTATTTGCCCACCCACCTCTCTTTCTCTCCTCCCCCTCTCATTTACCCTGAAACCTGATTAGAGGAGCCTTTAATGAGTCCCCCTCGTCTCATCTTATTTCAAAAGAGACCAATTTGACCACAGCTACAATTGGTATGCCGTTGACAGCCTTGATAGAAACCCCTGGAGTTTTCTAATTCTCCTTCAATCAGGGGTTTTCCCCTGGAATAAAAATAGAGTAGATGTGCTAATTGTTGTTTGGGTAGAGAAAAAGACATGCACTAATTCCCCCCTGTTGTTTTTCAAATCTCTCAGGAGTCATACGCACAAAAGAGCTCCTGGACCACGAGACCACGCCCCACTATTGGCTGACGGTGTACGCTACGGACGGTGGCGTGGTGCCCCTGTCGGCGTTCGTGGAGGTGTACGTGGAGGTGCAGGATGTCAACGACAACGCCCCACAGACCTCAGAGCCAGTCTACTACCCAGATGTGATGGAGAACTCTCCCAAGGATGTGTCTATCATCCAGATCGAGGCGGTGGATCCGGATGCCAAAGCCAGCGACAAGCTCTCGTACAAGATCACCAGCGGCAACCCTCAGGGCTTCTTCACCATCAATCCCAAGACAGGTAAGATGGCCACCAGCTCAGGGCAAGGAAATACAAATGTTCAATGGCTAATTTGTGTTATTCATCCCCTGAGGCAGGTATTGATTGGGTTTTAAACAGGCCTGCATCAACAGGCCTGCATTGCCAGTTATGCTGTGTAGATAGATGAGCTGGCAAGAATTGTAGGTCAGTCAAGGTCATAATGTTGATGTCTTCAGCAGGAGTGCTAGAAAGCATTTTAAGTCAGGCAGCTGAAGATCAGTGGCATAGAGTGTGGCTACCCAATCCAAGTTTGACAAGTGCAGTAATATATGTAAAACAAATTGAAATGATGGTTCAGTCTTTCTGTACTGGTATAGATTGGGTTCAGGTCTGGGTCGGAATTAGTTAGGCTATTACTCTCCCTGACTATTATATGGCTATAGTACACTATAGTACAATCTCATAGTCTTACACTAAACCCCAAATGTCCCAGTATAAAATGGTTTTGTACATTTAGGTATTGATATTGCAGCCAATGCAGTAGAAGCACCCCCAGCACCAATACTTTCCATGTATCTGGACTTAAGTCTTTGGCACCCAGGTTAATTCCTCAGTACAGCATGCCTTACATGCAGCCTAAATACTGTAATACTGCTGTGGAAAACAGCTCAGTAGTACCCACCTTCCTTATTATAGACCCTGCGTCCTCACACACTGCCATACAGAGTGAAGGTTTAGTGTATGAAGCACCACCTCATGGTTCCTATAGAATAGATCACCTCACATACTCACACACACACAGAATCGACTCTGTGTTGAACCCCTGAGACAGAGAAAAGCAGTTACCCATTGAGACTGGGTATTGAAAAGCAGCATGATTCTCATGAGGTTTCTGCAACTTTGAGGTGGTGCTGTAATCTTGACATCTTCGATGTCAACACGTGAGTGCACATAGGTCTTCAGGGTTTTCAGAGCGCTCTACCCTGCATATGTGTCCACATATTTTGCTCTGGAAATGGACTAATGCTGAATATTTCAAAGCAAATCCCTCAAAGGCCCCTCAAAGCCAGCAGGAAGACTGTTTTACTTTGAACTCTAGTGAAAGCAGTAGGTGTAGGTGCAAAGTGAAAGCTTTGGTGAGTAGTGGGTGTTCTGTCTAGGTTTCTTGCCTGCATATGCCTTGTTTCAGGCCAGTGAGTGGTGTCTTTTAACAGGGAAATCTGTTGTTTTGTGTAAATTAGGGATTTGGGTTCTTGTTTTGTGTTTTGCTTTTTCGTGTATGCAGTTGCCAATCCAATTCAGAGAAGCCAATCAGAAACTGAAAGATAATTTAGACTTCCATGTCAAATTGTTTGAAGGATCAATCAGGGAAGTGTTGCTTGAGCGTCCCTCCTTTTTACTTAAGCATCCCGTCAACGTCATACAGATGAGCCGTCACAGATTGGTGTTGCGCAATCTTGTTCATCTTTCACTAAAGGCTCATTACTGATCTGATTTCGTCTTTCTGGGTGTCCCTTCCAATTGCTCCTGTTGCAAACTGCCATGTCAGATGAGAGAATGGGAGAAACGGCTTTCCCTCGTTGACTTGTGTGGTCCTCTATTCCTAGTAAGGTTCATCAACAAACCCTGGGTTATTTTTGTTAGCAGTGGCCAATGTGAATTTTCTGACCAAATAAGGGTTTGTCATGTAGCATGGCCCCTCTGAAAACGCATGGACTTAATCCTGGCCAATCTCCAAGGACAAAGGGAAGGAGAGAAGGAATGACCTAAAGAAAGATAGATGGAAAGAAAAAAAGAGTTCTACATTTAGTCCCTTACTGGTTTGTGGGTAATGCAAGATTGGCTCGATAAAAACGGGGATTTTGTAGACGTAGACGTGTAATAAGATAAAGTACAATATAAATCTGCTTCTCAAGACTGTGAGGCTGTATTAAGGAATTGTGTTTTCTCTGTAATGGAACATTGAACCTTGAAGAGTAGAGCAGTGAGTCAGATTATAGGAAGGCTGGCCAGATCTCTGGCAGCGCAGAAACCAGTCTCACTTTAGGTTTTAAAACCAGAGACCAGTCTCATTTGAGCCCCAGAATCCAGATCCACCAACCACTGTTTCAGACTGGGTCCTAAATCCTCACACCCTATTTTTCCATTTTCCCCATCATCTCTCCCAGGATATTGAGCCAATAGTGTGTACAGTGTCACTCCACCAGGGGTTTTAATTGGACGGGATGAAATTCTGTTATCTACCATTGCTTTAAGAGCTGCATTGGAGCCTTCTGATCAATAAAGGGATCAATACGAGACCCTGAGATCAATTTGTGCCGACCTCCATTGATTTTCATTTAACCTCTGAGATGGAAATCATGTTGCTTAGGTTCAGAGACCCCGAGCCTGAGAAAATAGATGGGTGTCTATTTTAAGAATGTCTGATGCCCCCAGTAATATCTACTACACGAGGCTACGAGCAGAAACCTGAGAGAGAAGAGAAGCCTGTGTCTCAGATGCTCTCTGTGTCTCTCTCTGTCTCTACATCGGTCTCACTCTCTCTTTCTCTCTTACTATTTCTTTCACTGTCTGGCTCAGTTTCTTTTTCTCTCTCTGTGTCTCTCTGTGTCACTATTTACTTCTCTCTGGTCTTTCTTTCTCTTTCTATCTGACTGTTTCGCTCCTTTTTTCTTTCACTGTCTCTAGTTTAAGGGGAATAACAACTTTGGTCTGGGGTTTTAGCTGGATGTTTCTGGGCGCTAAGAAACAACCTACTTAGTACAGGATTTGTACTCGGGCCCTTTGGACAAACTGCTCTTAAACCTGCAAAAGTGAAAAATCCAATTTCCTGATTAGTCTGCACTTTTTTTAAACGAAACTTGTGTGTTCATGTGTAGGGGTGTGTGTTTGGGCGAGTGTGTGTTCGCTTGCCCACATGTGAGTATTTCAGGTCCAGTGGTCTTCACAGACTTGACCATGTTCGTATTAGCCCTTAAGGTCCTCTTCCGAAATGTTGGAGGAGCGCTCAGAATCAGGAAGGGATAGATGAAGGGCAGTTGAGAGAGGATGAGACCTCTTCATGCATATCAAAGCCTGTTCCAACTTTTATCTGCCCAACACCAGAGCCTCCTGCACCAGGTTCAACAAAGAGTGTTTTGTAGAAACAGAACCCTGCTAAATCACCGCTTCCATGTGTATATGTCACTTTCACAGAGAATGTGCGGCAGGGAGAGATAAGAGGGGAGGTATGGGGGATTGGAGACCCAGATGGAGGGAGAACCCACAGTGTGCACGGAGAGGTGGAGGATAGGAGATGAAGGGGGAGAGAGATAAAAATGACACATAGAGATTGTTGAATGTTGAGTCTACGCTGGTCGTTGCTGAAACTAGCAATGTGAAACGTTCTCTAGGGAAAATGCCCATTATCTTTTATTTTCTCTGTGTCAGCCATTAGGGTGGCCGCAAATAGGCTTGATATCCTTCCACATTATCAACTCAATATGACATTCTCCCCGCATATTACAGGTTTTTGAAAATGTTTAAATTTACAACACGCACATCTCTGTAATTACATGCTCAAAAACAGCAAAGGGAGCAAGGCCTCTCCTGGCATATCTACAAAGCTAGGCATGGTGCTGTGGAGGGGGAAAAGTTGAAGACTTTTTTTTATGTGTGCAGGATTTGGCGAATGTTGCAGGCACATGTGTTGTGCCTGACTTGGTTAGCCTACGAGATTAGGCTGTATTACTTTAGGCTTTTGTGCCTAAGGCAGGAACATGTCCAGCTAGCTAGCTAGCCTGCTCACAAACTGCCTGTTTTCCTTGTCCACACGCATGACTAACTCAAGCTTCAGACACAGAGGGAGGCTTCCTGGTGTCTGCCGGTGTTGTCCCTGGGCGTCAGAACACCACATTGGCCCCTCTAAAAGCGCCAGATAAAAGGCTCCCTCTCTTTCTGCAGAGTAAACAAGACCTGCTGTTTAGTGCCTCATCCTGTCTGGTGTGTCATTAATGTGCAAGGCCAGCTCTCCGCTCTAGAACGGGCACCATGGCAATCCCGGACACACTGAGCTATAACAGTTCAAGAAGGCTGCTTAAAAGACAAGAATGAAGGTTAGATAGAGAAGCAGCTGAGTGTCTGTTAGACCCTGAAGATTTCTACCATATGGATAGTGGGAAATCTGAAGTTTCCTTCACGAGCTCTACTCAGCAGCGCGTGTGTCGTTCAGCTCTGTCCACGTCAACAACAGCCCTACCTGAGCCTGGGCGATCCCACCCACTCACTTCCAACCCCACACACTGTAATCAAGGAGAGTTTATAATTCAACAGAAAACAACTGATTCACACTCCTTCCTCCCCTACTTCCTCCACCTCCCACTTCTCCCTCCCTGCCTGCGTGTCCATGAGTAGATCGCTCTCCAGCATGTTTCTGTCTCAGCCAGCATGTGTGGGAGTAGCGTTAGCTGGCCTACGCAGAACAAGATCCCACAGTCCTCCTGTCCAAACCACCCGACAGCTTTGTCCTCATCAGATGTCATCGTGTTCTCTACTGGCCTTCTTAAGAGTGGAACCTGCCGACCAGGCGAGAGAGGACAGCAGTTTTGGACTGAATCTGCTGCCTTTTCTTTTTTTCTTTTTCAAAATGTAGCTTGCCAACAGTGACTGACTGGACTTTGGCTGGACTGGTAGAGGCCCATAAAGTCAGGGAGGGGGGTTGTGCAAATAGGTGTGACGCCCACTTAGGATATGTCAAACCGTACACACACACACACACACACACGCACAGACACACAGGACTGTTAGATCTACAGTTAAGGCCACTTTGGTGTGTCTAGCTTTTTCCATGATGAAGCAAATTCAATCATTAATAACCATGGTTATGCCACTCCCTTTTAGGCATAGGTCAGTCATTTTCAGTTCAGCACAGGACCATTCAATAATATCTAACTTGGTTGACATTCAAATGAAAATAGCGTTTTTGATTGTTGTTAAGTTTAAGTGGTAGTGCTATCAAACAGGTGTTTCGCCAGAACGTAATAAACGCAGCCATCATCACAGGTCACTTCCCTGAACCGCTGTGGCTAACTTCAAAGGTTGTTTGGTTTCAGTACAGTCATGTCAGACAAGGCCACTTCCAATATGAGTCATTGCTGTGTACAGTCTTTTATCATTGTGTAGTTCTATCCTAATGTGGTGCCTGTTTTAAATCCAGGAGCAGGATTTAAAAGAAAAAGACCAACCACGGTGATTCTATTTGTCTGTTTCAGGGCATACCATCCCCTTGCCCCCCCTCCCCTACCACAAACACCACCACCACTACACACACCCTTTCCCCTACAGATCCTACTAAGATGGAACTAGACGTTGAAAGTCAATTGAAAAGGAATATCTTGGATAATACTTTGGCAGGCTGGGCTCTCTCTGACAGGTTTTATATGCATTTCTAATCCCTCGAGCCGGATAAAAAGACTTAAGGAAGAAGAGAAGGGAGAGAGAGGAGTTAGGGAGACGGAGGGAAGAAAAGAAAAGAAAGGGGAAAAAAGGAAAAGCTTACTAGCCATCGAGGTCTGGAGCTGCACTCTAGCCAGACTCGTATCGGTTTTCAACAACGCCTGCTCTGTTTGGGGGTTGGGGAGGGGGGTGGTCACACACAACAATGTCAGCCACGCTTTTCAAAGTCTGTGGCCGATAGCAAGGGAAGCCAGATAGGAAATGGATACTACCTCCCAACAACTTCCTGCCATTTCCTGTGATTTCAGGTTGGGGGGGCAATTGGCACGAGACACAAAAGGTTATTAAGAGAGAGGGGAAGAGAGAGGAGTTTTTTAACCTCTCTGTACTTTTGTGGATTATTTTCTCTTCCAAGAAGAGCTAAGCTTTGCAAGACTTCAAGGTTCATTAACCCGGGTTGGAGCCCCCCCCCCCCGCTTCCTCCAAACCTACACTTCCAGCCTGCTCAGCCGTTCAAGGGCCTATATTTGCTCCTAAGCAGCAAATCTACAGGCCAAGGGCTAAAGCTACATGTCCTCTGACGCTACCAGATCCGGGTGAACTCTGTGTTTTCATCACGCCAGACTGTCCTTCATGCATGAGAGAACACTGACAACATACACGACAGGATATACAGTTGGCCCAGCCTGTGTGTTTTTCAAAGACTTAATCCACCAGGCGCGTTTGTGTTTCTCTCCGTCTCCAATACAATCCGTCAGTCTGTATCCCCCTCTCCCCCTCTGACTCATCTCTCTTTTCATCTATCATTATACACATTTTGTATATTTTCTTAATCTTCATCAGATCAGTTTGTGTCATTTATCCCACCCTCTTTACCATCCCCTGCCATTCTTGGTGCTTGAGATTTGGACTATATTGTTACTTTCATCTGCCTCATTCATTATCGCTGCCCTCCCTCCATCTCTCCTTCCTTCTATTCCTCTGGAGGGCCTAGCAGAGATATCTCTGCAGTGTTTGGAAAGGATAGTGTAGCTGGGATGAAGCCACAGCTGGTCTAAACAGCTCCACAGCCTCCAATTATCCGTCACTTTGCTGCTAGCCTTACATCAATCACACACTTTAAACAGGCATCCGCACAGGCACCTCCAAACACCAAGACCCCAACGTCAAATGAGCTGTGAGAAGCAGTCATCCATGGATAGACAGTCTTGTGTATGGTATCTAGGTATGCAATCCCCGGATGCATTGACCTAATAAATCTAAGCGAGAGCGCTGCGAGACAACTTCTTATTGATATTTATGTTTATTTTTCTGCGCCTTTTTCCAGCTTCTCTTGCACATCCTGCCGGGAATGCCTGAGGTTCTACAACTGTATATCAACTTAGAGGAATGCCTTAGTTTCTCAGACAGGTATCCATCTTAATCTGATGAGATGGACATATGTGATCTCATCGGGGGCTTGCTTATTGTCATCTTGTTTATTATCACTTCTTCATATGAATATCCATTAGTTGTGCTCAATTACTAGCCTGATGGGAAGCTAACGTGGAAGGGGGGCTGTTCTCCTAAAGCACCCAGCCCCCTCTCACACACTCACACAAACACACACAGACACACACATATATATATATATATAGACAGACTCAAACAAAGCCTACACGTGGACACGCATACACACACACACATATAGAAACACACACTCAGACACACTGCCCCTTGGAAGTGGTCGTGTGGGTGGTGTGTATGGGATAAAGTGTCAGGACATTTCAGTTTTGAAGTGCAAAGCATTGTCCCCCATGCTAAATGCCTGCCATTTTGACAAAGAGCCCATTTTAGTAGTTAAGGGATTGTCAGAGAGGGATATTGTCTGAATCTACTTGAGCCTTCTCTCTGTGTGTATGTGTGATCGCATCTGTCTTTGGAGCTGTGTCTCTGGTTTGAGTGTGTATTGCAAGCTGTCGTGTGTTCATGTGTGGAAGCGAGAGAGTGTGTGAAGAGGCTTCTTCTGACAGACAGACCTTTTGATTGGTGTGTGAAGTGTTGCATTCCTGGCTTCACTAAATGCTATGTCTGTTGAGGCCTATCAATGGTTCTCTGTCAGCAGCTCTGAGGCTGTTACTCCTTTCAAGGAGGGAAGAAACAGCGTCCTACTCCAAATATTTACATCCTCTCCTTCAGACCTTCATACACATTTGGACCAATCAACAGTGCAGCGCACAAGTAGCAATAATTACAGTGTTCATTAGTGTGAGAATAAACTGGTTAGCGGAGAAAACGAACACTGCGCTTCCAACTGCCTTTTTTGTTCTCTGTAGTTCGGCTCTCCTAGAGACGTGCCAAGATCAGTTTCCACATTCTTAACCAAGTGGATGAATCCTGAAAGGGTTGTCTCTTTTTGAAGGGGGAGGTTCAATGTTTCATCTTTGTAAGGAACAACTTGCTGTTGGCGGTCATACCCTTTTCTGTTCCTTTCCTCAGTCAAGATCAGAAATGAACAAAAAACGAATCTGACTTCACCCCCTCCCACATTCAATAATGAAATCTCTGGGCCCTATTCGATTAGTCCGTTAGTCAACAATAGCAGTAAACATTTCAAGGCGTTTCAGGAGACTGCCTTCTGCAGACAGCCACGCATTCCTGCTGGTCTACAGGCTGCGTCTAAATATGTGTGTCACCCAGCAAGAGTGTTAATCACAGCACTAATGCCTGGGTTCGAGGCAGTCCCACAAGGCCCCCGGTCTACGTGCCCCCACTCCAAAGCATCCATTTTGGATCAGCGGATCAGCTGAAGGCCATGTTGCAGAGCGCCACCGCTGGCTCCTCCACCGCCGTTGTTTTTTCTTCGCTCTCGCAAAACATCACGGTTGTAATTACAGAAGCCCTGGCTCAGCCCACGCCTAGTTTTGTGTGGGTCTGTGTGCGTTTGTGTGTGTGCTTGCGGGCGCGTGTTTGTTAGTTAGAAAGCTTGACTGCTGGTTAGATTTGCAGACGACTTTTCTCTGGTGTGCTCAGATTTCTGCATCAACATCTGCCCAGTTTCTTTTTTTTGTTCATATTTCTAAGGTACCCTTTCTCAAATAAGATCAGTTTTCCACAAGCTTTCGGTTTGCTTTAGATGTACACTATGGCCTGCCTATACGTGGGCTCAACTACTGATAGCACGGTAGGCTGAGAGCTCTTCATAGACAGTGACACATATAACCCTACATCAAAGGACCCCTCCCTTGGAGATAGGTAAGCCCATCTAGCAGGCTCATTGTAAATCAGTGAAGAGCAACCTCTCCAAGCTTATTTTCAGCTCTTGGCTGGATGGAGGTTTGTACAATTCATCCCCATTGAAAGTTGTGGAGATGGCTAAACATGTACATTTTCAGACAGATGCACTTGGCAGCTTGACAAAGAATGTGGGGTGTGTATGTACCTGTGTCTACACTCCTTCCTATAATTGGGAGAAGTAGGTAACACAATTTGAGCTCATTGCGATGCCTTGGCAAATCGACAGGTTGTAGACACAACTACAGAGTTGTCTTACTCACTAGAAAGGATCTGTTCAGCGTGACCTTTTTAAAAGGCCATATCGCTAGACCCTGCTATCCTGGATCATAATACAGGACAGGACATCCCTAAAGCGCAGTGCTTCATTACAACCAGAAAGCTGTCCTTTCTTTCTCTGAATACACACAATGTCCTGCCCATCTTGTTTTAGTTAGCATTATTCTGTGTTTCTTACCAAAGCAGAGGCAGCACTCATGAGAAGAACTGCCTGTCCGTCTGGGGGGCTGCTTCCTTACTCCATACATGTTCTCTTGCTTTCCTTTTTTCAATTGCAGGGTCCATTTGAGACTAACTCTAGTGCAGTGCTTGTTGGCATGTTTATATTAAAATATGTATATTTAAATCGAGATCCATGGTGCAATAGCTTAGTGCAGCTCAACATGGTGGTGACTGTGTTTGTGTTTATTTCTTGTTAGATCCTATAGCACCATTGCTTAGTGCAGCAGACATGACAGTTAACGCATATTTATTTCGAGCAGACTGCTCATCCAACTGCACACTTTACACTGCATGACCTTGGGTTCTGAGCAATAAAACTGCCAAACGTCAACCTCATACGCTGCCTGGTATGCAAGATAATGCTGCCACAGACACCTTTATAGTTAAATAATAGATTGGCAGTTGTGCTTTATAGCTTGCAGTCTAGGTGGTAGGAAACCTTCAGGAGTCTCATTAGAGATATATCAGCAGGGAGATAGAGGGGGAGAGATGCACATATGTTGTTTAGGGGAATGGCTATTTAGAGAATTGTAAGTTGTGGCTTGCTATTCTGGTGCTGAGCATATGTGCCATTGATGGGCTTGGGTTACGGAAATCCTTGTTTTTATGCTAATCAGGCATGGTGCGGTTGCCAGGCGTCTCTGGTGCGGTCGGAGTTGGCACGTCTGCTCTGCACTCATAGTCTCTGCAAAGTTGCAATTACGTCTTGGGGTGGGAAGGCAACGCTTCTTATTTAGAGTGGAGAGACTGGTCACAATGCCCAGAGCCATTTCCTCTCTTCCCTATTTTCCATCTCTCCTCCAAACCCCTCTCTTACAGTCACATTTGACTCCTTGAAAATCCTGATTAGAATCTGGTGATGTCCGGCTCCTGAGGTATTTTTATTCCAGTCCTAAGCCTGCAGCTCAGTGCTTGTGTCACTTTGGGCTCTCCTTCCCTCTGTAAAGAAAGCACAACTACCAGTGAGAGCCTCTCTAGGCACCATAGATCCTTTGAACAAACGACGGGATCCGGATTGAAATCCCCCTAGTCCCTTGTTCTCAATCCCCCCTCTCTAAGTAACGGTTGTGTGGGCGGAGCTCCGGTGCTGGAGGCTGCGTCTGATTGGTCTATGTGTTTGTTCAGCTTGCGGCCGGGCTCTTAGCGGACCCCCGTGATATTTAACATGTAGCAGACAGAAGCCTTAGACAGTGGGCTGTCTGGTCATTGGGTTGAGAGAAGGGTGGGTCAACTTTCGACGAGGTCACCCTTTTTTCCTGTCTAGACTCGCAGGTGATTGAGAGGAGGAACTGCCCACATGGGTTGGAATTACATAACAAAAACTCAACTGTGGCCCTCTAACAGTGTTATTCAGGAATGTGACATGGTTGTTCCAGGTTGAGAGACACTGGGGTCTTGTTGAGTATCTTCACACTGCTAAAGATGGATAAGATGGGCCTGTAGTGAAGTTTGTCTGAAGAAATTCAACATTTTAAATAAAGGATATTAAACACTATATCTGACAACACTAATACGATTCTGTCTTGGTCACACAGGTCTGGTGACAACTACTTCCAGAAAACTGGACAGGGAGCAACAGGATGAGCACATTCTTGAGGTGAGCACTGAATTTTGTCTGGTTTTGTCCCGCTAAACCAAAACAAAAGTAAGATGGTAAGACAAACAGCCGGCGTCCTAATCGACACGGACGATTGTGTTGGTTCGCTGTTTGTTTGAATCGGCATTAGCAATGTGTCAACAACGAGACCCTCAAGGTCAAACTGTCCGCTCCTGCGTCAGAAATGTCCTAGCAGCAGGTGACAAACAGAGTGGGAAAGAGACAACTTTAAACCTCAACGCTCGTCCTAGGTTTTTATCCCACTAGCCATGACTTTGGCACGGCTAAAAGCGGTGCCAACCCAAACAAGCCACAGCTTGGAGATACAGTGCATTCTGCACAGGGGAAAAGGGATTTTGGACTCATTCCGCTTCGTTCAGATTTCCGGGGACAGGGCGAAGGGGAGGAGAGAGAATCCGGGTGACTACTCCTTTGTTCTTCCCCAGTGTTCCGTCTCGGGGATCGAACAAGCCGAGACAGGAAACGACTGTCGACGGAAGGGCCAATGTTTAAACTTGTGGATTTTAATTGAGCTCTCCCACCCTCCCTTCCTCGCTCCCCCTCTTTTTCTCTCTTGCTCTCTTGTTCTGGTTCTCTCATATGCTCTCTCTCCCTCTGTCTTTCTCTCTCTGTGTCTCTCCAAAGCGAATGTCGATCTAGCACTTTTAATTGCGTGCCAGGCATTGAAGAGGAGCTGATTGCTGTGCCTTTTAATTATCGTTATAGGTTGCGGCATCCAAGTTTCAGCGGGCAATGATTAATACCGATGTAGCCGTTGCCAAATCCACTCCTGTGTTTTCATACTCAATTTGTACAGTGCGTTGCTCTAATTACATTCTGGGACTGGAGTAAATGATAGCACAAATGGGAGGAGCTCCTATAGGCACTCCCATCCCTGTCCTCACCTCTTCCCCCCTCTCTCCCTCCACACATCAGGGATGGATCATGAAGTGTCCCCCTCCCGTGAAATAGCATTTGATCACAATGGGCCTTCAATTTGTAGAAGTGGCTCAAGTCAAGACCAGGGTGTGGTGAGAGAGAGCAGATTCCCAAGGCTGAGGTTCATTTGTGCACACAGACACACACACACACACACACACGGGTTGTTATGACTGGTGGGCAGGGACTTCCATAAACACTTGCGTATCATTTAAGTATGTGATTCTGTCTGCAAAAACCCAGACTAGTCTTTTCATGGAAGCACGCACAAGCCAGTTATCTGTTTTTAAAATCCTATTCATTTGTCCTGTTGATGAAATCCTTGGACAGACTTTTAATAGTACCATTAAACTCTTGGCTCAGAGCACGGTGGCATTCGTTTACGTTTGGACAAATTAAAATACATTTGAACAGACATACACTTATATTCTTCTCACCAAGTGCCTCTCATTAACTATAGAGTTTAATCACACCGGACTCCCTCTCTCTCCCCAAAATAATCAGATTTCACTTTGCAAAACCAATAAATTAGAAATGAGAATTTCCCATTCCTCACACTCTACCAGTGTGAGCAGCTCGATTGGAGTCCAGGATCACTGGCTCCTTCCGTCAAACATCTGAGTGTGGGGAGGGGCTGGAGGGGGGAGGTAAGGGGGAGGGAAAAAAGTAATTTGAGGCAAGTAACTTTTGACCTAAATACCTAGAATGTGGGTAAGTGAGAACAGAGCAGCTCGCCCTGCGGGAGCCATGCAGCCATGGCAACTTCAGAAGTTTCTCTTGCGGGGCTGGTCAGTGTTTGGTCGCGATCCAGCAGGAAGCTCTTTATGGAGCCAGCTTTTCCTGGAGGGAGTGAGTGAAGAAGGTAGAGAAAGAGAGAGAGCGGGTAGTAGAGAGAGGGGGGAGGGGAAAGGAGGGGGAGAGGGAGAGAAAGGGGCTAGAGACCCTCAAATACCACTTCTAGACCTACGCTCCCCCTATTCACATGATACACACACACACACTATACCCACTACACCTTTACACCAGCTGGCCTCATTAGCCCCAGGGGATAGAGACCCCTGTCGCAGTGGTGTGTGTATGTATAAACATGTGGAGCTATTAAGGAAGGAGCTCTGCAGCCTTGTTTGCTCCAGATGGCAAGTGTAGAGAGAGGAGGGGCTTTGAAACGTTTACGGTGGGGTGCGGAGCTGGTCGTTGGTTTTTGGTGTGTGCATGTAGGCCAAGAAGTGACGTCGGAGGTGACAGGATTTTCAGGCAGGCTCAGCAAACATCCGGCCCCAGTTGGTGGTCTGAGTGTAGGAGGAGGAGAGGGAGGAGGGGCAGAGTGTGGCAAGGGCTTTGGGGTTAGAGAGGGGGCGGGGGGCTAGAGTGAAAAGCGGAGGGGCAGCATGTCAGGACATGTTGATCAGCCCTAGACCTAGAAACAAGCACATGGTTCTCAGTATGGGTGAACAATAAGTAAACATATCTTCTCATTCTATCTCTCTAGACTTTTCACTTGAACTGCCCATAAAGATGTATAAAGGGTTAGAAAACTAGCCCAGTCACATGCACACACAGACACACGCTCCAAAGTTATTTGAAGTTTTGTTTTGCATGTATTGTCAGTACTCCCATTTGATTTCTCGGCACACTATTATTCCAGTGCAATTTAAGTTCATTGCAAGTTTGCTTGTTCAAGGTATTCTTCCCTCCGCTTCAATTGCAGTAAAGAGTAGCAGGCAAGACATTACCACAGTCAAAGCCAAATGAACTCATCTGGCCATGATGAAAATGTCGATTACCAGGAACCGAAATAGTACCAACACATCTCTCCCTGGAGAGGAGCCGGGGTTCGAAACGCCGGATGGGTCCTTGTCTTTCCATGTAATTAATTTTGTTAGGGCCACTAGCGCAGGCAGCCATGGACAGGCCCTGAAAAACAAAAACACATTATGACAGTAATTGGCAGCTATAGCACCAAATGGCGTGTGACTGGCCCTGGTCTCCCAGAGTGTTTTAACTAAAGCGCTGAGCAGATGTTTTTGAATTACTTCACTAACGGTTGTTCCAGTGTTTTATTCTGCCGCTCTCTCCCACTCATTGGACATCTCTCCCAGGCCCATGAGATACCAACCACAACAGCTACTTCTGCTTGGACTAGATGGAAGAATGAAATGGTGTGTTTATTTAGGTCAGCTTATAGCTCTTGGATCGGCATTAAGCCCCTGTAACTGTGCATTTTATAGATTCGACATGGTAGACGGTAAAGCAAGCCTCGTACTAATGAAGTGCTGAAAGAGCCATTGAAATCTAACAGGCCAGCTTGTGAGGTATAAAGCTCACAGACTAAATGGTGGACCGGTAATCTTCCCTGTGGGAGTCTTCATAAATTTAACAGCAGAATACCTATCACATCATGCTGTGTCATGTGACTGCGTCTGGTAATGCTTGGAAATATTCAATCGTATACAAGAAAATCGTAGACACCCAGGGACTGGTCATGTGACAATCATATACCCCCATGGACTGGTCATGTGACAATCATATACCACCAGAGACTGGTCATGTGACAATCGTATACCACCAGGGACTAGTCATGTGACAATTGTATACCCCCAGGGACTGGTCATGTGACAATTGTATACCACCAGGGACTGGTCATGTGACAATCGTATACCACCAGGGACTGGTCAACACTTAGGGCACAGAACCAAAGCAGCACGGTCTCTGAACCATCTTGATTCGTCAAAAAACAATGATTTGTTTTTGCATACTGATTCTATGTCTCATGAAAAGAGAGAACATTCCAACTTTGATGAGCAAGGAGTATGTGCCTGTTCACAGCACTCCTTGTGTTTGTTCTGGAAGGACCACGAGGGTTTGAAAAGATTATTCCATGGCTAATCTCATTGGGAATTTTTCCTGCCAATTTACACTTCGACAAACACTTATTAGTTACAAACAGAAAAAAAACATAAAGGGAGGGGAGGAGAGAAGTGAGAAAATCTAATGCATTTTATCAACGTTTCGTAACAGTCCGAGTCATAACGTGCTCTAGAAATGTAGTTTGAATGCTGTTGTGAAAGGCGTTAAGTGATGTGTGTAAGTGGTGTTTTTGCAGCACACTTGCTGCACAATCTCTTCACCGACTGTTCCGTCACGTCAATGTGACAGCAGAGTGTTATAACAGAAGGGCTGTGTGAATGGACCACGCAGTGGCATCCAGGGTTACGTTAATGCAACAGCTAAGCTGCAGCGACAGGGAGGTTAACATGGGTTCAGAAGGAGTCACAGGAGATTCACAGTGATTCACATGAACACCGATGACACCCCATGTCCCTCCTATCTCTCCATCCATCTGTATGGTTTATCATAGTGAAACGCCAAACACAGTATTTCTCTCTCTCCCAGATCACTGTCACAGATCATGGCGTGCCGGCCAGATCCACCACGGTCCGCGTCATCGTCAAGGTGCTGGATGAGAACGACAACCGCCCTCTGTTCCTGGAGAAGATCTACAAGATCAGGCTTCCGGAGCGAGAAAAGATGGAGAAGGAGAGGGCCCTGAAAAGAGACCCCCTGTACCGGGTCATTGCCTCGGACCGCGATGAAGGAGCCAATGCAGAGATTTCCTACAGCATTGAGGAGGGCGACGAACATGGAAAGTTCTTCATTGAGCCCAAGACAGGCCTGGTATCATCCAAGAAGTTCTCCTCAGCCGGGGAATACGACATCCTCACGGTGAGAGTCTATTATAGACTGGAGCTAGTCTCCCACAACTTAATTCTTACATCCCTGAAAGAAAAATGCAGTTCCTTTTAGATTAGCAAAAAGGCTTTTATTTGCTTTTTTAAACTCACCACTGAAAACAAGGGAGAAACACCTCTAAATAGCTATTGATCAAGAAGAGACTGAAGAAAAAGGTTATTTTGGCCCAAATTTGAAACTATCTGTGGTGAATTATGGGATGTTCCAAAGTGTCTGGTGATTGAATTGTCTCCTACAGACCACCCTTGGGTTTATTACCCAGCACCTGTTCTTTGGTGAATGCAATGGCAACAGGTGCTCCACTGTTATTGTTCCCACGCAGATGACCAGCTGACCAGCTGACCGCTCGTTGATCTTGATCTCACAGTGTCTTACTCCCTGTTCTTTATTCTGTCTCTCTTTCAGTTTCTGTTTGTGTGCATATATTTTTTATATAAATATATATATGTGTTTTAACCTCCCCTCCTTTCTCACTGGATCTCTATTCCTCACTCTCTCAGATCAAAGCGGTTGACAACGGCCGCCCCCAAAAGTCGTCCACCTGTCGCCTGCACATTGAATGGATCCCAAAGCCTGATGTGCCATCTGACGCTCCCCCCTTGGCCTTTGAGGAGCCTCCCTTCTCCTTCTCTGTCATGGAGAGTGACCCCGTGGCCCATATGGTGGGGGTCATCACCACGGAAACCTCGGACACCCCTGTCTGGTTTGAAATCACAGGTATGGCAACGTCTGTGCATAGATCATTGAATTGCATTGAGTGTGTGTGCGCCAAAGGACTGCACTCTAGCTCACTAACAAGTGTGTGAGTGGTGTGTGCTATTGAGTGTGTGTGTGTGTGTGCATGATCTTGAATGATCATTTAAGGGAGTAAATACCTTAATTGCTTACCTAGTAAAGCAACACAATCGAGTATGTGTGGAACTGTAATCATTATCCTAATCTCAGCCGTGCTAAATTAATCTCTTAATTTCTCTCAGCTTGAAATGACTCAAAGCATCTTTCAATATGCAAGCTGTTTTCTGTCAACTCTTGATCTCTTCCTTTCACCTATCTTCCCCCCATCCTTTCTCCCTTTTAACCAACTTATGACTGACAACTCTTCTCTTCCTTTTTGTCCTTTTTCCTGCTTCTTCTTTCTGGAATGTTCTTTTTTGTCTCTGGGTCGATTTTCTTGCAAGGCGACATAGAGGCAACTGAGATGTTTTACATTCTCCAGATGTCCTGTGACCACAACTGTACAGCAGAAGGTAGCTGTTGGGCTGGCTGGAATATGTGTCTGTGATGTCTGTCGTGTCTGTGCATTGTGATTGTTGTGACAGAATGTGACTGGAATTGTGTTTGTTGTGACAGAATGTGACTGACATTGTGGTTGTTGTGATAGAATGTGACTGACATGGTAGTTGTTGTGACAGAGTGTGATGCCTTAAAATGAGCAATAAACAGCAGTAATGGGACCAGGTGTTTGTTTTTTTCATGATTTGAAAAACTCGCAGCTCATGATGGACGGTAAAGTGTCTCCTAGTCTGCTGGTTAGAAAAACACCATGGCCATGTGCATGCGTCAAGCCGTATTGTGAGGTGTATTTCCATCCAGTACAAAGGGCTCAAGTACTACATCCAGGCTGTTGTAAAGCGTAGAGTGTAGAGTTGAATGCGGACGCTGATCTCTCAAAGCCTCATGTCTTCTGTTAGCTTAGTCCACCAGCTGCACTACTTAACCAGGTGGTGATGTNCCCTCCCTCTTTTCCACAGGTGGCAACTACGACAGTAGGTTTGACGTGGGCAAGGCCAGCGGGACACTGATCGTAGCCAGGCCCCTGGACGCTGAGCAGAAATCCAATTACAACCTGACGGTGGAGGCCACAGACGGAACGCGCTCAGTCAGCACCCAGGTAATTGGACCACTAATGAAACGTTATGGTGTGTATGGGGGGAGGGGCGCTAGAGGAGTGGAAAGGATAGATGGGCGGAAACACCATTGTCTGCTATGACAAGTCATGGCCGGGTTGACTTCTGCGATTGACAGGAAGGATTGTACAAGGTAAGAAATCAGTAGTGTATGTTTACAAGAGAATGATTTCCATTAGTGTGCTTGCGAAGCTCCTCTCACTTTGTTCTCTGAGAAAATGTACGTCAGCTGTCGACGTCAAAGTTAAAGGTGAAAGCAAGTTTTAATGAGAGGAATACTTCATGTTGCTTGTCAGGAAGATTCTAAGGGGTTCTTGTGTTTCTAATTTAAGACACGTTTCAGCCAGTGTAATAATTTGTCAATTTGGCTAGAGTGAACTGGACAGAGAGATTGATAGAGAGAGGTAGGGTACTGCATGTCTCCAGACCAGCTGGGAGATTCTGTTTTGATTAGATTTGTGTGTCGGTCTAAAGCCGTCGCCAGATTATTTTCCAACTGGGTCTCTCTCGTCATAACATGTGCTGATGTGCAGACATTCCATCTCTCCCTCTCCTCTTTCATCTTTCCTTCCTCCCTCCCTCCCTCCCTCCATCCACCAGCCCAGAGAGCACCTTTGGCAGTGAGCTCCAGGAATCTTCCATTGTCTCACTGTCGGAGCAGGACAGGAATGGAGAGAATGGTGTTGTCTAGCCAGACCTCTTTTGTAAAGTGTGCATTCCTTCACCCATCTCTACCCCTCCCTCCATTTCCTATTCTATTTCCCTCCTCCTCTCTCTCTTCGTCTTTCTCTTTGTGTCTCGCTCTCTTTACACCTCGGATATCCCCAGAGACACAGCGGTGGATAGAGCTCTTCTGAATGTAGATGGTGAATAAATATGCAAGTCTCACCCCACCTTGTTGCAGCTGCTTGGACAGACTATCACTTTGTCAAGGTCAAGGAGGTGTCAAGGAGTCTAAACTAAAGTAGTGGAAAGCACATAGCAAGCTGATACGTGGGCATTCTCTAGTTTTTGTTTTAGCGAGTTATGCATTTGTTTGCTGAGTCTGTGACGTAGTTTATCAGCAATAACATAAGTCGTCTGAATCGACACGGTGAGATCGTAAACTTTTGCACACTTTAGCCCTTCAGGAGTTCACTTCAGTAGACGCATTTCGAATCGTATGATCTGCAGTCACTGAAATGGTTTTGTTGCCTTCTCGTAGGACTCCTCAGCCAGAAAGTGATAAAGAGAAAGTCTGAATTGTTGTCACTGTCTGTGAATGAGGCCTTTGATCCTCCGGTTGCAGTGCTCCACAGAGCTGCGATTTGAGCACGGTTGCCGCCAAACCATTTTTTAGACCCCCCTCAAACAATTGACAGAATGCTGGCATCCTCGGAGGGGCGCAAGGCAGTCAGAAGCATTTACAGATCACCTATTGTCAGGAAAGTGTCTCTCAGGCTCACGTCTTTGCCTCCTTGTCAGCACACACACAGTATTCCAGACACCTTGTCAGCAAGACAGGCAGCCTTTTCACTCATGCTGCACGTGGCGGTGTTTCAAGTCTAAGACAGACAAGTTCAAAGACAAGCAAACTCAACGCCGGTTATCTCCAATTTATTTCTCTTCTTCTGTGTGTTTTGACCAGAAGCGGGGGTTGGGGAGGGGGCAATGGGTGCGCTCTTCATAAAAGAAAATGACATAACACAATTAGCCTCTGTACTGTCGGGGGTTCAAAGGCACCCTACCACTCCACTCCCCCTCTGGCTCTCGTTATCGTGACTGTTTGGCAGAGTCCTTGCAGCCATCACCATGAATCACTCACAGGCCAGAAAACACACATACTGGGAATAAACATGCCTATTGTGCTCCAGCACGTTTTAATCTGCGTGCGTGTCGGTGAGCCTTAACACATATGCAGGGGTGTGCACACACGTTGGTGTTTACCTCACTCGTATATATGTGAGAAACACCAGGGCTGTCAGGGTGTTCCACCTGCACATCACCATGCTGCTCTCTGCCCAACCTGAGCCAGATGCTCACCTGCTTCAAGCCACTTCCTACAGCACACCAAGGCAATCAACACAAACATCAAAGCAGTACGTTTGAGAAACCAAAATTGTCCAGCTTTTCTCAATTGCTAACTGACAATCCAACCTTAATTCTGAACGGTTTCAAAATGCACTATAGTATTGAGGAAAACCCTGAAACAAGAGCTTGTCTGATCTGACCAACAAAACAAGATGATTACAATCCCTGAACAGATTAAAGATGAGCAATGGGATTGGTTTGTACTTTTTGGGGATTGATGCAGTGTTGTGCTGTTTACCTCTGTAACTGCTATTAGATCTGCAGACAGACAGACACAAACACGCAGAGCACCTCGTGAAGGAGCACAAAGTTTTCCTTATCTCCCAAATCAAAGTCATGTGGCTCTGATGCCAGACGGCCTGTCCTATTTTCTCCTGTTTTCTTTCTCTCTCAGGAATGCATTTGTTATTTTTTTCATGTTCTCTTTTTCTCTGAACTTCTCCCTCTCTCCTTTTATTTCTTCTCACTTTCTACTTTTCTGCCTCGTCTCTCTGTCTCTATCTTCCCTTCTCTCCATTATTTAAAAAGCGCCACATTTTCTGGCGTAGCTTGTGAGGATTATGATTATTCTGTTGGGTAGAAGAAAGCATAAACAAGAACACTGGACCTTTGTTGGTCGTGGGCCGTTTTAATCCTATTTTGGGAACATGCTCAGTGTGCCTGGTGCCAACCCCCTGCCTGGGCCCAAAACCTGCCGCTTGGCAGGGGGGTGGCATTTTCTCCCCTGCACATGGCAGAGGCGAGCAGGTTAGCTCCTGTCCTGGATGTGTCGAGGAGTGGTAACACTAGGCGCTTCTTCTGTTTAGGTGACGGAGTCTTTGTCTGTAAGGCAGTCCTTTTTTTGTGTGTTGTGCATGTGTAACTGTGCTTACATTGTTGTTTATGCACGTGTGTGTATGTGTGTGTGTGTGAGACCCTACACTAGTGGCTGTTTGACAGGTTTCAGAACACAGACCTGTGAACCCGATCATGTTTCTTGGTCTCCAGAGTCTGGCTCACCGGTCATGAAAAGACCAGAGTCTCGCTCACTGGTGAGAAATGCCAGCCCTGGTCTGAAGGCGGTCCAGGCCAGGGCTGCGGGTGCTTCTACAGTATGTCTCCCTGTGTATCCATCTGCCACCAGGTTGGTGTGGCTCCATGTTGGCTTCTGTCTGCTGATCTCTGAGAAATCAGTTGATTCTGGAGAGAAGGGCACAACATTGTAACACCTCACAGACAGGAGCTGCTCTGATCGTACAGCTGGGGTATTAGAAAACCCCTACCCTTGCTGTGCCTCTCTCGTTCTTCATTGCTCTCTCACTCTTATTCACTCTCCCCTGCTCTCACTCTCTCTCACACTCTTTCTCCCCTGCTCTCTCTGTTTCTTTCCCTCTCTCTCATCTCTCTTCTACCAGCCCCATGCCGCCCTGCCCTGCAGGAGAACCACAAGCTGTTCGATGCACAATCTGCTCCAGCTCTCTTTCTTCTCTTTTATCTTTCTCCACCTCTCACTGTCTCTCTTCATAAATATCTCCCTCCGTCTCTTTTCTATTTCTTGATCCTTCACTACATTTCTCCCTGTATCTTCCTTTCAGTATCATCTCCAGCTGTCTCTTAAGGACCTTTTCTATCCTTCTTTCTGTCTGTGCTCTTTCGCCATCCTTTCTTCTGCCTCTGTCAGAGCCCCTTCTCCCTGCTCTCTTTCCCTTTTGCCCTTTCTCATTGTCTTTCACCCTTCTAGTGCTTTTGCTCCTCAATCTCTCCATCTGTCACAGCTTGTTCCTCTGTGGTGCTCCCATGGGAGTGATCTACAAAGACTTGCGGTCTTCGTCTCTTTAACCACAGTCAGACTGTATAATGCAGATTTTTCAGGGTAAATCCCCTTTCAAGTGTTGTTGGACCTCATTTTTCAAAATAGGGAGTTGAAGGGGGAAACCTTTTTTACTGTCAATCACATAGGACTGTAGAATGGCTGTAGATACAGTTTCCTGCATTTTTTGCCTACCCGATGTATTTCCCTTGACAGCATTATCAGTCCCTGGTGCCTCACGAATGGTCTTCCTTTCAGGAGACCTCTCTATCTGGAGCCAGCCAGATTGAGATGCATTGTGCGAGAGCTCTACTCTGAGGGGGAGGGCTGTGTGTGCATAGGCCAAGTGTGTGCATGTGTACATGCGTGGAAAGTGGATTGCCAGACCCCCGGGACCCCAGGCAGCGTGACGTCTGGCATGACATGAAACGAGATGCTTGGGGAAAGATAGACTGGGGGGCCGCTTAGGGGTGCGCTGCCCACTTCCCACTGCCACACATACACTACACACAGATGCACAACACGCACAACACACACAGCAGAGACCCAGTTCTTCACACCTCTTAAGGGTTTGCACGTCAGTTTGTAAAAGCATCACACTACCATCCAGGTCAAGCAGCAAACTCACACCAGTAGCAGAGTTTCAAGCTCTGCCGGTCGTGAAACCACTTATATTTATTTTCCTTGGAAAACAGATCAATGCTGCTTGAACAGTTTCTTAACTGCAGATGACGTTCAGGATGCGGGTATACTGACATAACTCACATTGGCAGCGTACAGTAAAAGCTTGCCAGCCTTGAGCTCCTACGGTGGAGGCTAGCATGTAGCCCCAAGTCCCACCGGTTGATAGCATCTGTGAGCCCAGCCAACACTGCCAGCATCACAGCACCCGACAGATTGTGAACGTTATCACCCCTGTCAGATAATTCTATATTTGTCTCTTGAGCCACACTGGCACAGCTCAAGCATCCGTCAGTAACACCCCAACAGTCATTTTCAACTTTTGGCAAGGAGTTGCTAACGAGAGTTGCCCATTTCCAGCCACCATTCCCAGAGCTTGGCTGTGCTTGCGTATTCCCATGTGGGACGCTGCCCCCTAGTGTCTGGAATGCAGGTGTCTAATCTGGGTTTGAGCCTCTTTGTTTCCCATGTTTGGCTTTGGCGGCGGCTTCCCTGCTGGTCTGGGACAGGAGGCTGGCATTCCATCAGCCCCTCTGTAATCCCCTCGTCGGAAGTCCAGCAGACGGGTGGCCTGTGTTGATAAAGCACAGCCTTGCTGGATTTTTTACTTTTTTCTTTCCCTTTAGTGTACAGAAGCGAGTGAGATGCGTTTGCAATCCCAGCACCACAGTGGCATTGTGTTTTTAATGGAGCATCGTGTTCTCAGGGGTGTGCGATAGTGTACGATGGTACATGCCAGCGATTAGAGTTATTGTCATTATTATGTATGCCTGAAAGAATCAGCCCACTTTCAATTATTAAACCCCCATTTATTCCTTCAATTAGTGTCAAAGTCACACTGACAAATGTGTGTCTGACACATACTACCTGACTGTGCTAAATATTGCCCGTAAACTACTTGATGCTGTGTTGAGGACTGTGAACGAGGCGACTGGCACGCTCTCCAGCTGACTTCAGTCTGTAGTGTTATTTATCAAGAGAGCGCCACCTGTGTCTTCATCACATACTCTGTGGCACTCCGTCACACAGCTCCCAATTCATCTGGATGCATTAGAGGCTGGCCAATATCGATCACTGCTTTTTCGTCTTAGTGGTTGCAAGTGACCATGCAGTTAAAGTATTGCTTATACCATTAAATGCATCGATCGGGTTGCCCATCTACCCAGCACCCCTCATTACCAGAGATGGTAAGAGATAGAAGATGTTGGAACAGGGAGGGAGCAAAAAAAGGGAGGAAAAATTGCAACACGAAGGATGAGAGCAAACAAATACATAAGTGGAGGCAAGCTGAAGAAGTGTGACTTTAAGGGAAGAAATGGAAACCAGAGAAGGGACAAATTCAGATGAAGCCTATTGTGTTCCGAAGGATTCTATATCAACCATTCCCCTTCTCCATCCATCCCTCCGTCTAGGTGTTGATCCGGGTCATCGACACCAACAACCATAGGCCCCAGTTTTCCCAGCCCAGGTACGAGGTGAGCGTGCCCGAGGACACGCCTCCAGACACAGAGGTCCTGCAGATAGGTGCCACCGACGAGGACGAGAAGAACAAGCTGACCTTTACCCTCCTGAGCAGCACCGACCCATTCAGCCTGAAGAAGTTCCGTCTGGATCCGGGAACAGGCGTGCTCTACACGGCCGAGAGGCTGGACCACGAGACCATGCGCCGGCACATCCTCACCGTCATGGTATTATTATGTTTTGCCGTGCTAAAACTGGGCCATGCTCTACAAGCTAGATTATGTGTGACTTCTCACGTTTCTCACGGGTACATTACAATCTATTGGTATGCATAAAGAAGGTTCTGTGATCTTCTGATTTGCATAAACTAATGACAGACAGATCAATATGTCTATGCTGTTGTTTTTAAGTATGTAGATGGAGTCTTTCCAAATAATTGCATTACTGCTGGAAAAAGAAAATTATCAATTTAATTCTTTCATAAGTCATATATTGTTTTATTGTCTTTCTGATTTTCTTTTCTCCTGGTATTTGTTCCTTTCTACTTCTCTCTATCTCTTTGTCTTTCTGTCTTACTTTCTGTCTTACTTTCTGTCTGCCTGTCTGTCTGTCTGTCTGTCTGTCTGTCTGTCTGTCTGTCTGTCTCCTTATTCCCCTGCTAGGTCCGGGACCAGGACATTCCTGTAAAGAGGAACCTTGTGCGTGTCATGGTCAATGTAGAGGACACTAATGACAACGCTCCCTGGTTTGTGGGCTCGCCCTACTCCGGTCGCGTCTACGAGTCTGCCGCTGTGGGATCCGCGGTGCTCCAGGTCACCGCTCTGGACAAAGACAAAGGCCAGAATGCAGAGATTATCTACAGTATCGAGTCAGGTAGGGCCCCCGTGAAACCTAAGCAGGTCATTCTTGGCATGTTAGCCATAACTTCCATAGCTGTGCTAGCATAGCCTTAGTGCGTATGCATGCATGGTGATAGCCCTAGTTAGCTACCAGTGGGAAAATGTATGCTAGTCATTCAGGGGTCCTCAGCCCACTAGGCCCTGGTCATGAATGGCATGCTTCAACAACAGTTGAAGGATGGAGGACTTTGTCAGAGGATCTTCAACTGTCGTGGGAGTAGAGCATTTGCCCCCTCTGAATTTCCCACTATTGTTTTCTCAGCAAATATCCTGTGTGATTGGAGGGAGGGACATGTCGTTCTTAGTAGGGCTCTTTGTTTGAGGATGTGCATTTTTGAGATATTTGGGATGACACAAGCTAATTGAAATGTAACTTGCCTGAGAGAGTGAGTCATGTTGAACGTCAGGGCTGGCAGGCTCAGAATACAGAGCGGTAATGTTCATTGGTTGCTGAGTGGCACCCGCACTGAGGAGAGAAATGGATGAGGACATTTATCAGCCTGAAGTAATTCTATGACAGTATTTCATTTGCACAATGTATAATTGTCCTCTATATTTCAATTTGGTTGTCTCTCATCAAGAGAATCTATAATTATACTGAGATCATTAAATCGGTAAAGTACTTTAGATTAGACTGGAAATCCATGCCATAGCAACTGTAGTAATATCCCCTCCCATCCTTTTTTTGGAACAGGAAATGTTGCTAACTCATTCAACATTGATCCGGTGCTTGGGACTGTTACCGTGGCGAAGGAGCTAGATCGTAGCCAGAAGAACCAGTTTGAATTGTCTGTAAAGGCCATTGATAAAGGAACTCCTCCGCTGTCTGCCACCACTACAGTCCAAATCATGGTGACTGTGTCTGACAACGCCACGCCCAGGTTCACCAAAAAGGATTTATCTGCAGAAGTCAGCGAATTGTCTCTTCCGGGAAGCTTTGTGAGTCTAGTTACAGCCACCAGCCAATCATCTGTCTTCTACCAGATCAAAGGTGGGAACATCAACAATGCCTTTGACATCAACCCCAATTCTGGAGTGGTGGTGACCCAGAGAGCTTTGGACTATGAGACCACCTCAGAGTACAGGCTCACCATCCAGGGAACCAACATGGCTGGTCTCGCGAGCAACACCACCCTGATGATCCACCTGAAGGATGAGAATGACAATGCCCCTATCTTCCTCCAACCAGATTTTACTGGAATGGTCAGTGAGTCTGCTCCAATCAACAGTGTAGTCTTGACCAGACAGAACACTCCCCTAGTCATTCGTGCATCCGATGCCGACCGTGACCGCAATGCTATGCTGGTCTATCAGATAGTGGAGCCATTCGCCCATAATTACTTTGCCATTGACTCTAGTACTGGAGCTATCAGGACCACCACTGCTCTGGATTATGAGCAAAGGAGTGTTTTCCAATTCACAGTTCAGGTCCACGACTTGGGCATACCTCGCTTGTTTTCAGAATCAGCCGCCAATGTGACCATTGAGGTCATTGATGTCAATGACTGCTCACCACAGTTCAGCCAGGAGGTTTATGAGACAACAGTCATATTGCCAACATACAAAGGCGTGCAAATTATTAAGATAAACGCTACAGACTCAGACTCTGGACCAAACTCCAAACTCTTCTTTTCCATCTCTGAGGGCAACATTGGCGATAAATTCAAAATGGATCCGACCACTGGCATTATCTCCATCCAGAATGTCACCCAACTGAGAAGCAGGTACGAATTGAGGGTGAGGGTTTCAGATGGCCGGTTTGCCACTATGGCTTCGGTGAAGATAAACGTTAAGGAAAACAAGCAGAGCAGTCTGAAGTTCACCAGGGAGTCCTACAAGGCCTCTGTCCAGGAAAACTCCACAGAAAAGAAAACGTTAGTGGTCATCGCTGCCGTGGGGAGCCAGGTCAACGAGCCTCTATTTTACACTATTCTCAACCCCGACAGGAGATTTGAAATAAGCCGCACCTCTGGGGTGCTCTCTACTACTGGAATAGCATTTGACCGTGAGGTTCAGGACACGTTCGACATCGTGGTGGAGGTCACCAAGGAGGATACATCGTCAGAGGTCTCCCATGTTCTAGTTTCCATGACTGTTGAGGACATGAATGACAACCAGCCCATATTTGTGAACCTGCCCTACCATGCCCTTGTCCAGATTGATGCCGAGGAGGGTCAACTTATCAGGCAGGTCACAGCTGTGGACAGTGACATCGGACGCAACAGTGACATTTTCTACTACCTAAAACAACATTATGAGCACTTCCAAATCAGCCCCTCAGGAGAAATATCCCTGAAAAAGAAGTTTGAGAAAGAGTCCTTAAACACAGAGTTTATAGTCAGTGTTGGAGCCAAAGATGGAGGCGAACCATCGCTATCAGCTGAAGTATTGGTCTCTGTCATTGTAGTAAACAAAGCCATGCCAGTGTTTGAAAAGCCTTTTTATAGCATTGAAATCCCAGAAAACATACAGTTGCATACTCCTGTAGTTCACGTTCAGGCCAATGACTCTGAAGGCCCGCGCATAGTTTACACCATCTCTGAGGGAGACCCATTCAGTCAGTTCTCCATCAATTTCAACACAGGAGTCATACATGTGATCCAGCCTCTAGACTTTGAGGCCCACCCAGCCTATAAACTAAGTGTAAGAGCGACCGACTCCTTAACTGGAGCACATTCTGAGGTGTTTGTAGATATAATTCTAGAAGACATCAATGATAACCCACCTGTATTCCTATCAAAGTTGTATTATGCTAACATATCCGAAGCCTCGGTAATTGGCACATTCGTCATTCAAGTCTCGGCCCAAGATTCTGATACAGGCAACAACAAAGCTCTTTTTTACCAGTTGGTTGAGGAAAAGGGAAAGAGCTCCGAGTATTTCAGCATTGACCGTGACACTGGAGTCATCTGGACAGCTCAAATGCTGGACCACGACCAGATCCAACAGCACAAGCTGACAGTACGAGCCGTGGATGGGGGGGTGCCCGCCCTCTCTAGCCTCGTCACTGTGACTGTAGACATCACTGACCTGAATGACAATGCCCCAATGTTCACAGAGAATGTTTACGAAGCAACAGTCAGCGAGTTAGCACCCAGGGGCCACTTCATTACTCAAGTTCAGGCGTCTGATGCTGATAGCTCAGACACAGGGAAACTGGAGTTCGCCATACTCTCCGGTAATGAGGATCAGAACTTTGCCATTGACAAAAGCACAGGCGCCATTGTCATCTCCAACCACCGAAGGCCACACATGGAGCCTCTGTACAACCTCAATGTGTCCGTGTCTGATGGTGTATTTAGGAGCTCCGTTCTTGTGAAAGTGACTGTCATCGGGGCCAACTTCCACGACCCCACATTCCCTCAGCTTGACTATGTGGTGGAGCTTGTGGAGAATTCCCCAGTTGGCACCTTGGTTGCTGAAGCTAGAGCCACAGATGAAGACGCAGGCATGTACGGACAGCTGACTTATCACATCGTCAATGACTTTGCCAAAGACAAATTCTCAGTCAACGAAAATGGAGAGATCTTCACCCTGGAAAGCCTTGATCGTGAAAATGCTATTGAGAAGGTCATTCCCATCTCTCTAATGGCAAAGGATGGTGGTGGTAAGGTTGGCTTTTGCATCATCAACGTCATTTTGACAGACGTCAACGATAACGCCCCTCAGTTCAGAGCTCTTGAGTACAGGGCTAATGTAGCGTCAGATGTGCCAAGAGGATCAGCGGTGCTCAAAGTCGCTGCGTCAGACATGGACGAAGGGAGCAACGCTGACATCACTTTCGCCATTGAGGCTGAGGTCGAAAATGTGGAAGAGAACTTTGAGATCCACCCGCTCAGCGGTGTCATAGTCACCAAAGAAAGCCTCATCGGACTGGAGAACGAGCTCTATGCATTCTACGTCAGGGCAAAGGATGCTGGGAACCCCCCCAAACAATCTGTTGTGCGGGTTTACATCAGGATCCTGGCCCCTGAGGTCCCAGTCCCTAAGTTTATGGAGACACACTACCGGTTTCCCATCACAGAGGATCTTCCTATTGGCACAGAGATTGACGTCATCCAGGCTGTGAGCGAACAGCCAGTTGTATACAGCCTGGTGAAAGGCAACACCCCAGAAAGCAACCAGGATGAAGTCTTTGTTGTGGATCATGACACAGGCACCTTAAAGTTGGAGAAATATCTGGACCACGAGACCACCAAATGGTACCAACTGACATTGCTGGCTAAGAGCAAGTATGAAAACTATGAAGTAGTGGCAACAGCAGACATAAACATCCAGGTTAAAGATCTCAACGATAACAAGCCTGTCTTTGAGTCGGACCCATACGAGGCCGTGGTGGTTGAGAACCTTCCGAGCGGCACTCAGGTGATCCAGGTGAGAGCCACAGACCTGGACTCCGGCACTAACGGTCAGGTGGTCTACAGCCTCAACCCAAAGCAGAGCTCAGAGGACATTTCGGAGCTGTTCACCATGAACAGTGAAACGGGATGGTTGACCACTTTGAAAGAGCTGGACCGCGAGAACAGGAGCCAGTACACTGTGGCAGTCCTGGCCACTGACCGTGGGGACAAAGTGCAACTGGTGACCGAGACCACCGTGGAAGTGACAGTGGCGGACGTAAACGACAACCCCCCACGGTTCACAGCAGAGATCTACAAGGGCACGGTCAGCGAGGACGACCCACCCCCCAGTGGCGTCATAGCAATCTTGAGCACCACAGACGCCGACTCAGAGGACATCAACAAACAAGTCACCTACTTCATCACAGGTTGGTGTTTTATCTTTCCAATGTTAAGGCTGATTACTATACACGAGAAAGATAATTACCAGTCTCCAAGCTAATGTGGACCCTCCCTCCCCCTCTTTTCCTTGTGCAATGGTTCAATGAACACTGCTAATGCAAGATTAGCCACTTAAGAAGATCATTTTTGCTCTCGGAAATATTAGATGTCCTCTTTGTCTGTGAACAGTGTTTGTGTAATTGACTAATCACAGCCAAAACTCATGGCAAAGATGTAGGTCATGAAAATAAGTTAATGTTTATTTATTATCCTCACACTTTGAAATTGACACGGGAGATACTTATCTGCTTGTGTTAATTAGGAAATGTGAATAACGATGCCAAGATTAAATCTATAATAAGATATTGTGAGGAGCTGACGCATGCCATGCAAACAAACTGTTGTTTGCTGCCACTTGAGATACACTTGTTATTATGATTTCTTGTGTACCAAGCATATTTAGCTGGTAAACATGCATTTGAAATAGAAAGATGAGAAAACAATTCATTTTGCCAAAGGTGTATTGATGATGACACTGAGACAAGGAGGTTGAGCAGTGTTTTCTGTAGGTGAAGGGCTCTCAATTTGAAGTGAAAAAAACTGTTGTCCTTCCATCTCTTGGATTCAAAGATGTGATTGTTTTTGTTTATCACATACACTAAAAGTCCCCTCTTGTCTGTAAACAGGCGGTGACCCGCTGGGGCAATTTGCCATCAGGCACGTCCAGAATGAGTGGAAGGTCTTGGTCAGAAAGCCATTGGACCGCGAAGAGCGTGACAATTACCTCCTAAACATCACCGCCACTGATGGCATCTTCGCCGCCAAGGCCACCGTGGAGGTCAAAGTGCTGGATGCCAACGACAACAGTCCCGTGTGTGAGAAGGTAACGCAACGCTGCCGCTGTCGCCGTAGGCACCAAAAAGTGTCATGTTGTTCTGGTGTTTTAGAAAGGGATGCACCTGCTCTGCATGTTAAGACCCAAAGAATGGAGGGAGCAGGATGTGAAGGAGACAAACAGGTGGAGGAGAATAAGGGGGTTTAAATGTCAATCACTGAATGAAGACTAATTTGAAGAAAACAGAAGGTGATGTGGTGTAGAGGGCTTTCTTTCATCTAGTTCTAATGGATATTGACGAATGAGTATTGTTGTTTAAGTGGATTTAAAGGCAGTTGTCCCATGTTTAAACGAATCACTGTCTAATAATCTACTACTTGAAACGTTCTATCCAACCCTTCCATCTGGTCCTCCTTCCCTCCCCCTCTCAGTCCCTGTACAGTGAGAGTGTGCCGGAAGACTCCCCCAGCGGGAGGCTCATCCTGCAAGTCTCAGCCACAGACGCAGACATCCGTTCTAATGCCCAGATCTCCTACGAGCTCCATGGGTCCGGCGTGGAGCGGTTCACCATCGACCCCGATACGGGTGTGTGTGTGTGTCATGTGTTATGTGTGTGGCCCGTCTCTCCATGGATCTATGTGTGGGTGGGGTGGGAGAAAGAGAGAAACAGAAACACAGGCAGTGAGTCGGAGTGTGTGGCTGCGCAGTGTAGCTCTGATTTGTCAGCATTGAGTCATTGATCCTGCATAGTTGATCTAAAGTCTCTGGTTAACAAAGGTGATGTTCTTTTCCCAGCCTGTTAAAAAGTGCGTGGGTAGGCCACGTCAAATGCAATATGCAATAGGCCAGCAGGGCAAGCACACATGCAAACACACATGCATGCAAACACACACACATGCACACATACACATGCAAACACACATAGGATGACTTTATAATTTGATGATTTGATGGATGGCTCCATCATAGATGCCCATGTCACACTGGTGTGTTTAAAGCTTAAACTGTCTCCCATAGCCTCCAACTAAAAATGACAAACTCCTAATCCCCCATGACCATGGCAGCGGTCATGCCCCCTCCACACTTTCTGATTGAATTATAATCCCCGACCACGTTTGGCAGAAGTGCATGGGTTTTTATGTGTGTGTCGGTGGGGTTTTTGTGAGTGTGTGTCCCTGAGTAGAGGGAGAGTGACACATTTGGCTATTGTATGGAACATTAGTGATTTAAGTTGCCTCAATGCAGGTCCCTGAAGAGAGAGAGAGAGAGATAGTTGAGTTTTATCTAATGTTCAGACAGGCGCCTTCATTTCCCCTTATCTCCCCTGAAGGAGTCCTGCAGGCGTTGTCCTCCTCCTCTTCTGAGAACAGCAGAAACAAGCGTATATTTGTAGAATCCAAAGAATGTAAGACCCACTTAGCAACCTCCCTTATGCAGAATCACCTTGAACACAATGACCGTTACCTTTCGGTCACACACACACACATTTGGTAAAGTAAAGCAGACAACACAAGCCATTGATGGCTTTCATACTGGAGTGCAGTGAAAGGAGAGAAGACAAACACAGACCCTTGAGCCTTCTGTTCTCTGGCTCAGGCGCTTCTCTGAGGACTAGTAGCAGGCTCCTGTTCTGGAGCAGGTTCTCCAGCCCAGTTCATATAGGGATTGTTGCATGCGAGGATCATCAAGAGGCTGCTGAGAGTTTCCCAGAGAGACTGCGGTACTGCTGGCGCGTCCTGGTGTCCTGGGGCGCCACAGACCAGGGGCTCTCAACTGCCAACTCCTCCACCATCTCCTCCCCTCTGCCGCTTTCTTTTCTGCTGTTTCTCTTTCCCTCGACTTCTTTCCCTTCAATTATTCACCTTCTCTCTCCCTCACTTCCTCTCTCTTCCCCTCCCCTCTCCTGCAGTGTCCCCTCCCTTCTTTTTCTGAAATCCATTAGCAGCTTGGAAGTGTTTTTACCCAGTGAAGGAGAGGAGGAAAACGAGAGCACACGAGGTCTCTTCCCTCTCATTCCCCTACTCGCATGTACACACACACACATACTCACACAGACACAAACATGTTTCTCATGCCTAGACCTATACAAACACATCAGACCCAGTGATCTGTGAGGGAGTTGTGGTTGTCAAAGCACTGGAGCGGGTAACACAGACTCGAACCCTGTATGCAGAGGTGTACGTGTAAATTTGCATCTCTATTTGTAAAGGTTTCGTGATGGGCTCGGTGGCTGTTCTCCATGTTGTTTTATACTGATGGTGTGCTTTAGGAAGAGCATTTGCGGGCGGAGGGAAGGACTCCCAACACCAGGCTGTCAATGGTTCAACAGCAGCTTTTTAAAAGCAAGCCAGCACCAAGCGCCAGAGCGTGTAAATTGGAGCAATGCAGAGGCATGCTTTTAAGAACCCCTTGTGGGCTTGTGCCCATATACCCTTACATATCTGTTTGGATGGTATTTGTGTGTGTTTGGACTGCGTGTGTGTTTGGACTACGTGCGTGTCATCAGTGTGTTTCACACTCTTTCTGTTTTCAGGCGAGCTGAAGACCCTGCAGCCACTGGACCGCGAGGAGCAGGAGGAGCACAGGTTCAAGGTTCGTGTGCAAGACGGCGGAGGGCGCTACTGTGAGGCCGACGTCACCATCACTGTGGAGGACGTCAACGATAACGCTCCTCAGTTTGCCTCCGACTCCTACGCCATCACCGTGTTCGAGAACACTGAGGTCGGAACCTTCGTTGCAAGGCTTCTGGCAACAGATATCGACATAGGTAACAACAACAACAAAACTTTATATATATATTTATCATGAAGAATAATGTTTTCCTACACCCTGCACCACAGAAAATATCTCAGTGGAACACCAGTGTGTTTGTTGCATACAGACGCACAGCTTCTGTACACTGTGCAGCAAGGCCCTGCACTACTGCAAAAACCCCTAGTCCACTTTCCACCGAGAGCTAGAGATTTTCAATTGTTTCTTTTGTGACTTTCTCTGTGACTCGCTTCTTAAGGTGAGTTGACCAGGAATTTCAAACTGGGTCTCTGGAACTGAGAGAACAGATTACAGCTTTGAGGGTGGCTGGTGAGGGAAGAGGGCAAGATCCATTATGAACAGAGACATAATGCCAGTAGGAGTAGTAGCACGGAATCCACCTTTCACTGTCTTCTCAGCATCCAAGAGGATTAGATGGAGAGATGGGAGATGTTACCCTGTTATCTTAGCCCAGGGCGATGATTATTTGGTGTCAGGGTGAAGCACAAGGGTGAGAGATTTGATTAGGGGGGGATTTGTTTGGGTGGGGGCTCGAAGGCGCACACAGATTTGCCACAGTCCATTTGTATTATTTAGTTAATGTTTGTCAGCCAAGAAGAACTGGATTGTCCTCCTGCGCTTTCTCTATTTCTCTGTATGACAGATTTGTCTCCACCGAACACTGGAATCAAGAGATGAGCCACAGTACATGCATTGTCGAGTCACTCCTGCACACACACACACACACACACACATACACACACCCACGCACGCACATTCCAGGCACGGCCCGTCCCCTGCAGCCTCCCTATCATCTCCTCCCTCAGAGCGGCTCCACACTTGATGCTTACCCTCTTCAGTTCAGGCTTCACTCTGGCTCCAAGCACAGCGTTCATCAGGGGCGCGGGGAGGAAGCCGGCAGGCCGACTCTCCAACAGACCCGGCCTGGTGCCCTTGATCTGAGATAAAGACTAGCTATGTAGCCGCACGCACATTCCTCTACGGTGCCCCCCTTCTTCTGACCTTGTCTATTCCACTGTAGACACTATACTGTGTTCTTTTTGTCTGAGGAACTCTTTGGCTGCTCTGACTTAACGCTTCCCTTTTTGTTTCGAATTGGTTCTTTCCGTTGAGCCCTGCCTATCCGTAGCCCCAGGGCTTAGCACGGTTCTGATGTTTTTTGGCGTAGGCCCACCGCAAGTGTGGCTGGGTGACGTAACTGAAGTCAGTCAGAGCTCAGCACAAAGTGTGGTTTTGCTCATTTGCGTGTGGCCTATAACGAGTGTGGAGTTGGCCAACATAAATGTTTGGCAAGAGGAACGTATGTTGCTAAACGATTTGGAGCGATATTCATTTTCTTGGTCATTAAGCAGTTTCCATCTGAGGACTTAGGTGAGATCGAAGAAATTTGGAGGAGCAATAACTAGACTTCATTCCCATTGGCTGGCTTACCTCTCTCTTCCACAATATCTCTCCCTCTCTCTTTGTCTCTTCTCTCTCCATATATCCTCTACTCTCACTGTCTCTCTTGGACTCTACTCTCCCTACCTCTCTCCTCCTATCCTCCCCAACTCTCCTTTCCCCTTCCCTCCCTATTTTCATCTCCCTGTCTCTCTTTCCCCCATCTCTCCTGTCCTGTCCCCCACCCCCTGCCCCATCCCTCATCCCCAGCTCTCCTCTCCTTGGTAGATAATGAGATCCAGGGAGATGGGAGGGGACGCTCACCTGATAAACGCCAGTGAAACGATGTATTCAGAACAGGGGCCACCTGCAGCAAACACATTAGCATTATTATCACCATCCGTCTTTGTCTCGTTGTTCTGGGACGGCGGCGTGGGCGGGGAGCTATGACTGATGGTTATGATGAGAAGAGCGTGCTGGCTGTTAGCGTCGGTTGCAGCAAAAGAAGCTGATGTCAAAACAAACTTTGCTTTCTCTGCATATGCCATGACTGGTAGTGCACGGCTGCTTATTATGTTTTCACAGGGCTGGTATTAATGCCTGGCAAACTGTTTATTTTTTAGGACACAAAGCAAAAATATTTCGGGAAATTGAAACGCATTTCTGACAGCCTGTTCCTTGCTCTGGTGTGTGTGCTCAGGTATGAACAGCGACATCCTGTACTCGCTGGCAGACTCAGCCGATGGTCACTTCTCCATTGACGAGCGCAGCGGCGTGGTGACCCTGGAGCGCCCGCTGGACCGGGAGGTGCAAGCGGTGTACGAGTTACGCGCTCGTGCTACCGACCAGGGCTCGCCCCGGCGCCTCTCCTCACTCAGCCAGGTCACCGTGTCTGTGCTGGACATCAATGACAACCCGCCGGTGTTTGAGCGCCGCGAGTACGTCGCCACTGTGTCAGAGGACGTAGCCGTGGGGACGCAGGTGCTGCGGGTCCTGGCGGCCAGCCGGGACATCGAGGCCAACGGGGAAATCGGCTACGCCATCGTCAGCGGCAACGAGCACGGCATGTTCAGCGTGGACCCCAAAACGGGTATGTTCTTAGATACACAGTCACATCATACACGATTTCAGATTATTATATAATACCGTTGATTTACAGTAACATAGTCTCGATATCTGCTGATAGGCTAGTAGCCTGAGGGAAATGCTTGGGGCAGATTATATTTCTTTAATTTCTCCCCCCCTGCTTGTCCTCCCTCCCTCCTCCTTCATGCCACCCCCACCCCAGGTGACGTGTTTGTCATCGAGCCTCTGGACTATGAGGTGTCTCATGAGTACTACCTGACAGTAGAGGCCACAGATGGAGGCACGCCTCCTCTCAGCGACATGGCCACCGTCAACATCAACCTGACGGATGTCAACGACAACAGCCCCACCTTCAGCCAGGGGACCTACGCTGCCGTGGTCAGCGAGGACGCAGAGCTTGGCAAGACGGTGGTTGCGGTGAGTGTGACCCTTCTGACCTCTGACCCTTTGGCCTTCAACAGCATTCTACCAGCTCCCCTTCCCCCTTTCCTCCCCTTCTCCTCCCCTCCTCCCCCCCTTCTCCCCACCTTCTATCCTTTGTCCGTCATGAGTGAGCACTTGCGTCAGACCACTCTGCTGGAGCAGCTAAATTAAGACGAGCGCACTTCATGCTCTGAGTAGCAGCAACCTATTCATCAACTCCTCTGCATTCAGCAACACACACACACAGCGTTTAATTAAAGACAGGTGACTCGTTAAGTCCCTGACTGGAGAAGTAACAGCTAGTCTCTCGTCCCCTGCCTCTCCTACCCGCCTCTTGTGTTCTCCTTATCGTTCTCTCCAATGACATTTACATCTCATCTGCATCCCTCCCTTTTCTCATCTTGCCTTATCTATTCCTCGTCTTCTCCACCATGCAGACTTCCATTTCCTCCTCCCCCCGACCCTCATCCATCCACCTGGCCATCTATCAAGTACACAATGCGTGCCTAATCGTCTTCGGTATTAAAATGTCCATATGGAGATAAAATGTCACTGCCTGCCAGTATCCTCCCTTCGGATTCTTTCCTGCCCCTGTTTTCTTCAGGGATGCTGAAGGGCTGCCAAACCCTGCGCCCACCTGTGTGCTACACCCCCATCATGTGTGCTTCAGTGCACGTCTCACGCTTCGCCTCAGCCTTGGCTCCTAGCTCCTCACACCCTCTTGTCCTGCGCGTGTGTTCCCAGGTCATAGCTGAGGATGCAGATGGCCCCTCATTGAACCAGGTCCGCTATACCATAGTGGAGGGCAACCAGGGCACTCCCTTCACCATCGACCCACTGAGAGGAGAGGTCAAGGTGGCACGCCAGCTGGACAGAGAGAAGGTCAGAGCAGTAATACGTGTGGTTGCCGGATTATTTTATCAGCACCTGTTTGGTTTGAAATTGTGTAGATATCTGTGGTCATACATAAAAGCAATGGTAGCGGTCTTGTGTGTGTTTGTGTGTGTGTCTGCGTACGTACGTCGTCCCTAATTGCTCTCTGCAGACTCAAATCAAAGTGGAGGCAGACTTAGAGAAAATCCTCCTGGCAGTCCCCTGGTTTCATCACTAGCATAAGTAGACCTGGCTGAGAAGTACTAATGATCTTCGCTGTCTCTCTTCTTCCTGTTCTTCCTTGTTCCGCCCTTCTCCTCCTTCAGACGTCAGGCTACACGCTCACAGTGCAGGCTGCTGACAACGGGTCACCTCCCCGCACCAGCAGCACTACGGTCAACATTGACGTGTCGGACGTCAACGACAATCCCCCTGTCTTCTCCCAGGCCAACTACAGTCTCATCATCCAGGTAAGAGAGAGATAGAGGGAGGGAGAGAGAGAGAGGGAGAGAACGAGGGAATGAGGGGAAGGGGATGTCTGTACACGTGTAGAAGAGAAGTGAGGGAGAGGCAATTAAAGAGACACAATGCCCCTTGAATGTAAAAGGCGAGAGCGGGAGAAGAGTTGAAGGGGGGGTGTGAGGGGGAGGAATGGATTGAAATGCAGCAGGGATACAGCGGAAGTATTCTAATGAAAAAGATAGAGGCGGGAATGGGAAGGAGAAGAATAGATAGGAAAGCAAGATAGGAGTGATGGATGAGCGGAGGAAGAGAAGTGAGGAGAGACAGGATGCACCTGCACAAGGCAGGAGGCAGGCAGGGAGGAGGCGATTTGTGAGATGAAGAGGGCGGGATAGATGGGGGAGGGGTGGAGGGGGAGGGCTACGGAGTGATGACGCATTGAAGGCTTTTCTGTGTTTGGAGAAACTGAAAAAGTAATCTTGCCAAGAGAGCAAAAAAGAGACACTGGTCTCAGTTCAGAGAACACACACATAAAGAAAATGAGTAGGCATCAGAGGATGCTAAAAATAGAAATGATCCAGCTCAGTTCTTCTTGAATGTCAGATATCAAACAGTTTAGGCCAGTGTTTAGGACTTAAGCTGGGAGCCACTACGGCTGAACGTCATGTGTTGGTGCACAAACACACCACAACCTCCATTGTGGTTTCATACGTATGTGTATATACATTTATATATGTGTATAATGAATTTAATTTCAATGTATACATATAAAAACATTTCAATGTATAAATATATAAAACATTTCAGATTGATATCTTAAATATACACTCTGTTACATTCAGTCCAATTAATCTATTCATTTGTTTTTCATCGATTGATGGGTTGAATGAATATTATTATCTAGGCTGACCTCTACATCAAACTCCAACCCTAAACCCTGTCTCTTCCTGTGCAGGAGAACCGCCCTGCAGGGACCAGCATCCTCCAGCTGACTGTGACAGACCGCGACGCCACCCACAACGGGCCTCCCTTCACCTTCGTCCTGGTGGGCGGCAATGAGGGCGAGGTGTTCTCCCTCAGCCAGAAGGGGGAGCTGCAAGCCCTGGGGGAGGTGAACAGGAGGGCCAGGGAGCATTACCTCCTGGAGGCCCAGGTGAGCTGCACTGCTCCACAGGAAGAGCAAACCTCATTGTTTATCTCGTTCTCTGGGAGCCACGGCTAGTTTCGCTCCATTATGAGTGACAGTGGACAGAGACTGGCAGTGTAGGAGAGAGAGGGGGGAGAGAGGCCAGAAAGAGGGGAAAGAAAGGCGAGAGAGGGGAGAGAGAAGAGAGAGAGGGGAAAGAGGAGAGATAGAGGGGAGAGAGAGGACAGAGAGAGGGGGGAGAGAGAGAGAGAGAGATAGGAAAGGGGAGAGAGAGGGGGAGGGAGAGAGAGAGAGGGGAGAGGTGAGAGAGGTGAGGACCTGTGAGAAAAGGCCTCCGCTCAGGCAACGTGGGACATGGTGGCCCGATGTGCCTGCATTTTTGCCTTTTCTGTGGCTGTCATCCTCTTGTCCTCACCAGCACCCACTTCTATAACAACCTCTCACTTCGTATCTCGTCTCTTGCCGAAATTAGAGATCACCCGTTTGCAGCTAAAAGTCATCTAAGAATGGGTATGAAAGCCACAGCTAGAAGTGAAGTGGAAATATATTCAGTAACAGGCTGGCCTCTCACACGCAGTGAGAGAGAACGTGCCACAGACATGCCCTCTCTCAGCTGAGAGGCGTTTGTTCTGCCAGATAACACACAGCTGGCTTGTGATTGGTACACTCGGCGGAGAGCAGGATGAAGAGGGAGAGAGGAGTAAGAGAGAGAGAGGGAAGTTAGAGAGAGACAGGAGTGAGAGGAGTAAGAGTGAGAGAAGAGTAAGAGAGAAAGAGAGGAGTAAGAGTGATGAGTAAGAGAGAGAGAGAAAGGAGTAAGAGAGAGGAGTAATAGAGAGACAGAAGTGAGAGCAGTAAGAGAGAGAGGAGTAAGACAGAGGAGTAAGAGAAAGAAAGAGAGAGGAGTGAGAGGAGTAAGAGAGAGGAGTCAGAGGTGTAAGAGAGAGAGGAGGAAGAGACATAGAGAGGAGTGCGAGGAGTGAGAGAGAGAAGTAAGAGAGAGATGAGTAAGAGAGAAAGAGAGGAGGACGAGAGAGAGAGAGGAGTGATAGGAGTAAGAGAGAGAGGAGGAGGAGAGAGAGAGGAGTAAGAGACAGAGGAGTAAGAGACAGAGAGAGAAGGCAGATGGGATAAGAAGGAGGTGGGGAAGATATGTGAAAATGCTACAAGATATGCATTCACTTTTTTTCTTTTTTTCATTTCGTAGGAAGATCATCTGTTTATATCTGCATATGTTCTTATCAGTGTTAGCCTCAGCCTTGTGCATCTAACTGAATTTACGCTTGTGCTCACTGAAATGTGTCTGCTGAGTATGGAAGTGCTTGTGTGCCCTCCAGTGGTAGGAAACAGAGCGCTATTGCTTGTTTCTCATTGCATTCAAATAACCTGTTAGCTGACTCAGCCCTCCCTCTCCCTCTGTCCTCGTTCTCTCTCCCTCTCTCCCCCAGGTATCAGACAGTGGTAAACCCCAGCTCCTGTCCACCACCTTCATCAGCGTCCGCATCATCGAGGAAAGCGTTTACCCTCCGGCCATCCTCCCCCTAGACATCTACATCTCTACGGCCAGCGACGAGTATCCTGGTGGTGTCCTGGGGAAGATCCATGCCACCGACCAGGACGTTTACGACATGCTCACCTACAGCCTCGCCCCCTCCTCCTCTGCACCGGGTACGGACGGCGCCCTGTTCTCCGTCTCTGCCTCCGATGGCAAGGTGATCGCGCAGCGCCCATTGGACGTGGGCCACTACCCGCTCAACGTGACAGTGACAGACGGCCGCTTCACCACGGCAGCTGACGTCAACGTGCACGTGCGGCAGGCGGCCAGCCAGGCACTGGACAACTCCATCGGCGTGCGTTTCGCCGCCATCGCACCTGAGGAATTCATTGGGGACTACTGGCGGAACTTCCAGCGTGCGCTGAGGAACATTGCAGGGGTGCGGAGGAGCGAGATCCAGCTGGTCAGCCTGCAGCCTGCAGAGCAGTCCTCTGGAGACCTGGACGTGCTGCTGGCCCTGGAGAGGTCTGGGAGCCCTTACCAGCCCCAAGAGGTCAGCCCCAGCCTCTCTATCTGTGTGTGTGTGTGTGGGTGGATGAACCAGTCACTACTCAAGGAAAGGCCACCAGCCTACACTGAAGAAACTTCCACAATCTAGTAGCATGAAAATACATGCCAGTGAATTGTGGAGAAATTATTTAGTAGACACTTTGTGAAAAATGTTAAAAATTGCTTTGTTTTTATTCTGTGTAGGTTGTGTTCCGCAAGCTGAACTCGTCGGCGGCGGTGATTGAGGAGATGACAGGTGTGCGTATCCTGCGTGTGGTCATGAAGCTTTGCGCTGGGCTGGACTGCCCGCTCCGCTTCTGCGATGAGGCCGTGACGCTGGACAAGACGGCCATGTCCACCTACAGCACCGCCCGCCTCAGCTTCGTCACCCCCCGCCACCTGCGCACTGCCACCTGCCAGTGTGAAGGTAACAGGATGACACACACACACACCCATACAGAGCCAGCAACTGACCCATCAAGACAGACGGTCAAAACCTGATGTACACAAACGCTACATGGTCAACATAGTCAACACGCTATCTTCAACAACCTCGTCCCTACCATAGACACATGCGCACATACACACACAACACCGCCCAGCCATGCTGTTAAGGAGCAGGTGCATCCAATGACCCTGTGCTCCTGTGTGTGTGTTCCAGGTGGTAGCTGCCCCTTGTTGAACAAGCTATGTGAGGCCAGCCCCTGTCCTGAGGGCATGGAGTGTGTAGCTGACCAGAAGGAAGCCAAGTATAGCTGCGTGTGCCCAGATGGCAAGAGGGGCAAGTGCTCTGGTAGGAACGCTCGCCTCTCATCCTGTCTGCTGGACACCTCTGACCTCCTCTTCACTCCCTGTGAAGTCACACACATCTTTATGTTTTCCTCCCTTTGCTATTCCATCTTTTTCATCCCTCATAAATGGTGAATGGGTATACTTTATAAATGTATCCCTCCCCTCTTCTCTCCTCCTCTCCCCCTCTTATCTCTTCCTCTCCCCCTCTTCTATCTTCTCCCCCTCTTCTTTTCTCCTCTCCCTCCTCTTCTCTCCTCCTCTCCCCCTCTTCCCTCCTCAACTCGTCTTCTTTCCTCCTCTCCCTGTTCTCTCCTCCCCTCCCCCTCTTCTCTCCTCCTCTCCTCCTCTCCCCCCTCTTCTCTCCTCTCCCTTCTCTTCTCTCCTCCTCTTGCCCTCTTTTCCTCTCCCCCTCTTCTCTCCTCTCCCGCCCTTCTCTCCCCTTCTCTCCCCCTCAGACGGACACTCTCTGACATTCAACGGCAGCAGCTATGTCCGATACCGTCTGATGGAGAATGAGAACAAGGAGGAGATGAAGCTGTCCCTGAGGCTCCGGACCTTCTCCAACCACGCCACCGTCATGTATGCCAAGGGCACTGACTACAGCATCCTGGAGGTGTGTGTGTGTGTTTGTGTGCGTTTAAGTGCACATTCTATAAACCAACATCATGCTAGACGAACGCCTCGTCAGAACAGGGAGAACTTTGAGTAAGAACTTTGTGACACTGGTGGTGTTCCACCGGCACTCCATGTTCCTCACTGACATGTCAGCTTGGGTTATATCACCTATCAGAACACGCCAAAAGAACAGCAGTCATTGGAAAGAAGACGTAACACCCACATGGTTTACTTCTCCTCCCTCCTGTTAAATGTCCTCATTAGCCCTTTTTACCCTATGTTTGATCTGCTTCATAATGATAGGACTACATCACACTACCCACCCCCAGGCCACCCTGCCTGCTCCGCATCTGTGGTGGCCATTTTGAGATTTTTTTACGTAAAGGGGCTTTGGGAATGCATCCGTTAGCTGAATTAAAATACATGCACACAGACACAGTCTTACTCACACACATGCAGGGGCTATTTCTGTTCTGGGAGGGAAGCACAAAGTGCTTTCTCACACATTCCTCTGTGAGGGGGTCTTGTGGCGTGGGAGAGCAGAATGGTGACTGTGAACAGGAAGACCTGGTAGGCTTAACAGGGCCTCCGTTACCTTCCTGTCTGTACTGGTGTGGGACCCTATTACTCCACAGCACCCTTCAATCTCACTATATCCTGTTCTGGCCATGTTTTAGCAGTTGTTTAACGACAGACAAGGCGCAACTGAATTCTGCTTGTGCAGAACATGAGAAAGCCTCAGCTGTTTATTGCAGCTCAGCTGTAATTGTTTCTAGGGCTCATTGAAAGTGATGAACTGAACACATCCACTACGAATGAATAGCTTCAGAAGGTGGTGAGCAGTTGTAGTCGTTCAGCACTAGCACGTTTACATGCATGGTACACCTCCTCCTTTCTCCTCTCAACACCCCCACGTCTCTCTCTTCTCTCATCTCTCTCAGATCGTGAACGGCCGTCTGCAGTACAAGTTTGATTGTGGCAGCGGGCCAGGCATTGTGTCGGTGCACAGCACCCAGGTCAACGATGGCGAGTGGCACACTGTCTCCTTGGAGGTGGACGGCAACTACGCCAAGCTGGTCCTGGACCGCGTGCACGCTGCATCAGGCACCGCACCTGGCACCCTGCGCACCCTCAACCTGGACAACAACCTATACTTTGGCGGACATGTACGGCAACACTCAGCTGTCGGGCGCCACGGCCGCAGTTTGCCCGTCACAAACGGCCTCCGGGGCTGCATGGAGGGCATGGTACTAAACGGGCAGGAGCTGCCGCTCAACACCAAGGCCCAGCGTGCTCACGCTGTCCTGGAGGAGGTGGTGGAGGTGGCACCCGGCTGCACGCTCCTCATGCCTGCTGACGGATGCTCCAGCAACCCCTGCACCAACAGTGGCACCTGCTCCTCCCTGCCCAATGGAGGTACGCTAGTATTGACACGTTCCCTTCTCTTTCCAAGGTGCTTTAGCCCCCCCCCCCTCACTCTCTTGCTCTTTCTGCCGATGTACAAACACCCACAGTCGCTCTGAGAATGAGAAACGACAGCCTCACCTTTCCCTCTCCCTCCAGGCTTCTTCTGTAAGTGCCCAGTCTCCTTCATGGGCACGCACTGTGAGGTGGGCATCAGTCCCTGCGCTTCCAACCCATGTCTGTATGGGGGCACTTGCGTGCCTCGCTCCGATGACTTCTATTGCCAGTGCAGAGGGCAGTACTCAGGCCAACGGTTAGTCTGCGCATGCCTCACACACAAACACAGCATTACACTACAGCAGCAGTACACTACTCTCTTCCTTGCCAACATACACATATACGTGTCACGTGCACATTTTCTATGAAATTGGGTAAAAGCAACTAGTTTTGAACGAAATTTTCCAAACTTTCTAAAAGCTCTAGCCAGCAGTCGGTGTCCTGCAGATTGCTGGTATAGGCATGTCTCTGTTCATATCTTCTCTCCCATGTCTACAGGCTCATTCAAAGACATTAAAGGTGTATTTTTCTTTATAGCCCGTAAAGCTCCTTACTGCTCCATTACCTCTATCTGAAATTGCGATCAGTCTGGCCTACCTGTAGATAACTAGCACACTGATCTGATTGGAAATGGCTTCTGTAATTTGATCCATCGTCTTAAAAAATAAAAAGACATTTAAAAATCTGTACGTTCTGTACCAGTGACTCTAAATTCAATATGGACCCAGTGTGTGGTGACGGAGATGTCATTTTTCACCTAGTATTAAGATGAATGTGATGCATGAGTATTTGTCCCGCTCTACAGATGCCAGCTGGGGCCATACTGCACAGATAACCCCTGCAAGAACAGTGGCAAGTGTATCGACAGCCTGGACGGCCCCGTCTGTGAGTGCGAGCCTGGGTTCCAGGGTGACAGGTACGCAGGATCTAGAACCTTCCAGAGACTTCTAAAATCTAGAAGTGTACTTCAACCTTTACTGCATTTCAGCATCTGTAGAGTGCAGAAGAGCACAGCACATTCTTTCGTTCCATCCCTCACTGACCCCGCCCCCCTGTGCTGCAGGTGCCTCATTGACGTGGACGAGTGCCTGAAGAACCCCTGCTCCAACCAAGCCCAGTGTCAGAACACCTATGGCTCCTACAGGTGCAACTGCTCCTCAGGCTTCAGCGGCTCTCTGTGTGAGCTGCGCTCAGCTGTCAGCAACGAGTTTGTCTCCACCTCCTGGAACATTGGGCTGGAGGAGGTCATAGGCATTGTGGTGTTCGTGTTCAGCATCTTCCTCCTGGTCCTCGTGTTTGTGCTCATCCGTAAACGGGTGTGTCGAGGCAGAAGGTCCAAAAACGACGACGACAAGCATCTAAGAGGCTCGTCCGGGCCGCACTCCTTCCTGCAGAGGCCGTACTTTGATGCCAAGCTGAGTAAGAATATCTACTCAGATATCCCACCGCAGGTCCCTGTCAGGCCCATCTCCTACACTCCCAGCATCCCCAGCGACTCCCGCAACAACCTGGACCGCAACTCCTTTGAGGGCTCCGCCATCCCAGAGCACCCTGAATTCAGCACGTTCAACCCGGACTCTGTGCACGGGCACCGGAAGACAGTGGCGGTGTGCAGCGTGGCACCCAACCTCCCGCCTCCGCCGCCATCCAATTCGGTCTCGGACAGCGACTCCATCCAGAAGCCCAGCTGGGACTATGACTACGACGGTAAGCTCAAAGCCCCAAATATGGAGCTTTGCATGTCATTTTCTAGCAGTTGATTTATTGTTTCTCATGATGCTGTCATCTACGTTTTGACATATCCTGTTAAAATGCCTTCCCTCACCAGCTAAAGTGGTCGACTTGGACCCATGCCTCACTAAGAAACCGGTGGAGGACAGCGCCTGCCACCCCTACAACACCAGAGAGAGCATGTCTGAGGTCCACTCCCTCAGCTCCTTCCAGTCAGAGTCCTGTGACGATAATGGTAAGTCTCGTAAACTTGGAAATCAGCGCCTTTTCAACTTTTCACAGCTTTTCCACTAATCTCTGATTCTCACACACAAAAGATACCTGTCTCTTCCAGATGAACCAGTTAATACTATGTTTACTTTAACGGGACCTCATCCTAAACTTTGACAGCTGACACATTTTGCTGTCATACTGTTTCCTGATTCATACTGGAGTGCTAGCCCCCCCACCTCTCTCTCGATGTTAGCGACCGGCAGCCTGTCTACATGCTAACCCCTCTTGCTCTGCACCTCGGTATCCCACCAGCCCAATCGGTGGCAGGCTCTGAGTCATGTGATTCTTTTCTCTCCCCTTCCTTGCTGCGGGGCCTCAGCTCCCATATGGATCAAATCGGTCCACCGGACCAGAACACGGTTTTAACTAGGGGTCCATCCCGTAAGTCTTGCTATCACCTCCCCCGCTACTGAAGGAAGCAATCAACCAGGGTCTCTGAGATTCTCAAGGCATACGATAAAAGCTTTTTGCTTCTTTTTCTTTTTTTCTTTTTTTTCTCTTTTTTTTCCTTCGTTTAGCTCTTCCAAGGAGCTGGCTCTTTATTTACCCCATTTATATTTGTGGAAACTGCGTAGTCAGCTTGTGGTAGGGTTTCTGTTATTGTTCATTTATTTACCTGCATGCACTTTCTTTTCTTCTTGTTTTCTTCCTTTTCGTCTGTTTCTTGTGCGTCCTTGTTCTTTTCTTTTTGAACCAAATCCAGTCGCAGATGGATGTTTGAAGAAAGCAACAAGGGACATTGCTCCAGGGTAGCTTAAAGTACATATGCTGGTTTCTCCTGACCCAGCTCATCTCCCAGTAAGCAGCCCTGTGTCTTTCCAGGGCCCTCAGAGCTCTGAGGGTATGCGGAGTGTGTGTGCCATGTCACCTTCATCTGTACTTGACCCTCTCTATCAAGAAACCGCTTTTTTGTGTCCTGGACACAAAATACCGAAATTAATATCCACACAGTTTTTGATCTTGGAACTGTGTTTTGTTTTTGTATTCCTTGAGAATTTCCCACTGATCCTTCCTTCCGTATCGTCAATGGCACCCCTTTCCCTTCCCCTAGCATCTCAGTCTGTTTCTGGTGTGTGTTCTCTTGCCCTGAAACACCCGACACCACCCACCCTTCATCCACGGTGTCTCGTCCCACCCATGTTGTGACCAGTCACAGCTGCCTTTCCCCCAGTATCAGCAGCCCTAAACATCAGCCCTAGTACACGTGTCCAGTCTCCTCCTCCACTGCACCCAGAAAACCATAAAGACTGTATGTAATAGATCAAGTCCCTCTGTCATCAACCACAGGTGGATTGTTGGAAAATCAAACATTGACATATCCCTCCTCGCACTTCATTTCACTCTCATTTTTATTTTTTTCATAAAAAACATGTTGTTTTTATCATTATGATTCTCTTTATTTTCTACCAAAACGTTTTTACTAACGGCAGACTTCTCTCACCTCCCCCTTCCTCTCACAAGCCTCCCTAGTGACAGTAATCCACCTTGTCAACTCTGCTGTTGACTCGGTGAGAAGAGAAGGTATTCGTTTATTACTTCATCCTCCCTTACCTACCTGTGGAGCCTGTCATCTGTCTGTGGGGGGTCTGTTCTCATGGCCAGTAGGAGTCCTTTTGTCTTGTTTTCCTCGTATGCTGGGATGAATAGGCAGAATGGCCATTTCCTTATCCAGCAATTACAAAATTTGACACTTTCAAGTGGTGACTTGAGAAGTGATCATTGAGAAAATTAGAATGACAAATCTCAACGATGAAACAGTTGCCACGGTGGAACCACATTGAGAGTATACAGTGGGTGTCTCTCCTGGGTTCCCAGCTGTGGAAGGAAATGGTCAGTCTGTTGTCTTGCAGCCATAGTCTCCCTTCTTCTCCCAGACCACTAAGTTGTTTTACTCCTCTGTTTTCTGTCCCATTCATCCATCATGGTCACGGATCACACTGTGACTTTACCTCCCAAATGATGAACTTCTTCTTGACTTGTTGTCTTTCTCTCCTCTCTCTTGCCTCGTCTAAAGAGTCTTTTTTGGCTCACGAGCTAAAGAATCCAAGAGGTGATTTTTCTATCTTTGTTTGCCTGAAGCCCACTCCCATAACTTCTGTATTTATGTAGTATGACTGTGCTGTAAACTTTGTGTAGTTTGTGTGATTTTGCAGGCTTGGCAAGGCATTTCCAGGATGCTTTGCTCATTCTTTTTCACATGTGCATGCTTACATGCTTGGATAGTGCTACGATTTGTTATAAAAGTCAAATTAATCACTTTGCATGACAGTATTTTTGCACTTGTGCTGTGACAATATAGTGTTTTTGTCTTGATTGTTTTACTTAATTGATGTAATTATAGCCAACCTAGAAAAGAAAACTACAGATATAAACTTATTTGGCAATTTGTTTGATGGTCAGTAACTAGATATGAGACAAAATACTCATTTTGTCACAGCACACATCCCTTTGACTCTTTGCCCTTTGGCATTGGTAACCTCAACCCTAACAGATTGAGTAAGGTCTCCTTGGTACTTTAGACACCCCTGTTTGTAACCATGGAAAGACGTTAGAAACAATGAGTTCGAGATTATATAATCTACTTCAATGTTATAGTAATAAAAAAATATATAATTTAAATACATTAATCTCTCATCTAAGTGTAGAGCTTGTGTTGTGTTGATAACATTGAAATCTGAATTTACCTTTGTCTGTTTGGTGTGTATCCTCGTTATGTATTTACATATAATACTTTGTGAAGTGCTCTGGACCTTAAATGTGGATTTGAAGTTGTCTTGGTGTGTTCCATAGATGTTGCATGGTGTTTTTTTTAACATTAACAAGGTGTTTTGTGAATGAATGTCACCAGAGATTTTGTGGTCAAATCCTAATAATACTCTGCTGTCTAATAGGCTATCACTGGGACACGTCTGATTGGATGCCAAGTGTTCAACTTCCTGGAATCCAGGAGTTTCCCCAGTATGAGGTTGTGGAGTCCCCGGCCCCCCTGTACAGCGACCCCAGTGCCATCGACACCGACTACTATCCAGGCGGCTACGACATAGAGAGCGATTTTCCTCCCCCACCAGAGGATTTCCCAGCCCACGAGGATCTGCCCCCACCTCTGCCTGAGTACGGCGAGCCCTACGACACCCTGGCCCAGCCTCCTACCAGCCCCGGGGGCGTGCGCAAGCGGCCGCCCCTTCCACAGCTGTACAGCCTTAACCAGTACCTGCCGCAGCACCACTACCCTGGGCAGCCGGCCGACGCACCTGGAGCCAGCACGACTGCTACCATCGCAAGCAGCACCGCTGCCACACCGCCCTCCACCATGGGGGCCGGGGGCTACAGGGGGGGCTACCCCATGGGTTACGGACGCGACTACGAGGCCCCAGCCCTGGACAACATGTCCTTGTCGCTGTATACATCCACGGCCTCCTGCTCGGACATGTCAGCGTGCTGCGAGGAGTCGGAGGTGATGATGAGCGATTATGAAAGCGGCGATGAGGGCCACTTTGAGCGGCTGGCCATCCCTGCTCTGGACTCCCAACAGCACACTGAAGTCTGACACTGGATCCAAACTAAAGTGCCTGAACCCCCCCCCAAACGCCTCTTTCTTTCTGTTTCACCGTTCATATCGCCAACACTCACTGGCATACACCACAGATATACTGACACACATACACACACATATCACACACACACACATCTGTTTTGTCACTCAACAGGGGGGTGTTGGGGCTGTTTTTTGTCTGTGAAGGCCACATGGCTAAGGCATTGTCCTCAGTTTTCAGTGTAACTCCCACAGTACTGGAAAACCCACATTTTGAGTAGACTGTGTTATTGCTTTAAGTGACTGTCATCATGCACAACAAGTTATATGTCTTACAGATCCATGTTGAGATGTATGTCTGAATAACAGAGAGAAACACACGTATCATGTCGTTGTGTGTGCTCCTATGAAAAAAAAAAGATGAAATATTTCAAGATCTGTATTTGTATAGATAAAATCATGCAAACTGATTTTTTTATATCAATCCTCATTCATTTCCAATGTAAATGTAAATGTACAGTTTTGATTTCAAGGTTTGCTAGGTTTTGTAGATATTTTATGCTTTATTTTCCCAAAAAAATAGACACAAGTAAAATGGTGTGACTTTATCAGCCTTACTGTACTATCATTCACTACAAAAAAAGTTTAATTGAAAAAAAGAGGAGAAGAGTGTAGACTTTTCCCCCACACACAATGTATCTGTTAAGTGAAGCGTCTCCTACTCATTTCAAAAAGGGTCTTTGATGAGCGACTGCATATTATTGTGTTGTTCTTTCATTTTTATTTGTTTTGTTTGTAAATTGCGACTTTGGAACCTCTTTATTTTTCCACCACGAAAATGGGACCCAATATATTTATAGTGCAAAGTTATCCATGGACACATGACTTTTTCAGGTGTCTGTGTGTGTGTGTGAGCAATGCTATGGTCTTGTTAAGGTTTTTATTGAAATACTGCCACTAGCTCACGCTTTCCTACTGGCAATAAATTATTCCTAAGAAAAAAAATTCCATTGTAGTTTTTTTTGTTTAAATATAAATTTGACTATCATACTGTCTCAGAGTGTCCTTAAATATGTTTCTTACCATTGCTGGTTGAAAGTAAGTCTGGTTGAGATGCAGAATACAATTGATCACCATTCCATTATAATATCACAGAACCAAAAAACAAACATGTTGATGTTGTTTATGTTATGGTTGCATTTGTACTGTAGAATTTTTCAAATTATTTAATTATTTTCTTTAATAATAAGTGCCCTTGTATGCTTGCATTTGGATGTTCACATACGTTTCCACATAAACTTACTTTATAACAATGACAACACATGATCTTGAGCAGAAATACCTTAAAATCCATTGTGTTCTGTTAGGAAACCCTATCAGTTTGATCAGAAGAAGGTACATCAGGCAATGTCATCATTTCTGGCACCAATAATTCTTCATGCTAGGAAATTCCCAATCACAAAACAATCATTGCTGATCAAGACAATGATCAGCAGTTACCAAGGTCAAAAAGACACATTACAGACAAATGCCACGTCAGTCTCCCGTGACCATTGCTGAAGGAGCAAATCTCTTGCCTTACAGGGTTACATTTGCTCTTGTTCTGAAGCTTTGAAAACCCATTGACCTTGACCAGCAGTGTCAGAAACCCTAGCAATAAGCAGAACTCGTAGCCCCCAAGCCACAAGAATTAATCTAGCCCAAAGTTACCTTACTATGTTCGTGTTAACTGCTTAATATCTCTTAGAAGACTGAGGTCAATGCTAATGTTTCGCTGAGGATCAAATGAACCATTTTATTTGTCATTCAGAAGTAGGAGATTAGCCACATGAACCTTGTACAGTCAGAACAGATCAGAACTTAGTGTTTTGGTCACCTTCACCACAGTCCTGTCTGTTTCTATTCACTGAATGAAATGAAATCTTGGAGTTTGGACTGACATGCTGATGGCCCACTTGATGGATTTCACTTAAATATGTTGTTAAATTGTATAAGTCTACATATGGAATATTGGCAGTATCTTGTGTTAAACTCAGGCCCCTTTGATTTCTGCTTCCCCCTCCAGAACCATTTAAGGACCACTGAATAAATAGTTCCAACAAGGTCTAATGACTAAGATCAAATATTTGAGAGAAATATAAGATATCTGAAAGATCATTCTAAATATTGGCATTCGTTTATGACTGTCTAGTTTTGGACGTGTAATACCAGAAATACAGAGACACAGACCAGAAATACATTTGATATCTGATGGAGACCTCTTAAAGACTTGATGTTCATTTATGCAATTCAAGATACTTGTATTAGTAAAAACACAAATTGTAGCAATATTGAATGATCAGGCTTTATTGATAGTTGTGTAAAAGGAATAGTTGACTTATGGACCCATAAATGAACATTTGACAAATGACTCATTCGATATGAGCTGATGGCATAAGATTTTCTAAGCGACTGACTTGGGATCATGTGAAGTGCCTCAGCCTGACAGAAGGCCACCCTGATGATGAGTACCTGGTCTAAATTCAGCGCTGAGGGGACTGTTAGCATTAACCTCTCGGTAATGCCGCATGTCTTGCTTAATCTTATGCTCAACAGATCCAATTAACCTTTTTCATTTTTCATTATACAGTTGGAATCATTTAAATAAGTTCTCATAAATATTCATAAGCTGACACCTTGAAATTAATGGTGGTTGGATTTAGATTGAGGCCTCTTACATGAGTGACACTGGATGCTTTGGAAAACTGAAGGTGGCTGAAATCAGCGTGAGGGTCATACTGTGCAATTACCAGTAGGTGGGGATACATCCTCATGGCTTAAGGTTTTAAGATGTCAACCTCATTTGTGCTTTAAATAGGTTCTAATCAAAATCAGATTGAATTAAACCTACTACATTGTGTATTTAATGACAGAAAATCGTCATCACGCAAAGCATAAGGCAAACATAGGAACAAAACCTTTCCGAAACTGATCATCATCATAGCCTAACTGCTCTCATTTAATTTAACTTTTAATAATTATATTTCAACACAGTGTCTTCCTGGATAATCTGTCATGCTCATTGAATTCAAGCCAGGCTGTTCCTACCCAGTAAAAATCCTTGAATATGTGTGTTTGCATGTGTGTGCGCGTGTGTGCATGTGTGAGCGTGTGTGTGTGCAATCATGCATGCCCATGCCAGAACACTCACTGGCTGAGATGCCGTGCAGTTTTCTGAATCGGTGGAATTATATATTATGTAACCAAGACCCTAGATAACATACACACCCAATCTCTTTATTCTCTCACTTTTCTCTCTCTCACTTTTCTCTCTCTCTGCCTCTCTCTGTCTATATTGTGCAGCACCTGTGTTATTAGGAATGTTTACAGGAGAACTGAAAATCACAGGCATAACAACATCCTCTCAGGCTGTCTGTTCTGTCTGTCACACAACTTCAACTCCCAGGTAGACTGTAAACTGCCCACCAAGGACTGAGAGAGTGAATATAAACTTGACAGCTCACCCGAACACACACACGCACAAACTCCAATCAATGCCATCGACCCAGGATGGCTTGCCCCCCCCTTCAAACAATACCCTGCAAAGATGAGAGAGATGAGCCACGGAATTGGGGGCAAACAGAGCAGTTAGATGAGCACTGCTGCTCCAAGGAGGTTCTCACACTGTTAAGACCTACAGGGGGGAGGAGAGACGCGCACAAGCATGAAGAGAGTAGAGAGAGAGAGAGAGTGTGTGTGTTTGTGTAATTGTGTTTTGTCCATCTGCTTTTCAGTCACATAATTAAAACAACCTTCCAAAAGACTACCCTGTAATTACCGTTCGACCAAGATCTCTAACTGAACCATTCTGTGACATGTTTCTCCAACACGAGCATCTTTCTGTGAATCTACCCTTGTATCACAATTGTGTGTGCTTTGAATGCATTATGGGAATACATGTTGACGTGAATGGAGCTGTTCGGTGACTGTGCCTGTCTGACATGACCCCCTGACAAACTTGTTACTCCTCGATGCCTCACAATACAATATACCTGTCTATGTCTAGCTGACCAGAGTTAATGTAGCAACCCTGAAATAAAATCATTTGTCTACATGTGAAAAATCAAAAAGGACATGCCAAGCAAGAAAAGCTTGTCTATTACCAAACTTGAACGCAGACGCCAGGTCCAAATGTAGGATGCACACCTGTATTACTGGTCTTCAATGGCTCATCGGTAGACTATAGTTACAGCGACACAGGAGGGGAATAGGAAAGGCGAGAACAATAAGTAGGAGCAAATCGAACATATAGATGTTGTAAATAATCATAACTTATAACAATCATAACTTTGCACCACACACACATATCAATATATACAATATATACGTATTATAACTTATTTATAATCGATATATAACAACATATATACGTATGGTAAGTAATTCACGACCAAACACTTAAATCAACTACGTAAACATCTAATAAACGCTATCGACTAAAATATCATACCACTATATAACGCCATAATAACACAATACTTATACGTATATATAGCGATATATATGAGCGTATTCATCACATCGTACAGCCAATACTAGAGCGAAGAGAAGACATGGACACAGATGCGCAAAATAAAGATAATGAGCAGGATGATGACAGCAGAGCATTTTTTAGGCGAACACACGATAGCATTGTCGAGTTTGGACGTTATGCGAGACCGAGGAAATAAAATAGACAACGACAGCGACCCAACGAAATCCTCCTGAGAGGCCCTTCCCCCCAAGTACCAACACGCTCCCTACCAACATCTCTAGAGCTCACAATAGACAAATCTCTTCTCCCTCCTCCGTCCTCTCTCCTTTCTGACCACCTCCTACGTACTACGGCCTCCCTCCACTCAGACGACTCCCTTGTGCCTTTTTCACACGTTCATCCACCCTGTTCTGAGCAGGCTCCTCTCTCTTTCCCCCGACTTTGTCACTCTTTCTTTTTCCTTCATCCCCACATCTCATTTATTTTGCTGTGTCCTCTCGTCCCCTAGGCCGCAGTGTGACAGCTGATCAGACTTGCTCAGTATCACGCATCCAGAACTGGAGGACAGAGATGCACTTGTTAGCGAGACTCTTTTGTTGAAGAGCGCTTCAGCTGTATTTTTCTTTTCTCCTCCTAAACACACGGTCCATTCAGCACAAGACTCCAGACACACACGTCCCTTACCATCTTTCTCTCTCTCTTTCTATTGCTACCTCGCTCGCTCCTTCCCTATCCCTCTGCAGTTCTTTCCCACTCTCTCCTGAAACTCTCTCCCTCTGTGCCTCTTTCTTGGTCCAACTCCCTCCACCCTCTCTTTATCCATGCTGTTCATTGAGGTAGTGTGGCATAGCATGTTCTGATCATGCAGCGCTGGCTTCCTTCTACATTCACTCAATATTGATGCATTTCACAGCTGATTTGTTTGGGAGATGCTGTGAGAGATTTATTGATGTGTGTGCGTGAGTGTGTAGAAGAGTGTTCTGTTGTGAAGCACCAATACTCACAAACTATCACATCAAGTTTATTTCCTAACTACCCATTCTCTCTTCCTTTTTTTCTTATTTTTAGTTCTTGTTATCTTTGTATTACATAATCTGCTCCCACTCTGTGCTTTGAATGTTGAATGAGAGAATCGTGGTAAAATGTTTTGGCAGCCTGACATACACAGCTTGCTTATAGAGACTGTCTTCTTTCACATGAGTGTAATGAATGTGTGTATGTAGCTTTGTTAAACATGTACAGTTTCACATGCCTTTCAAAGGGCTGCTAGTCAAAAATGATGGAGTATATTTTCTCCATAGTAATACTACCAGTCCTACTGCTGATGTGATCGCAACTGAGAGAACTCAAAACTGTGATCATGACCAACGTGTCTTATAGTAATGCATTTTCTTAAGCATACACTTGCATGCATAAGCCTACACACATTCCTGCATACACACATTTTTTCAACCTCCTGTTCGCACGCTGCCCTCTAAAATAAAATAAAAACTGGATCATTCACGGCATGCCTTTGAAGTGACATTGTCCCAAGCTTGTTAAATTGGACAGAGGTTTGTTTAATCTCAAAGTAGATAAGAGAGAGAGAGAGAGAGAGAGAGAGAGACAGAAAGACAGAAAGAAAGAAAGAAAGAAAGAAAGAAAGAAAGATTGACAGCAAGGGATCCTTCTGTAGACTAAAGCTTCATCTCCACAAGGTGGACCACAGGTACCAGCTCCACTTAAATATGTGTCTACACCTCCTACACCCCATTACGCACAAAGAGCATTTTTTACTTTCCATTAGACACTGTCATGAACCTAGTATATGTGTTGTGTGTGCACGTGTTTGTGTATGTCAACCATTTTATTTTTGCATTTCCAGTTTATTTTCAGTGATATCTACCCAAATTGTTCCACAATCCTTATCTGACATCCCCTGTTAATCTCAATGTTTGTTCTTTTTACTAAAATGGTTCTGTCTTTAATTAGACCCATTACATCAAGAATACAAACATCTAGTCAGAGATAACAAAGACACATGTAATATGGTTCAGAGAGTAAAAAATAGCCTATTCGTTTAATTTATTAATAGTAACAATTACGGAGGAAAAATGCCTAGGGTAATTTAATTATTGTAATATTACCGACATCAGAATCACAATCACGGTCTAGATGAAAGCTTGGCCAATAGAGTTACATCTACGTGTGGTCATACATGTCTCCGCGTTGAAGTGAAGAAAATATGAATTATGTGTGTTCTTTATAATAATCCTGAATGAGACCATGAATAAAACAAGGCGCAGTAATGAATGAGCGCGTAATCTAAGAGATATGTGCGAAACGCCGTCCCTTTCGAAACACAGTATCCACTAAGTGGCAGCATTTCGCCTAAAACGGCGCGCTCTTCACTGTAATCACATGTTGGAAAGGTTTAAAGTTACCACTGCATGTCACATACCAGCAATTTGATGGGGACACACTCAGGCATAAAAGTGTGGACTGACATACGATCATTCATACGGAGAGTGAAACGGGAAAGTTATTTGAGGGAGCTTGTTAACAACATGACCTGTTAACAACATGGAGAGGAGAAAACACTCAAGGAAACATTACGGCGTCTCTGTCTCCAAATTGTAGACTATATGGAACGTGCGGCACGTTTATTTTGCTAATTGAGAAAGTTGTGTGAAAATATACAATGGTTATAAATGAGTCTCATCTGAACAGTTCTTCAGACCTCAATGAGCACGTCCTAAATCGTCCCCCTTGGGTCACTACAACTTTGGGGTGTTTCCTGATATTTACTATCGTGGTTGATATTTTGGGCAACCTTTTGGTGATATTCTCCGTTTACCGAAACAAGAAGCTGAGAAACGCAGGTGAGTCATGCAACTGAGAATAGGATATATGTACCAAGATGTCGGCTTCTGGCGTTTATTGTGATCGAGTTTGTTTTGGGGATATTGAACTGTTAAATATTATACTGCAGACATACCGAAAATAGAGCGTTTACCATGAACCTATACGGTTGCGTGGGACTATTTGAACAACGAAGCCTATTGCTATTCTATCATTTGCTTGCCTAAATCAAATGTTTTCGTGACTACCAACAATAATTAGGCAATAGTTGAATCTCCGTCTGCTCTAGAACAATTCAATTCGAATGCATCAGTATTTCTTGGCTTTGACTGGATCTCTATTTGATTCCGTTGCAGGCTAGCCTGTCGTGTTTAATTATCGTAGTTATGTATGTCGTACAAATTGTATTGTAGGTGACTGGGAATACGGTGCATTTCACGGCTACTTCACGTGAATGACCACGACGCACAATTTGATAGTAGACTACGTTGAGAAAAACCACTACACTTTTCAATTACTGTGCTTCTCAGATGAGACGCCAATTGGCAAAAGCGGTTGGAATAATTTGACACTTTCTGCCCAAAGATAGGCTACAAATTTGATCTTCGATAAACATGTGATCTGTTCAAACTTAACAAGAAAAGGCATATATTTTTTTCAATAAATTGCATAATAAATTAATCAAATACCAGAACTAATCGAGTGTTCTTTACAAAACTGTATTGAAATGTATCAAACAAATTGAGTGAACGCACGCAACGCAGCGACTAAATTTTCCCAAACTCATCAAGAAAGTACATAACCGAGTAAATCGAGGACATTCTAAAAAAATGAAATGGTTGGAGATCTCCCAACCCTACATTGATTTAGATTGACGCGTTGGCTAATGTTGAATGGTAGTGAGTCATTTCCAATTAAAATTACACGCGTCAGCGCTGCTCTCTTAACAAAAAATGTATGTTTTCACCAGAAGGCTGTTTATATTTATCTAACGTTAGGTTCGATAGTTTTTTATTGGTACGCACTACAACTGTAGTTGCTATAAACTGCACTTATACTTGATATTAGCTTTGATAAAAACAAATATTTCAGGACATCCGTACATCCTTCTGTGTGGAAATATGATTGTCATGACTTGCCGTTATCTCTCTCTTGTTTCATGATAATCCCTCCATCTGATAAAAAGCACTACACAGAATTGCGCAATAGCTCGTCCTGGATTTAGGTCTTTTAATAGTTCATACAGATAACTGTTACATAAATAGCATTCTGCTTTGGAGGAGCAAATTGCAGTTTTAGAACTGGAACGTGATCCTTGCGGCCGGTCCCAGTGTCTGTAATCAATCATAACCCCGAGTTCAATCTAAGAAGTCCCTGAGTTAGATGATAGATGCTTAGATGTTGTGTTTTTGTGCAGTAACTATACTGGCACGAGAACTTGGACTGATTCATCTATCAGTCATCGTAGGTGATTCTCGGGAATGACCTAAAATGAATGTTAAACCTCTTCTCTCTCAAATGAAACTGACCTGCATATCCGATTGGATAACAAAATACTCTACAAAATGACCCTGTCACAGCATTGACTAACTATATTCTGTTATTCTAGAGCGTGGAAGAATTAAACTGGCAGATGCTTTAGGGAAATGTTTGTAGGAAAACATGATCCATAATCTCCCTTTAACCAGCCACATGGATATCCAATCTGGTTTTCAGATCTCAGAGTCCATATCAGGGTTTGAGTGAGGAACTCTCAGTGCACTGGCCCTGGGCAGAGTGTCACAGATTGCCATACTGTTGTCTGGTGAGCAGAAAAACAGTGGTTTTTGTGGTGTTCCACCAAAGCGAAGGTGAATATCAACAATGTTGACGTTAACAGTGACGTTCTTTCGGGGACTGTCTGGAGCGAAGGCAATCTTCTAGTCCAATTATCAAAGATGGTACTTGGCCTTGCAACTTTAGGCAGCCTGTACAATTGTCTTTTCTGCTCATGCAAATAAAATGGGCATTAGTAAATCGTTGGTCTCTTTGGCAACATGAAAGTTCACTTTATAAAACTGGAGGTATTTCTCGTCATATCAACTGGAGTGGAATGTTATGTGTTTACACTGAGGATGTGCAGAAAGTTTCTCTGTTGTGAGTCAGTAAGCAGCTTAATTGTTAAAATAACTTTAGTAGTCTAACTCTATCAGCTCATTGAATGGCCCTTTTTAAGGTGTGTGGATGTGTTTGTGGATGTGTGTGCGTGTGTTTTGGAGGGACATGGAGAGAGCGTTTGTGTTTGGACCTTTTGTTTAGATGCTGATTTATGGGGCTTCAAATTAGAAAGCAACGTTAAACTCCAGTAAGATTTGCTTTTGCTTGTTTTGTTCATCCCCTCTAAACCTGGATCATTTATAATATACAATGAGTGGCATTAAGCACTGTTTTGGATTGTGTACTTAGTTTTCTGTTTAAGTCTCTGAGCTACAGTACTTTAGCCATGTGCCATAACAAGCTATTTGTTCTGAGAACACTGATCACGAGTGTTGGCTGACTGTCATAGTCTTGATTAAAGGTTGGCAATCATTCAGATAGTCAATGTGAGAGTGTGACAAGGCTGACAGCAACACTAACCCCAAATGGATCATTTGCAGTTGACAAGTTGGTTGAAGGTACGGTTTACAGTATCCTGTACAGTTAACCTACTGTTGTGTTGCGTGTATAGTTGACACGTTCAATATTGAGTCAGTATATATTGTACTCACGTATTTTCCGGGCCAGTGTCTTGGCCCAGGGCATAATGTAATCTGGCAGCCGTGGGAATCTGTGTGTTTTGGATGCACTCTTTGTTGAGACAAACAGTTATAATCAACTTCTATTATTTTCCCATCCCCCGGTTGCCATGTTTGGCAATGTGCCTGCTGTACGTTCTGCGTTCATCATAGCATTTCCTACACATTCACTATGGCATGCAGCAGCTTGTGATTGCTTTAGGTTGTAATACTATTTTGCCGCTTTAAATGACATATGATGGGACATTTGTGTGCATCTCCTGTTTTGAAGAAAAACCAATGAGGTCTATTCCTCATGTTTGTTAAGGACACTTTTAATGAAACTTGTAAACAGACAAGTTATCTGTGCAAGGTAGAGAAAAATGGCCCCAATGATGAAAATATGGTTTTTAATTGCTATGACTTGAAACATTAGCTTCAAGAAGGAAGATGTTATAATGTTGTTGAATATCTTTTAATTTGAAATACCTTCCAAACACATTAGAAAGAACTTACAAGACCGTCTTTACCTAGGAAGTCTGTTCGACATAAAACCAGAGAATGTGTGTGTCCAAGGAGGAGTGTTATGCATTTAGCTTCATAGGAACCTGGCTGTCTCCTTGGGGACCTGTCTTTGCCCCTCCTGGTAGGAGGTGATTGGCTGAGCCTGCAGGGGGTCTGAATGCGAGGAGTGTGCTGCACGCAAGGTGTTCAGCACCAGAGTGACACTGAATAAGCCTGTTATGTCTGAACTTGTAATATTCCCCCTGGAATTATTAGTCAGTTTAAGTCAATCTTTCGACCACCCTCCTGCCAGGGCATGATTTAATGTTACTAGTTTTATCACACGTCAACCATTATGAACTGTCAAAAAGTAAAGTTTATTTCAGCTCATGCATATGCCATCCGCAGGAGCAAATGTTGTGCACAAACACACCAGTGTATGGCCTAGAACCAACTTGTAACCCTCTTATGGTTCGTCATAGAATTGGAAATGGCACTAAATCAGTCACCCTTTGCCATAGTGAAGTCAAACTTGGTATTATTCTCTCACTCAGGGCTGCAGTTTACAACCTGTTTCTGCAGTTATTGTTTGACCCAGTTGAGCAAAAGTCAGAAATAATCATCTGTATGTTTGGGAATGAAGCCAAACTTACTGACTTTCACCCACTCTACACTACTTATGGGTCGGATGTATATATCTAGCTTCCTCTTCAGGCATGAAGGACTAATAAACAGTGGAAGCCCCATGACACCACACACCATGTTATGCATTCTCCACTTGAGTACAGTCTGCACCCTCACTGGCCTTGTCAAACTACTGCATACTAGAACCTCTAGGAGTGTCAGGACAGTAACTACTGTACTTGTTCTATTTTTTAATCTTAGTATCATCTCGTGTGCCTGTCACTGCCCTGTGAGGTCATATTCGTGTCTCCTTAAACAAGGTAGTCCTTGTTGTTTATCTACAGCTCACAAGGAATTTCATTTTTAGAACTACCTATTTGTAGCTACTATGCATTATAGCTACTAGCTACTTGTTTTCTCCAGACTGCTCATGTGTCATGATGATAGCAGAAGTGTGTGTGTGTGCGTGCGCGCGCGCGTGCGTGTGTGTGCACATGGTCCAGGTTATGTCTGATGTTGTTGATGTGTCTCTTGGTACCCTTGTCTTCCTTAATTCAGTGTTCTCTGGGGCATGAGTGACAGGACTGTCAATGTGTACAGCCGCACAATTTCAGTCTGAAGAGACTAACGCTCAGAGACACAGACATACTGAGAGTAATATTCAGTATGAATATGAATAATAATTGTCCTTAAAGATTTGGCAGTGGTGTGAACCTTGATGTAAACTTGGGATAAAGATTTGGATGTTTAAATATCCGATTTTCAAAATCACCCAAAATAAAATTAATTGAGGATTTTCTTGCTAAAACAATCATTGGAGAGAACTGGTCCAAACTGCTTACTAGTTAGAGAGGTCAAACTGAAATCTCCAGCTCAGGAGTGTTGATACACCCCATGGTGACCCTCACACCCACTCACCCAACTACGTGACTGTAGTTCCTTAATCAAAGCAGTTTTGTGAAAATGGATGTCAGAAAAACTGCCCTGACACTCTTTGTTTTCCTCTTAAGGCTACTAGGGCAGGGTGAGGTGTCATCATGCTGGGCCCAACTATCTTCATACAGACCAGATAAGAATATCAATGCAACTTTAGTGTGAGGAAACACACACACAAACTCACAGGCATAACACAAAAGGTACATAATCCTGAATATGTAAAGAAATAGGACCCATGATACAACCTGACAAAATGTGCTGAGGCAGAGCACTGTAGGCAGCAGTGGGTGGAACAAGTGGTTCCAATACTGGCTCTTCACCTTCTTTGCTTTCTATATGAAATAGGGAAAGATCCAAATATCCTATTCTGTCTGTCTGTCTGTCTGACTGTCTCTCTCTCTCTTCCTCCCTCTCCTCGTTGTCAGCTTCTTTTTTTAATTAATTACCTTCACCCCCCACGTAGAGCCTCTTCTGTCTCTTCCCTCCATCTCTATCTTGATTGTTGGACTTTTTCTTTTTTCATGTGACCTCATGACTTCATACTCCATGACACCCACTGTCTGTTCGCATCACTATAGTCAAAGCCCTCTCCCCCACGCTCATCAAGAACATGATGTCATCTGACCACATACCTTCAGAGGAATTCTGCCAATAGTGCTTTGCATCAAGTGGCCTCTGAAAAAGCATGAGAGCACGCCAACTGCATCTAACACAGTCAGATAGCGAGCCGAGGGGGTAGTAAGGGGAGTGGAAATGGTGGACATATTGTGTCTTCTGCTTGTAGTGTTATTCTATTTAGTTTTTTCTTTAAAGTGCTGCTTTTAATGACGAACAGCCTGGTGAGCTCAATTTAGCAGAAACGAGCATCTGTTCTTCTGCTTGCGTCCCGTGTGTATGTGTGTGTGTGCGCGTGCACAGACGTGAAGGCGCAAGCATTCGGTGAAAAAGGCGTTCTTCAAAACACTGATACACACCCTCTAACACACACACTCTTAATGCACGTATACACATACATTCCTCCTAAGTATGTTACTAAACATGTTTTAACATTCAAAGTGTAATACAGCAATCAGCAGTCTGATTAGAGCCAGTGTCAACTCACGTCGAAAAGCCCTAATGATCATCCCTGTGGAACCACCCATTCATGCTGTGTACTGTCAGAATGTTAGCCTAGCCTAGCTTGAGTACTTAACATTTCAGGCATTCGTTTGAGTAACAGCACAGATGGAAATTTAGGGATTCCCCTGCAATGGGTCTCATTCCGCTGCCCCACCCTCCAGATTTCGAGGTGAGTCATTTGAGGTGGGATCGACCTCAAGGGGACATTATGATTGCTGAAGTGGGGCTTTAGTGAGCTCTCTGACCATGAGATTATTCATTGTGCTGGTGTGTAAAAACCCCTACACAAATTAGTGAAATCTCTGCCATCTAACCCTTGTGCAGCTTTAGGGTCATTGTGATTCACCTTTCGTACCTTAAACGTGGGTCACAGTGACCCGAAGGCAGCACTTGGGTTAACAAACCTGTTATACACAGACAGCATAATTAACAATGCTGTCCCTTGTTTATACGTGTAAAGAAAAGCATATTATGAAACAGACGCTCTGGAGGTGCTAGTTCTGATGTATCAAGAATAGGTGTGTGTGTGTCTGTAGGGGGGGTTTGGAGAGGAGGAAGGAGAGAGGGGGGAGAAGGAAAGTAACAAGCGCGATAGGAAGTCGGAGGGAAAGTACATGGATGACCTCCGGAGGTGGAGGAGACATAAGTGTTGTTTTTGTGCAGCGACTCAAACAATGAGTACCTGCTACACTAAATCGGAAAGGGAAAACAAAATCAGTAATGTTGAAGTCACCTCTTATTTCTTTTGGTCTACTGCCCTAGCTGCGTTGGAAACATTCATTCATTTTCTACTGCTGATCCCTAGTAGGGATTGCTTGTTCCTGTTGGGGGTCACGGGTGACTGGAGCCTATCCAAGTAACTTTGGGCCATAGGCAGGGTACACCCTGGTATGAGGCCAACAAGTTGCAGGGCTAACGCAGACACAGACAACCATTCACTAGGTGCAATTTAGAATTTCCAATTAACCCATCACATGCCTGTATTTGGATGGTGGGAGGAAGCTTAGGTGTCCAGAGGGAGCTCACGGTAACGTGGGGAGGACATGTAGACTCCACCCAGAGAGATCATGTAATGATAGATTTGGCCCAAGAATTGTACCCACAATCACCTTATTCAGAGACAAGAGCTCTAAACACACTGCCACTGTACACCCCCGCGTTGGAAACATATTGAATTGAAAACAGCAACCCAAATGTATTTAGCGAGAGGTGTCATTTGTTGAAAGCCTATAAAGAAAGAAAAAACATCACCGATGGATTATCTAACAAAACTGATGAGTGTCTACTGTCTTTCAAACATCCCTTACCCTAGACTAGGCAGCCTGCTTATGATTTGAATCTCTCAAACATCTCCTACAGCTACAATAGACAACCTAAGCTCAAGTTCTCCATCACAAGGGATCCTATGCTGTCGGCATCTGTAGTTACATTGTTGCAGTAAGGGAGGGTTGCTGTGCTGTTTTTTTTCCTTGTTCAGAATAATCAATATAAATACAGTATTTAGTTAAAGAATACCCTTCATTGATTATATTGTATAAGTGACTTGCATTGATCTTGGAAGACTTGTGAATCAAAATTATGAATTAACTCAAGTATTGAAACACGTAAGTGGCAAACTGTAATGTGGATCAATATTATTGTACCTAGATGTTGTTCTGAACTCTCACTCATTCACTAAGTCCTCATTCATAGGAGGACAGCATTGTTCAGTTTTTATTCACAGGCAGAATGGATGAGGATGAATTCATGCTTTCACTGCATTAGGGGGATTCATCTGGGGTAAACACATGTGAAAGCCCCAGGCAGGTGACAGAGCAGCATTGTGTGTGTTTCGGATATATATCAATTACAGTACATATAGAAACACTCACCTAGAGTTGCTAAAGAAAATACCAATTACTTTGGTACACGGCAACTTAAACCAAATGTATTTTTGCATCAATAGCGATGTTAACTCTGGTTGAAACCACAGTCATAGCTTTGGCATCCATCAGGCAGCACTGCTTCCCTATTGAAAGCCGTCGGAGGGGTCAGTGGTCACTGTGAGCTTTTGAGGCCATGCAGTATGCAACTCTAATGGGCCGTAAAGAAGCTTTGTGCGATTAATGTCAAAATGAATCCAGTTTCATAGACCTCCAGTCAAGCCCACATTCTCTGTCTGGCCTGAAGCCACCTCCCACCCCCATCCAAGAAGGAAAGCTATTTGGGCACTTTCCAAAAGCTATAGGACATAATGCGCTTGATAGAAAGGAAGAAATCATAATAATGTTTGCGACCCATAACCACCCCCAAAGTCCACAAGTAGTTTTCTTTCTCTCTGTGGTCCCAAATCTCTTCGAAACTCTGTAGTATTATGCATAGGTGCCATGTTGATGGAACGCTGACAGACCCATAATTGTGCGATCCTTATCGTCCCAGCATGTGGTTTTTAGGGGAGAGATAACACCCCAACACGCAAGCCTCTGAACAGTGATCACAGTTTGGTGTGTGTGTGTGATAACTGTACTACTGCAGGCTGTTTCTTCAGTGATCCCTCACCTCAGCTGCTCCGACACGGATCGCAGATATTATAACCTGTCGGAAACGCCGCGGTTCCCAATTTGAGCGGGTGGCGCTGTGCCGGTGCTCTGTATCGAACGAATCAGACTGTGCAGCGTTGCCGTGGTTAACTCATGAAATGCCCCACTTTTCTGATTCCATGAACGAGAATAGATGAGGAAAGAACAGAGGGAGAGAATAGAGAAGGAAAAAGAAATGACAAGTGAAAAAGAACTGGTGTTTGATTTTGAGATGAGATCAAACCCACTTCCATTCATTAAACACGTACATTTTCATTTCATCAACATGGCTCAACATAAGATTAAAGCCTGTTTTAGAGACAGATATTGTTGATGAGGTAGCTCAGTCACTCCATGTTTCTTGAGTCACAATGTGGTTGTCTCTTTTTTTTCCATGTCGTGCGTGCGTGCGTGCGTGTGTGCGTGTGCGTAGCTGTTTCAGATACCGGCCTGTCCTGGGCATAGGTGAGGAAATGGCCCCCATGTGAAGAGGAAATGACACAGGGGTAAAATCTCAGAATTTAAGTCTAGGCTTAAGGGCCAGATGCTCTTTCAATGGGTGTGTGGTGCTGGGTGTGTTATTGTTCAGCCCCGGGAGATCTGTCCACAGTCACCATGACTAATTCATAGTTTGTCTGATTAATCTTCTGCCCAATAACTCCATGTTCTGACTCCTGATCTCCCCTCTCCTCTCTCTCTGTACTCTATGGGCGTGTTACAAGTGTGCCTTGGCAGAGATTTTGAGATGTTTCCTTGATTGCACAGTGTGGGTGCACTCAAATTTAATAGAAAATGGTACGCTCCAAACATGTGTGTCCGTGAGAGAGATATATTGCGCATATGAGGCCATATCTTACACTAAACTGATGGGTGGATAGGGAAATCCAGAGAAATTGGAGAACAAAGATGATGCAAAATGACCACAAGGTCACTTATCTCACTCAGTCAGACGCAAGCACAGAGAAGATCCATTTCACATTTACAACATGGAACAAACCGCTTGATGTTCTGTGGCATACAGGCAGCACTGCGCTCTGCAGACCGCACTGTCGCTGTGATATTCAAACGGGAAAAAGTAGAGCATTCCCCACGTTCTCTCTGTCTGTGAAACAGCATCGTCGTTACCTATGGTTGTGCTTGCACAGAGTGGGAGGTGGGGTGGTCAAGATGGATACGAAGCACAAACATCATGCCCTCTGAGAAGTGCTGAAAAGCAGCCATCCAGGGGCTGGGTTTCGCCAGCTTGCATTGACACGGTATGTCAGCACACGCTCTGGACATGAAGGGAGGGCACTCATATGTTGCAGCTGGCTGAACAGCAAGGCAGCAAGAATATGGTGACATTGTCATACTGTAGGTCACCGACCTTTATGACAGTCTCCTTTGAAGGTGGGTGTGTCAGTCTAGGTCTGCATGTGTGTGTGTGTTTGTATAATTGCATTTGTTCAGCCTTATGTGTATGTGTGGCTTATTTAGTGTGTTTTGGTGCTGACTTGCTGGCCTGTCAGGGAAGTTATTAGAGAGAGCGTCTGAGCGGATGGCTGGAGGCAGGCAGGCATTGAGGATCTAGTCACTGTTGTGGAAAATGGGATTCATTTTAATGATGGATAGATGATACTACTGGTTTTTTTAATACAGGGATTAATGAATATGTGATGGAATTCTCAGAATATAAGATAAGGTTGGTATTGGCATGACTTTCATGTTAAGCTGTTGCATAAATTGCAAACTGTTGGGTCCACTGGTTTAAGCATTGCCACCCATACAAAGCTGTTAGATATCCCACACGTTAATGTGACTGGATTAAACAACATTAACTTCATAGTTAGTAGAACAGACTACAAGGCCATGAGTGGATGCCAACAAACTGAAAAATGACATTTTATGTGTACAAATTTAAAATTAGTACACGTTCAAACAGATTTTAAGGAGATTAAATGGGGTTAGTCAACAGGGTCAGATCAACACAGTAATGAAGATATGAGCCATCTGAATAACAACTCATGATAACCAATCACATTCAAAAGGCTAAACAGATACTAAACTCATATTTAGTCAGCTTATTGTTCTGTCTGACAGGACTGTACAATTGCTGTTGGTCTCACAGTGAAGAGGACAAGCAGTGCTACACAATAATCTTGTTAGAAATTTTTTTTAGGACATTGATACAAGATATACATTGATATAATATGGTCTGTGAGTCTCCAAAATTTGGCTAAGGTTCAAGTATTGAAGATAGTTGATCCTACTATAAGTTAGGTAATTTACTACGACAGTGGAAGTGTTGAGTGAGAAATCTGAAAAAGTGTTCTAACATATGGGTCAAATTTAAGGCTCAATGAAGAATTTGGCTGATAAAACAATCTCTAATATTTCCCTTCTGATTAAAAGGCTGCTAAGTGTGAACCCATTGGTTTTGGGTATTACACTATTTTTACAGTGTCCCATTAGGAGCCTATCCAAAACAAACTACCAGCTGTCATGGACCCCTTATCAAACATTCCAATATCATCAATCTCCCCAAACAAAACAGCCTGATCTGTTTTAATTAATGACTCCCTCCATTCCTTCCCAGCTTTCTTCGGACAGCGGTGTGCAAACCAAACACATGTCTGGGTGTGTTTTTGAGGGCACTAGTATAACTGTATGCCATTTGAAAAGAGCACATGGAGGTCTTTATTAAACAGTTACATTTTTGGAGAAACTAAGAAAAAAGATGGGATCACTATGCTCTCAGAACATGCTAAGATGATTAGATTTATTGCAAATTACAATTGTCCACAAAGAAACCACACAAGAGAACCCCACAAGAACCTTCACATTTACACACACATACACACACGCATGTGCGCGCACACACACACACCGTAATTGGTTTCGCTTTTAAGAATAGGGTCACTAATAGGGAACAAAGGTGATGTTGCTGCTTCCGTTTCTTTAACCCTTAACTTGTTCCATTTTTTCACATTTTCCTATGAGCCAGAAGTCAGAAGCCTAATAGGATAAGAATGTGTTTCCCTGATGAGGTAACAGAAGAGACAATTTAGCCGGTAAGGTTTGGTTGGCCATGCATCCCACCATAACCGCAGACGTTCCCAATCGAGCTGTCCTTGTGACCTGTAAAGACTGTGTGAGGATACAATGCTCCTCTGTCTATACACTGAATGCAGTGTTCTCCGTGTGCTTGCATAACAGACCTAGGTACGGGGCTCTGTCTCACCGTGTTTATTCTCCCCTGGTCTTGTGGCTGGGATTTGATATCATGAAGACACACAAACCCAGCATGAGAACACAGCAGGTTTCTATTCCCATCTCTCCTCTTTCCTTGTAACTAAACACAAAGTAACCACAATACTCACTACCAGAAACTGGTTTGTACAGAATCTGGTTTGTACGGTTTGGTTTAAAATGGTCAGCGGTCAATGACAGTGTTATCAAGCACTTGCACCGACATTAGATCTCATGTGATGTCTATCCCGGATACACATTCAGTAAAGTCTCTGAATCGTTGCTGTCATGGAGAATGTTGACATGTTGTCTGAACAGACCTTTAGTCTCCCACTCCCAGGTCCAGCCAAGTCCAGAAGAAGTCAGGTAGGCGAGTGCAGTGTAAAGGTGCTTCTTGGTGCTGCATGACTTAGCGTACCCACTGCATGTTCACTCTGTCTTCCCCTACCTGGCTCAACCCAGTAAGCCCCCTGTCAGGTTACACCCTTCAGCCTTCCTTTAGGAGCTTGGAGGAGAGGGCAGCACTGGTCCCATTCCATTACTGTAGGTTCCTGTTGTGTCATTCTCATACAGGAGGAGTTGCGATTCATTCTATTTAGAATGTTAATGGTGCAACTATCCCATAATGATTAAATTAGGTTAGGTGCCACACCTGCCATTCCTCTCCCCAGAGCCCTGTCCCTCATTAGAGCAGACAACCCTTGGGGTTGGGTTGGGGTCTAATATAATCGTTTTGAACTCGTGACCTTATTAATGATCCCATGTAAATGGGATTGAAATTTTGAAATGCGAAATTCATCAGCGCACAAGCAGCAGTTATATCGTGTTTGAGACAGAGTCGGGATATCATTTTCCCAGAGTAAAATGTCCTAGTTAAACATTTGCTGTCATGTTGCGATAGGGTTCCAAATCCATGTTGGCAATGTGTTTTAGTGTGACTCGACTGGGTACATAGGTTTACCGTATTCCCTACACTCTGTAGTGGGCAGTCAAGCCAAGAAACTCTTGGAAACAGCTGAGGTAGGCTTTAGTGGTGCCCGCGGCCATGACAGCTGGGACCCGCACGGTTCACCTAACCCATAACCCCTGGCAGGCAAGAAGTACAGTAGCCCCGTTCCTCCCCCATCACTGACAGAAGATTGTAAAGCCAAGTCATGCACAAAATATGTAACTGTACTAGAAATGTCAACATTGACATTAGAAAACATATCTCTTATTTGTCTAATCATCAACTTTCTGTGGTTAATACACTCCCCTGCCGCGCCTCCCCCATCTAAAGTGTATTTTATCAAAGGTTGAACTCTAAATGTAGGGTCGTTGTTAAAGTAGTGGAAGAAATTCCTCTTGTCACACAATAAACTACCTAGAACGTGATGAGTACTGTTGCTATTCTACTGTTTTTTTATTATTTGTCTTTGCTACCGCCATCGGCTTAACAAATGAGGGACGTGTGATTGGTGGTGACAGCATGACAGCAGAGTTGTCCAGGGAGGGTTAGGGTCCAGAGACCTGTCAGCTCGCCTCTCGCCACCAGCTGCAAGGGCCTGCACTGACAAGGACTGTGACACCACCCGTGGTGCTTTGTCATCTCTGCTTCCTGGGGAGAGACAGTAAGCGTGGCGGACAGGTAATGTTCACAGTGCGTGATCCTCATGGCTGGGACCAGGTTATTGGTGTTGGGAGTAGGAAGGAGGGGTCCCCACGAAAAAAAAATCCAAACAGAATGAGTGCTTGATGGGGAGGTTGTGTCTGGTTGAGCACTGTCACTGTGGTTAAAGCTAATGTTAGCAGGATGCCTCTAGGATGCTACATAGCTGTGATGCCCTGCTGTGTTAATTAAGAACCATTAGCAAACTTTTACTGTTAGAAAATGTGTGAAAATAGAGGTGCTTAGGGTTTGTTGAAGCTCCCAGTTGAGTTCTCTAAATACTCTGGTGATGCCAGCAGGGCCTGCTTATTCCTAACCATACCTCCTAAGGAAATGGGGACCAAGATGAACGTTTGTTTCGGAACATACAATGAAAATAACCTTTAGTGATTTGTAGGTGACCTTGCAAATAGTTAGTGTTGGTTGACAGCTATGGTACTATCAAAACAACAAATCCAGTGTTGTCCTCTGTCTGAACAGAAACCAATTGTGGACAACTAGTCACCCTCCAAGGCAGGCTGTCTCAAAAGGTAAAGGTTTCGTTTTTCCTTTCAGAGAACATAAACGGATTCTCTTGTCACGCCACAAGATGGATGCTCTAGTGAACTCTGTTCTTGAAACTCTGCTTAGTGTGAATCTATTCTGGCAAAGCTTTGCCTGTTGCCTTTCTCTACTTGCATTTTCCTTTCTCAGTGACCTATTAACGGTGGGCAGTGACTGTGTACCATGGAGACCTCCCTGGATGCACAGCAGCCTCTACTCCCTGTGTCTCTACTCCCTGCCTGCTATTTTGTTTGTGAGTGTTTTTGTAGTAGCGTTGTGTTACTGAAACGAGTGGAATGAATTCATTAAACGCCAGGTGTTATGATAGTGTGACAGAAAAACTCAATCATGGATTAGAGTGAAGTGAACTGCCGCAGGTCATACATGTACAGTATGTGTATGTGTACAGCTGCATGCCTTGTGGGAATCTGGGTCCCTAATGCTGGGAAATAATGGCTGGGTCAAGCTGTCAATCCCTGCTTTCCTGCTTACTGTGCTGAGCAGAAAAAATCTAACCAGACCAAATCCAGTTCTCTAGCTCATTCACTGATTCCCTCTTCATTCTTTTTCTTCCTCCAGCTAAGAATGCTGTCTCTTCCTGCACAGCTTCAGATGGGAGCTAAATCCTGTATCTTTAGAGGCAAATGTATTTATATTCCCTGTATGCACATATGGTTGATATACACCCCAGGAGTTGATATGATGTGAGTGAGGGGGTGGAAGAGATTGAAGATGAAAGAAAAATCTGTCATCTTCACCTGTCACTGGCCTCATTCATAAACACAATATCCACAAATCCAGTCTCGACAGCAGAGTTGATTGTACATTGTTTCCACAACAGATATTTCTTAATCTCTGTTCAGTTGTCTCTATCTAGCGCCCACACACACATGAAAGCAGATATATTTCCAGTAGCTGTATGCAACATCAGGACCACAGTGTTGTGTTTCTGCTGGTGCTACTTGCCGTTTCCCATGTTTGTGCACAGAGACACACCAGTGTGTTTACAACAAGCTGTCGCTGGGCTGCCGAGGGGACAGTGAGCCATGGTAATCCGATTTTTCGCCGCAGTGACAACAGTGGAGGGATATTTTGGCTCAATTTCTTTGGCTATTGCTAAATGCCTACCCGCCCCTCTGATTGTCCAACAGTGGCTCATTCCAGTATGTTAGTCCATCCTCCACCACCACCAACCCCCATCCTTGAATCTAACAAAAACATGCCATCGACATTGCATTGGGATGATGTCTTCATTTTATGCCAAGAGGTGCTGAAAGCTGGAGCCATAAGTGAGAACTTACAATTTATGAGCGCGAGATATGCAAGCAATTACAGCGTAATTATCATCCATCTCTTAGTTTAAAAAAAAGGAACATATAATGTATTCATAGTCCCGAGGTACATGACCATACATTAACATATATCAGTAAAAGGTCATGTGCAGTATTTTGCCAGGGGTTAGCAGGTTACCACGGGTAACCTTTCTCCCTATACTCCTGCGCATTGACCTCGGCAACCAGGCTTTGACCCTGGGCGCTGGAGTTCGTACCTCAATAGTGCAGTGCAGCAGGAGGCTACAGATGCTTGAAGCTGACATGATCAGACTTGGTCTTACTTACTGACCTTCAAAATGGTTATGTTACTTCCTGCTACACGTAGCATGCATACAGTACGCAACACACAAGATGAGCAATGGTATGACAGATGACATTTGAGCAGTCATGCATGCTTAAAAGGGCTGTGTATCTGAAAGTGTGTTAGTTACAGGCTGTTTCCAGCCAGATTGGGAACTAATTGTTTGTGTGTGTATGCCTCAGGGAACACTACAGGTGCCCAGGAAGGTTTGATAAGAACCTAAATCCTAGCAGATTTCAGTGGAAAAAGTGAAGTATCCAGAGATACTGTCATAGTGTAAGAGTGACTCCATACTGGGGCTGTATCTCTCCCTAAGCTAAATGAAAACTTCAAGGGATCTGTCAATCACAGACCTAGCCTAGCATCGGTGACAGAACTGAAGGAGAGAGGACCCTACTGCCAACCCCGCCCGCCCTTTTCCCTGGTTGATGTTTTCTCTCATATTTGTTAAGGTCAAGGCTCTGCACAGTTTTCAGCCTTAGAAGTGTAAACAAAAATGTACTATGCTGTGCCATAGTAATTTAAAGGGCTATGGCACAGAGCAGTACTCACTTCCCTCCCCTCTACCCAGCTGAAGAGGTGCTCCCCGACCTCCTGACTCATTGACTCTCAACTTCGACGGTTCGCTTCAGTCCCCTGACCCACTTTCCCCAACCCAATGCCTTTTTCACCAAACATAGTCTGGATTTAGAAACAAGAGCAGGTGAAACGAATCCCACAGTAAGAAGAGTGTGTGTGTGTGTGTGTTTGTGGTTGTGGGTGTCCGGATGACAGATCTAAGAGAACAAGAGCTTAATTAATAAGCCTAAAGGCCGTCTGTAGTGAGAGAATGTCTGGTATGTGAGCAGCACGTTGACTTTAAATCTAAGAGAAAGGTGCAGTTTTAAAGGCGCCGGGCAGCCTGGGTTTTGATGTTTTGAGGCGATGGTGGTGCTGACAAAACTGCCCTAGGCGCCAGGGAAATGAACTGATCCTGGTAGGCCTTCACCTGAGGAGCAGCGCTGCGTTCCACAACGTCAAAGCAGCACTGGTGGGACGTGGGTAGAAACGATGGGAGGTAGTTGACTTGCATTCAACATGACAGCTGCTTGTCTCTGTGAAGAGACTGCTTTGTCAGAGAAACAAGACATTGTCGTTTCACCTGAGATAAGCCTGACAGATCTATTGTTCTTTCGCTTAGACTGGACATTCCTGTGACACAGGGATGACAAGTGTAAAATTAGAAATACCCAGAATAATGCATGCTTTCCTCTCTCCCCCCACCTGAATGCAAACTCATTCTTCACAGGAGCTTTCTGAAAGAAAAAGAAAAATACTGATTGTGTTCCTGGGTAACTAAACAGCAGTAGACTCACCATGCGAGAGGCACAAACGTGGCCCTCTCAGAAAACGGTCACATGAATTGTCCAACTTGAAAGTAGTTACTGTTTTGAAGATCTGTTTACAGTCAATTCATATTACCTCTCAATGAATAGTATTGGCTCCTCCAACAGCCATAAAGTAAATCAGCCATTGCAATGGAATTGATTGCCACCTTATAATCATGTTTACTGGACACACACACACGCTATGCCCAGTGCCTGGTCTGCATGGCAATTAGAACTGTGCATTCATTAGACGTCACTTTGCATGACTCTCATTATTCTCAGACGACAACAAGGCGGAGTGCTGGCCTGCGAACAAGGGACCTGGCACGCCTTCTCATCAGGAGAAAACAAACACGCACACTCACACACTTTCTCTCACACGCTCTCTCTTTTTTCTCTCCTATCTCTCTTTCACCCGCGTAGGGAGTAATTCAGTCAGTCAACAACACTTGAACAGGCAATTGCAAACTCAGAAGGAATCCTTTTTCTCTGGCTTTCAGTCTGGTAGCCTAGAGGCATAGAGTGGAAAATGCTTTCATAAGAGAGCCTAACATTAGGTTTAGAGAGCTCCTAAAAATACATGTAAAATAAGTCTTTAAAACCACCATATTCTTTCATGTGAGGAAGTCACCGGACACAATGCTATTTTGAATACTTGTGCTTGGGTATTGTACAGTTTTTATTACTGATAATCTGTTGTCACTATTGATTTGCTTTCTATTCCCCTTCCTGTTCTTTTAGATTTTCCGCACGACTTGAAGTCAGACATCCTTGAACACTAACCTCCTTGTTTTTCTCTCCCTTTCTCCCCCCACCTTCAGGGAACATCTTTGTGGTGAGCCTTGCGGTTGCTGACCTGGTGGTGGCCATATACCCCTACCCACTGGTGCTTACCTCCATCTTCCACAATGGCTGGAACCTGGGCTATGTCCACTGTCAGATCAGTGGTTTCATCATGGGCATCAGTGTCATCGGCTCCATCTTCAACATCACCGGGATTGCTATCAACCGCTACTGTTACATCTGCCACAGCCTCAAGTACGACAAGCTGTACAGCGACAAGAACTCTGTGTGCTACGTTCTGCTCATATGGGTGCTGACGGTAGTGGCCATTGTGCCCAACCTGTTCGTGGGCTCGCTCCAATACGACCCTCGCATTTACTCCTGCACTTTTGAACAGTCAGCGAGCTCAGCCTACACCATTGCGGTGGTCTTCTTCCACTTCATCCTACCTATCATGATCGTTACCTATTGCTACCTGAGAATCTGGATCCTCGTCATCCAGGTGAGACGAAGGGTGAAGCCGGACAACCGGCCCAAGCTGACCCCGCACGACGTCAGGAACTTTGTCACCATGTTCGTGGTGTTTGTGCTGTTCGCTGTATGCTGGGCACCGCTCAACTTTATTGGTCTTGCGGTGGCTATTAACCCTGAAGCGGTGGTGCCAATTATCCCTGAATGGCTTTTTGTGGCCAGCTACTTCATGGCATACTTCAACAGCTGCCTTAACGCCATCGTGTATGGGGTGCTGAACCAGAACTTTAGACGCGAGTACAAGCGCATTGTGGTGTCGGTGTGCACGGCACGCATCTTCTTCCAGGACAGTTCTAACGATGCGGTAGAGAGGCTCAAAAGCAAGCCGTCGCCACTCATGACCAACAACAATCAGGTCAAAGTTGACTCTGTTTGAAAGGACCAGGGGATTTTCTAGATGTTTCTACAACGACAATGACTGTATGCAGGGACAGAATGATGAAGAAAAAAAGAGAAAAGAATAAGAAAAATACATAGTTGTAAAAAATATCAGGTCGAAGGGAAGTGTTTGAACAGAAAATAAAAGACCAAAAAAGAATTTCAAAGTTTCTGAACTGCGGGAAAACTGTGCTGTCTCATTCTCTATACAATCAAACCGAAGCAGGGGAAAATATCTTAGTATTTTACGCACTTCTGTTTTGTTTCTTTGGTACCCCAAAACATAACAATCCCTCCCCTTCGTTTTCAATGTTCACAGTGTTGATATCGATGAATCTATGTAAGATGTATTGTATTTATTTTTTATGACATACCGTATATGTTAGTATATCTATACAAACTATATTTCAGGTGCATTTCGCCCACAGTGATGGATCCAAAGTGGTGAACAAAGTGAAAACTAAATATATTGTGAAAAGCCAGCAACCTTCCCCAGAGTGTGGTCGCATACACAAACCAAAATAGTTTACAGAATAACTGTTTCGGAATGTTTTGGGGAGATTGCGTGACATTGATGCTGGCCTTGGGTCCAAGCAATATGGTGTGGGTTGCTGCTGTTCTGCAAACCTGTTACTGTCAGTTGGTGGAATAAATGATCATGTCTGTAAGTATGCGATCTTTACTCTCTTCTCTCTTTCTTGATCTATTTTTTTCTCTCTTTCTCCCCTCCAAATCCCTGTGAACCCCTTGTACTGTATGGATGGATCATAAGAATTGTTAATATGCAAAATAAAATCTGATGTTGGAGGATTGCAGTGTTGTCATGCACTCTATTCGTCATGTAGCAAAACAAATACAAACAAACTCTTAGTGTGGATGCAGTTAAGTTATTGAGTTCAAATACGTTTCTTCCTAAATGAGTAGCCTAACCTTGACATGTATACTAGCTAGGCTCTAGTGGTTGACTATCCATTGAGACTGAATACACAGTATTCAGTTGGTAACAAACATGGCCATGAATGTTTTTGCATTTGTCTTATTAGTACATGCACATGTGTGCAAAAGCACATATGAAATGCCTATGTAGTGTGTGTGTGTTCAACTATATAAAATATTTCTGCATGTAGTATGCTATTCTTTACATTTAGTAATCACGTCATTTCTGTCAGTTGTGTAAATCTGTCTGGGAGTAGGATTGTATCAATGGGAAGCATGAATTGATGCTCCCTGCCTCGCTTGTCTGTCTGCCTACAAAATTATTTTTCATCCGAGGATTTATAGCCGCAAATCTACCCAGGTCATTCATGATTTCATCCGATCCCTCCCAATACCACCACAGGCTCAAAAAGAGATGGAAAACTGACCCAAGCGGAAAAAGAATAAACATTTCAAATTTTCACGCTGCTGAAATAATGTATCTTCCTGAATCCTATCATGTTAGTAAGGATTAATGAGTATATATATACATGTTTCCTAATGAGGGAGAGTAACTGGGTTAGTGGGATAGACCAAGGCTTTATGAAAGGTCTCTATAGATAAAGAGCAAGGGTAGAGGGTGGACCAAATAACATTTCACATTCCCTTTTATTACATAATGCTTTCTGACTAATACCACTTTATGAAAAAGTGTTTCATCCCAGAGAAATGTGTGTCTGTTTGTGTGATTGTGTGTTGTATGAGTGGAATAGTAAAGTAGGGAAACACATAGAGGCCAAGAAAATATCCACCATCTAACAGAATCATAAAGTAATCTGATTTAGCTCAGAGATTTGTACAACTCCCCCGCCTGACACGAGGATTTGCAACATGGAAGGACACACACACAATTACACAAACACATACACATGGGGTGTTACCAGACTATACAATGATTCAGGGATGAATCCCATTACTAGTCAATTTTAGTAGTAAGAAAACAAAATGAAATTAAATGATGATTTCACCTCAATATTCAAGTGCTGTAGGTCAAGGAGGCCAATGAATGTGATTGAAACACCAGCATCTTCAATACATTTCGTTAGTGCTGAGGTCGACAGTCAGCATCCAGAAAGGGTTCAAACCCTTTAATGAGCCTTTTTTATTTTAATGTTAAATTTGTCCTGGCATACTGTATATCTTTGTAAATATCTGACATCAAAAGTCAATATACCTCTCGCCGTGAACAGAAGAAGTCTCCAATATCAGAACAGACAACATTTAAACAGGCTTTATTCAAGGCTTTCATAAACAGGCCCAGAGGGTGTTTGGGCCTTTTGTCGCATCCCCTGCTTTGTAAGCACCAAGTACATTAGCATCCGCTTGGGCATTAGGCCAAACTCAACCAAGCGGGGTGTCATCTAACCATTAGTGCGTGCCTGCAGACAATAGTCCTCTGTTTCACCACAGGCGGCTCATTTGCATAGAAGGGAATGAAAGGGGGAATCGTTGGTATAGAGGTTGTAGTTCCTGAACAACAGAACATTCCAGGCCTGCGTTTGGGATGGATCGCTGTTGTGTCCAACAGAGTGCGCAAGGTATTTGTATGTAGTAAAAGCATGTCCAAGTGTCCCAGTCTTGGTCTCCGATAGGCCATTAGACTGTGTGAAACTGACTTCATGCTTGCCTTGCAATGTTTCAAGCCGCCTCCTACCCCGACTTGCTTCTGTATTAAATGCAAACGGAATTTCACACCCTTGTATGTGCTGCTTTTAAAGCGTGGGGATCTAAAAGCAATGTCAAGGTGATATGAACTGTGTCCATAGCCAGAGATACAGTATGTCTCATTGCCAAATTAGTTTCATCCCCTCCATGTTCCAACGTGGCTTCTCCATGCCTTCTACGCAGGAAATGCACTACTACTGTATATATTTAAAATGTGAGTGTGAGTGATTGAATCTGGTGGCAGAAACTAACAGTCGTATGTCTTCTCAGGAGAACTGCTACTGAGCTAATGCTAATGGAAGTTTCTCTCTTTTTGACCATTTCATTCTGTTCCTTGTTACCTCACATCCTGTGCCTGCAACTTGAGATGGCAGCAACGAATGGAAGATTCGAGACACACACCTGTCACATGTATTCTCAGTCACTTAAATGACTAATGCACTTAGGAGAGGGAGATGTGATGGGTAAGCAGACTCAGTGTGAACTGTAGTCTGAAACTGTGTTGCTTCCTGATACAGGGCTGGCACACACACATATGCACACACAGCTTCATGTGAAAGGAGTACTAGTAACCTGAAACTATGCAGACTAGATTCAGTCAAGTCATTTATCTGTCTCTTACTCTGGTGAACACTAGTGTGGATGGGCTTTACTAAACTGAAAAGTATTTACAGTAGGAAAACAATAACATAATCCAAATACAATAGTCCTATGGATGGTTCAGGGAGAAAGTGACACATCTCTTCTGCCACTCCAAAAAAGACGCTTATCCAAGGGTCTAAACAAATATTAGCATATTCATGAATATTTCAGTTGTGACCTAGATCATGGTGATGCAGCGAAGAAGACATGAAAAGAGAGTCAGTTTTGAATATGTAGTTTTAGTGAACCACTGCATGAAGCCATGAGCAAAATGTTACATGCAATGGCTCAATGCTTCAAAATATTTTTGACTTCTTTTTTTCTCCCCATAGATATTTAACCTTTATCCAATAGTGCAACTTTTTTGAAATCATAATAAATGTGTCATGATAGGCGGGGTCGGTCATCCATCACTGGGGAACTAAATTAGAAATGGGATTTATAGTGGGATTACTGAATCACCAAGGGGTATTAATCCTACCACATCTAAGAGCGACATTAATCATTTAATTTAGACATTTGAGATGGGTATACATGTTTCACATATGATTCTGTGTTTCTGTTTCTTTGCGTGTATACTGCTACCGTGTGTATTCTAAATTAATTGTTACACAAGTGAAGCATGTAAACACATTCATTAGACCTGGGTTGATTACAGATATTAATGATAAGAAAGCATCACAACAGGTAAGCTTAATTTGACTAATGATTGGCCCTCATGGACTGATCTGTTGTTTTCTCTGCAGTGGGTGCGATAAACCAAGGGCACCTAAGTGCACCTAAGTGCCCATTTTAGAGAAATCAATAAGTTCTCCTTTGTACCTCTGAAGTGCTACATGGGAAGCCTAGTCTTTGCGTGTATGACATCATTCCATCCATTCATATGTTACTGTACTGCATGACATTCTGACAATGCTGCACAAGAGGGAGTAAGGGCATTGATATTTTGCTCCAGTATCTGTAAACATTTGTACTCTAATTTAATCAGACATATAGATACACATTATTTCAGGCTGTACTTTTTCACAGAAATCATGTTCCTGTGAAATTCATCAAATCATGTAAGACTGCACACCAGTGTGTGGGGTTTGGGGCAGGAGTTTGGTTACTCTAAGGTACTTAGTATTCATAAAGTGGATTCCTCTGAACCATTTAGCAAATTGCTTGTAATTTGTATTGTTGTCTTGACTGGTTTTAATGGGGATTTGACTCCCAAGGGAAATCTACAGGATGCTGTGTTTTTCTTCCAACAGTTTTCAAACTTATTTTTTTGAGATCTAAGTCCTTAGATTTGATTATCTGCTTTATGCCATTACTTACACTCTGACCAGGTATGGTTGGATAAGTGCCAATGAGTCACCTGTTCCAGTTTTTGGTGGTGACTTGGCACAGTTTTCCTGCACGGTTTACAAAGAAGATGTCATAGTCATGAAAAGTTAGTCATACAGCATAAGGCTGAAATGAGTTGACTGTGATATAACTAAAGGACAAAATGTGCAAGCTGGATGCAGGGACCTGAAGAGCTGAACTTGGTCCAGGGTATTTGGGGGGAAAATGCTTCTGTCTCTTCCCCTCGTCGATTATCACTTTACATTTTCAGCATATGCTATTTTTGTTAGGCAGCTTGTCAGTTGTTTTTCTAAAATCATCTAAATCAATATGCTGATTAATTAATTTCTCAGTTTGACAGCTTTTGGGAGCAATTTCTGTTTTTTGTTTCTTACTTCCCTCTGAATTCTCCTCCCTCCCTTTCATATCTCAATCTAGCTCTGTTTTCTGGTTTGAAAATGAAGGCCCAGTTAGGGGATTGTCAAAACGAAGTTGGTCATTCATTGATGCCGTGATCTTCCATGGATATATTCTTTATGTTTGCGTCTCAATGACAAAGGATGAAAGGCAATAAAGAACGAAGGGATTAACTGTGAATACTTGAAAAGTGTCTCTCTGTGTCAAAGGTTCTCATTTCATCAGGAATTTAAAGAAAGTCAGCCACCATTGGTCATGTATAAACCTTCAGCTCTGAGGCATATGACCTTGAGTTCATATTTAGAGGGACAGGACATGCAGAATGGTTGATTGGTGTTACACCCAGTATTTTGAATACCTTCAGTTGTAGGTTCAGTCACAATTGTAATTCTATAAATAGAAAATATGTTTAGGATTTTAAATATCTTCATATCAGTTTCAGACATTCAAAAATGACATCTAACTGTTCATATTTTTTAGACAAATTATCTGAGTCCAATCTCGAGGTCTTTTTTTTAGTACAGAGAAATTATTAATCCTTCTATTGTGATTTATGTATTAGTGAATCTTTAAGCAGAAATCTATCTTTATGAACTCTGTATTGTTATTTACTACTGGCTGCAGAACATGCATATTTACATTACATAGAACCAGTATAGATCATCAGCAATTCCTTATCTGGCATCCACTGTCACCTAGAGCAGAGGAGACGTGAATATAAAACATCAAAACCAACTTAATAAGCGTTCACGCTATCAAGTTCTTATCTCCGACAAGTTGACTAATCATTGCACGTTTAGAGTCAGACATTTTTCCATTCCTTCACTGCACGACAGATAAGAAATAATTATTACTATTACTGAGGTAGTTAGCAGGAGGCCTTATCTAAGGCGGCTAATATAGCCTGGAGTAATTAGTCTGTCGACTACGTTTACCAGTTTTAGACCTATTTGGACAATATTTTAAACTGACAGTTTGTGTATCCCTTAGCATAGCCTCCAAATCACACTTGAATGTGTTTAGTGCATTGTTAGAACAGAGCGATTGTGTGCATTTCACGTTGACATTGAAGAGACATAAATATGTCAATCATTTCATACCGATTGTAAAGTCTTATCTTGCATCTGTAATTTAGTAGACGTTTTGGAACTGGGTATGATTGTAATGCAAGATTTGCTCATTGCGACGCAGCTTCACTAAGGTGAATTTGGTTACTGTAGCACCATGAAACAGTTAAATCTATCAAACTTTGCTTATACAGCGCAATTAATACCAAATGGCATGTGTTTAGATTTAGGGGGGGGGCGTTAGGTACTACGTTTTAGAATCGATTCTGAATGCCAGCGGGTAGTTCGACGACAACGTTCATTTACAAGGGCCGTCTGCCAATACATAATCCCATAAAAAACCAGAGTAAAACATTTAATATTCCGTTTGACATTCATCTTACACATGTTTGCCCCCTTTTGTGCTTTGTTGGTCAGCTATGCTCACCAAGAATAAAAAAGGGGACGTACGAAACTTTCCCGCGAAAAAATCGTTTAAATCAGGCAAAAAACGAGCCACACAAACAAACCAGCAGATTCTACTGTGGAAAACCGTATTAACTGGTGATAGAATATGTCACCCAGACAATTGTTACAGGTAAACAAAGTTTCTGTGAACTTGAATTTGTTAGCCATAGATAGGCTACTAAATGAATTGACCGTCTATTTTCTATGCAGGAAACACAGCATAAACATCTACAGATGCAGAGCGGGCTGAGAAGACGGTATCAGGGCTTCAGGTGAGGTTCGAATTCGCCTGTCACAACATTGCTGTTTTGTTTAAGGATGCTCAACCAATCATATTTATTTAACTTATTTAACTATAGTCAGCTCATAAACCCTGTAAAGATGCTGTAGGGCTGGTTGAGGGAGAAGCAGCTGACGTTCATGTCTTAAATTAAAGTCTTTATGAACTATGAATTATTTAAGTGTCAAGCAAGGGAGTTTTTGACGTTTAGAAAGTTCGTTTGATTTGTTAGTCGATAATGTAATTGCATATAAGAAACTGGTAACTGTAGAGTACTGTAAACGGAAGAGGCTATTGTCTAAACTAAATGCAAAGAGTATTACAATCTTCTCAGTAAAAGGTCACCCCTCAGCCTGGGGGTATGTACCTACCAAAGCTAAGACCAAACCTATGCCTTGGCCAGAAGGCCAAACACAGATTTATTTGCTAACTTTCAAACAAATCCAAAATGGGGAAACCAGACCCCCATGTTTAGGATTATGGAGCAGGTCTGTACAAAACTGCATTAAGAAGTAGTGACTGGCTAATATGGTCTTGTTTTAAATTTTGCATTTGGATGTATTGTTACACTTTCCTTTTGACCAGCGGTGATCTAAAATGGCAGTGTGGGAAATGGGAGTAGTGAAGGGGCCTCCAGTGATGGGCTCTAACTGGAGAGGTTTGAGAGTTAGCTCTGAGTGGTGCCGGTCATTTTGATTGCATGCTCAATGATTCTGGTGAGTTTTTGATTGCTTTTCTCAAGGTCATACCAATATGCAATGTTGAATAGTACACTGATATTAAATTGACAGTAAACCACTGCAGCTGGCTAGTGCATGTGACCAGAAGATTGCTTAAGCCAACAAGCAAGAAGGAAACAGGTGCTGGGCCAGATTATTGTCTGTCATGCTTGGCAGTACACAGTGGTCATGTGTACAACATGACTAAAATACCTTTCACCTTTTGCAAGCAAAGTTTAAGGGTTGCATTAAGACATTTTTACAATGTCTTAGCAAAACCTCAGAAATCACCAAACATCTATGTAGACTATGTGGTGACCAATCAGTGACCTTCAAATGAACTTTTATACATTCTCTATTGCACTTTTGATGATTTTCCCTTTACAGATAAAATTTAAACCAGCGCTTTTCATCTCAAATATAAGTCTGTCCTCAAAATGAGACAATGGGCCAAATTTACTGAGGAAAGTATGAAATACGTGACAGCTTTGTGACGGGGTATTGCTCTCTCCTTGCGCTCTTCCTCAATGACAAATATTACTGCTAAACTGAGAAATTACCCTTCTATTCAAGGACATGCCTGTCTCCTATAAGATGTTAAGTACACTTCTTTATTCACCAGGCAGTTCCTGAAATCTGTAAAATATCTTATCTCTGGTCCAGTCTTTTGCATCCCTTTGGTTACCCGAATTTAGTCATATTTCATTCACCATCCCCAAGTTTTTCCCCTCTTGGAGCGGAGTGAAAGGCATTGAGAACTTGGTTTGAGGTGCAAAGTTTTTTAAAGGCTGCTCCTTAGACCCATGGAGGAAGAGAAAACATTTCCATTTGAGGCTGGGCGCAATGTTCAAGCGTTTATGAACTTTTTGCATTCAGATTCAGGTTGGACCTTGGCTGACACCAAAGCTGACACTAATCCTCTACTTTACCAACACTTTCTCTGTTGTGTCACATCTCAAAGAGATGGAGCATACAAGATTGCTTGACGGGGTTTTTAAATGGATAAAGCACTCCATCAAGAAAATGAACCGGATGGTTTATTTTTAGCGTTTTTCATTACAGAGTAACATATTCAGATTGTCCAATCTATCTGGAAGACCAGCAGATGAGGGTGTCTGAATATGGAATTAGTGTGCAGCACCACAGTCGACTGTAAGAGCTTTTACATTTAATGACTGCACTAATTAAGGAGTCATTCTTAGGTCCCACATAAAAAGGAACAATGATGTGTGGAGAGAGTGAATGTGGGGTAAAATTAGTTTACTTTCTGGGGTTCCTGGTTTAATAAATTATTGCCCCAATTTTTGGTCCTATTTAGGTTTGTCAAGTGAGATTGATCAATTCTAACTAGAGGGAAGTACCTAGCTACCTAGCTTTGGTGCACCAGCCAGCTTGTGCGTGCCCACATTTTCGCTTGCTCGCTCACTCACTCACTCACTCACTCACTCACTCACTCACTCACTCACTCACTCACTCTCTCTCTCTCTCTCTCTCTCTCTCTCTCTCACACTCACACACACACACACACACACACACATATTAATGTAGATGTCGTAATATTGGCACTGTGGAGTTCATTTAAGATGAACAGATGTAGGGTCATATCGACGCCTTTTTTTTGGAAAACAACTTATTTATTTTTCTATGTACAGAAACTCTTCTGGAGTTTACAACCACCACTAAACTGATTAGTCACTGTCACTTGACAAGGTAGTCCTGCGACCTTGACAGTTCTGAAGTGAAAATGTTAGTGGGAAAGAAGGAAGGATGAAAGGCAATGATAGTGAACAGAGCGGGATGAAAGGAATGTAAAAGAGTTGTTGGACCCTGTCTCCTACATTAACACACATTTCAGAAAGGTTTGCCTAGAAGATCTGAAGCATACTTATGCCAACTACAAAGTTTCCTTGTTTAAATATCAGTAGGTCTGTAGGACCCTTGGTCAAAGGATGGAGTTTAAAAAAAAACAGGCAGAGTCAACCTATAACATTTGTCAAAACAGAAAGGAGAAAAAGTAACATGTTCTTCCCCTCTCCATCATTCTTTCTCTCCTTTTGGTTCCTTCATACTCACTGATAGTGACCGATGAATACCTTTGATATTTATTCCTCATTTTTAGGCTTTTACAAAGTGTTTACAGCAGACATATTTTTCCTGATATGTTAAGCTTGAACATTAATGGTGACGGTTTTAGTGGTGAGAGTTTTGCTTTTGATGTCCTTACTTAACTGGTTACTGCTCTGCTCGCTGTTCCAACATATTTCACTCTACCCATGTCTTGATTAACCACAGGGATACATATGTGAGACTGTGCCAAGAAATTGCAAGTTCCCAGCCAGATCTTTTTTTGCTGAGTAGACCATATGAGGGTTATTGATCTCAACTGTACAAGAAATATACTATTTGCTGCCTTACTTAATCTGTCTTTCTCTGACACACTGCAATGTAAACAGCACGTCACTGAATAAGTCAGGATGGTGTGAAGGTGAGGGTGTGTGTGTGTCAGGAGTTGGGGCAGGACGTTTAGACGACTTACCTTAGGCAGAAAATGGAGACCGGAGGATGTTAGGGATATAAGGTGGCTTTTAGCAATTGCTACACAGACGTGAATAAACAATGAAATTAAACAGATATATTAAATGTCTCCACACCGTGGCCTTGTCCATTTAGCTATCACATGGCATCCATTTTGGGCCCATCCACACCTCCCATTCTAGTAGCCTTTGCATGGACCAGCTCCTTGCAGGCTGTTTCTAGTGTTCATGACCTGCTCTTGTCTGGTTGTCAACAGCGGGTCCAGTGACAATCCCTCCCCTCAGCCTGCACACTTTAATGGCTGCCCAAGGCCTGTACATGTCTGCTGACGTTAAAAGTTGACAAAACTGCCATCTCGGCTGTGTGATTGCATGGGTTTGTGCTGTGGGCACTGTGATTGGTGTGTGTGTGTACGTGCGTGTGCGTGTGTGTGTGTGTGCATGTGTGTGTGCGCATGTGTGTGAGAATTCTAGGACTGACTGTTGACAGTTGCATTCACCCAAAGCTCAAGAAGGCTTTGGGCTTCTGGTGTTGGTCTGAGGCCACCCCTTAAAGAACAACAAATTGTGAGGAAGATTAAAAGTTGAATTTTACTGCAAAAAAGATTGCACAGTGATACTATACATCACATGGCATGAATAGCAAACTGCATTCTGTAAATGTTAAATGGTATTAACAAATCATCAGGTGGCATTTAGCCCCTGCCAGGGAGGGCACATGCAATTTGTGGAGGAACTGAAACGGACTCATAATTCAGAAGTTTCCATCTGTTAAAAAAAGTCAAAATATGTGATTATTCAAATGTACCTTGTTTGCTAATTTAGCATAATGCATGTGTTTGAAGTTGAATCAAAGCCTTTTGAAAGGGAAACAGTATTATAGTGGAAGTCATTTGATTTTCTGTCACCCACTGTGGGTATTCATCTTAGATAAGATATGTAAAGCATTTTCCCATTTTAGCATAGCAGCACAGTTGTGCAGTTTTTATCCCTAGATTAGAGCAGAGTCTGGCATCTTTGCACAGTAAAGCTCCTTTTATAAAGGCTGCCGACTGTATTTGCACAGGTGTTCACACTATTTCTAGCTAATCCCACACAGAAATGAGAAGGGCCTTATAAAGGGAAGAAAGTGTGACCCCATCATGGAAGACACACCTCTGATGCTCTTTGTCCATCTATGTGAGCAACGGCATACTTCACTGTAATGCTAGGATGTAGACAGACAAGCGCTGACTTGGAGATTGAGTAGAAGAGGGGTTGTAAACAGGACGTAGGTGTATGTCAACGTTGCTGATTTGTGACGTGTTTTTCTGAGGGGGAGGAAGAAGAGAGGGATGGTAAAGTGAGATAAGTAGCCACAAAATTACCGATTTCTGTGGTTTTTCCCCAATGTTCCTTTTTTTGGTTGAAGGGATTTCTGTTAGCTAAGTCATGCTGACTGTGTAGGGGAATCACATGAGCTCATGTTTGGGAAGTCAGGCAAGAGATCCATTGTATTTGCATTATCAGAGAAGGGAATGATGGAGGGATATGCACTTCAGGCTGGAGTTAAAGAGTGTGCATTCACATGGTAGTGAGAAAGAGAGAGGCATTACATGCGAATGTGTAATGCTAGTGTGCCTTTCTCTTCCTCTCAGAAAGAGAGAGCGAATGGAAGAGCACCAGGGGCTGTGACTAAGAATAAAGCTTAATAACGGGCCGCTTGGTTGGGTTGCTGCTTGACGGGAACATTCTCAGCTGGATATGAGGACATCAGTGATGTCAGCACACATGGACCTCTCCTAAAATGCATATGCGAGATGCAGTACCAACTGAAATTGTGGAGCAGTATACTGAAAATCCTCTGTTTGCAAGATGGAAAAATGAAACAGGAAAGAAAAAAGTAGCATACAATGGTGATGAATTGAGAAGTTGGCTGCTGTTCCTGTCATCTTCTTGAGACATACAGTATATAAGCTCCTCCGTCGCCATGTTTATTGTTTAACCAAATTATAATTAGTTATCCGCATGTTTCCAGCCAGGTGGAAAAATGTTTTGACGCTGACCTGCCTCCTAGTGGACATCCATTCAAACATCCATTTAGACAAAAGAGGTCAAATCTGTTGTTAATTGTGATGAAAATGTTGGAATTTGTTGCAACTATCCCAATTATCTGTGAGACAAATAGTTTTTGCTGGTATTCCTCTTTAAAGATATGAATATATAAGTTGCATTATTGCCAAACCCTCATTTTTACATGCACAAGTGAAAAGCAAGGCTTGTAGAATAGTTTACATTACCTTTTGTGTGCTTATGACGTGAGTTACATTTAATTGCACTTGTCACACACAGTTCGTCTCATCTTTGCTTTTTTAACCAACATTAATATCAAACAGTTTAATACATAATGTTCTCTGTCTCATTCCATTGCTCGCTCCGTTTCTCCCAACATCTCTCTTTAAAACATTTCCTACTCCCACAGCCTGGGAGGAGGAAGAAGCTGTGCCCCTGTAGGAGTTAGTCAGCCTCTGCACAGCCTGGGAGGAGGAAGAAGCTGTGCCCCTGTAGGAGTTAGTCAGCCTCTGTCTCCTGAGTTATAGATGACTCTGTTCTTCCCTAGCGCTACCTGCTGCTGGGCATTGATTGTAATTTGAAGTGTCCCTCGATGAGACAGCCGTGAAACAGTAAGCCCTGGTCCACAGAGAGACAGACTTTGCAGGAACCTCTGTGCTTAAATACTCGCCCATCTCCAGCACAAAAACGTGAGAGCTGTTTTTAGAAACCTAGATTACCCTTGCAGCCCTGATGCCAATTGTGGAGAAGTCGCTTCCTCTGGTCTCAGAATAGATCCAGAAGGCGTTGAGGTTGTACATTTTTCATGCCTATGCGATTTGTTCTGGGAAGCCCACACAACAAGTTTACCAACACAGACCAAAAAGACAGTGAGCCGTGCTATTCTTAGATCACCCGTCTCACCTAAGGCCCTGCTTAGGAAAGCTTTAACAACAGGATCCAGTTATGACTAAGACTCTGGGGGGTTTTCAGAAAAACGTGATGCACACTATCAACCTGCCTTTCTTGATGTTTAAAAATAAAAGACAAGGGGGCTTCTCAATTCGGTACTCAACTTTTAGTGACGATATAGTCAGTGTGGATTGATGATCAAAACTCCATCAGTGCTTCCTTAGACAGTTATCCAACTTCTGTCCAATGCCAATGCCACCCAGTCAAGATGCCCTTCAAAAACCTTGAAGGGCTCTGGTTTACCTCCCTTTGTCTGAAGGTGTTTCTTCAGACATGTTCACATATTTACTTGTACTGGGGGTCCTATGTATCTTTCAGGTTTGTTGTAGATCTTCCTGATCAAAAAAGAAGCATCTCTGATCAACAGTATCATAGCATTAGACTTCCCGAAAAGTAACCTTCTGACACAGTAGTATTCTACACCAAATCGAAATGCTGAAGAAAATCCAGAAATTAAGTTGTCAAAAGTCACTCATCCATGGTCTGAGTTGTCTCACACCCCAAAGTTTTGGTGTGATTGTCTGATTCTAGATCCCCTAGGGGAACTTGTTGACCAATGAACAGCACAGTTTGCTGACCTCCAGGCTTTAGCCTAGTAGCTGCTAATTCCTGTCACATTGGCTTCCTGTCTATTAGAATTTAAATAAGGGAAGCGCCCTCCAATGCCAGAAAGGGAATCTCCACAGATGTAATTAACTTTGATTAATTGGAACTGGTAATCAACAGGGCTAGCAAAACAAGCATCTGATCATCTCATTACAGTGAAAACTGTGTAAATAGATTAGCCAGCTTCTCTGCATAGTTTCCTTGACTACTACATCAGTTCAAGTAAACATCATCAGAGACCAGAGTTCAAGAAAGGCTGGGGATGAGCACAATAATATTGCATTTGCGGTTTGAACATATGAATAGCATTGAAGTATTGGCTCCCCACTAAGATTCTCATTCTATGGCCATATTTATGATGTTTTTCATGTCAATAAATCTTGTGTAATTTGAATGTGATCAAAGAGAAAGGCAAACAACAATATTCCAAGCAGTTTTAGTGAAGAAAGATTTTAGAAGCAGCTCCTTTCATAAACGACTGGAGTCCAGAGTGCTTAATCTCATGAATAATTAATACTATGATATTAAAAACATGCTCACTTATTTTGAGCCATGCGGGGGCCGTGTGCCAGTGCTATTTATAGAACATCCTCGCCTGTTTCTGGCTTGTGCACGTGAGGCTCTGGCAATGTCAACAGAAGGCTGCAGATAACAAGGTGGAAAATAGAAAATGTCAAAGATGACAAAGCTTCCAGGAATATCACTGAGTCTTTTTTCTGTCTGAATATCACCAACACACTTAGCGTCAGGATTAGATGAATGACGTCTGCTGATATTTAGCTACAAAATTAAAAGCTTTTTGCGGGTAAAATGCTACTTGTATTTTTTGTGAGGCCACAAGACCTTGAGAATAGCTGTCAGATCATTTTGAATTTTGGATGTGTTAGCTAACTGAATAAAATATGAAGAACGTAAATGATGTGGCGGTGCAGTGTTTACCCAAAGCAAATTTGTTGTGCATTCCAAGGTGTAATGAAATGAGTCACACTGGTCTGTATGGCCCTCTCTCTCACGCTCATTCTCTCGTATACTTTCTAGGTCTTTCTCCAAAACCTGTCATGGGTATTCCGTCTCAGTCTCTTATTCCTCATAACATCATCAAACTAGCTCCTGGGAGATCAGGGGAGTGGCACAGTACTAGCTCCTGGGAGATCAGGGGAGTGGCACAGTACTAGCTCCTGGGAGGTCAGGGGAGTGGTACAGTACTAGCTCCTGGGAGATCAGGGGAGGGGCACAGTACTAGCTCCTGGGAGGTCAGGGGAGTGGTACAGTACTCGCTCCTGGGTGATCAGGGGAGTGGTACAGTACTAGCGTCTGGGAGATCAGGGGAGTGGTACAGTACTAGCTCCTGGGAGATCAGGGGAGTGGCACAGTACTAGCTCCTGGGAGATCAGGGGAGTGGCACAGTACTAGCTCCTGGGAGGTCAGGGAAGTGGCACAGTACTAGCTCCTGGGAGGTCAGGGAGTGGCACAGTGAAGCGATAAGCAGGTGCTGATAATCCTCCTGGGACCCCCAAAAACATGTCGCTCACGCACTTGACTCACTGAGACTAGAGGCCCGGCCTAAGGGAGTATTGTGGTCTCAGTTCAAAACCATGAAGTTAGGGTTCATTATCACTTGTCAGTTCAGTGATTTGATTGTTACATTTTGCTTTGATGTATCAAGTCCACTCTGTTGCAGTTCTGTTTAGATACATCACCTGCATTAAACTGACTGATCTTGACATGGATATGCTCATGTGATGCAGTGTTTGAAGTCAAAAGCCTTCTGTAACTACATTCACATTCGGATAATCAAAGTTAATAGGTGAGGTTCAACCACGCAGATGAAGAAAGGGTCTGACTCTGACATTTGCAGTTCAACCCGCTGTGCATTCTACATTGCCCTCAGGTTGTACTGAGGCAGAACACAGTAGTCAACCAACAAGTTTATGCGCTGTTACGAGATTACATCTGGCCCTTAACATGACTGTAATTCAGGTTTCTACAAGGGCTGATGTTTGTACATTGCTTTCTTATAGAAACATATCACTAGAGTAATGGAGGGCTAGGGCATTGCCCTTCAATGCCCCCCCTTAGAACTGACCCTGTATTGATGTATGCATGTTGACATTGCAGCTCTTCTATTTGAAAAAAATGAAAACTTTTGGTCTTAAAAAACAAGTGGTGATTCCTACATTGTAAGACTTGTTACATTGATGCATATTCCTTGCAGGTATTATGGACGTTCAAAAGGTATTTGTCAAGTAAAAAGTAGGAAATGCCAAATTCGGAGATAAATCTCTCCCTGATTTTTTTCACCTCCCAATATGTCTGCCGTGATGTGATTTAAAATTAAATCGGCTGAGCGGCGATGCCGTCAAGATTAGCACGTGGAAATAAACTCTGGCTGTCAGTCATCATGCTGCCACATCCTCTCAGACATGGGGAAAAAGAGAAAAAGGAAGAGATAGGAAGTGTAAAAAAGAGGGAGGATGGGGAGGAAAGGAAGGAAAGAAATAAGGAAAGAGAGGAGGAGGGATAGAGACCGGGAGCGAAAAAAGGAGGCAAAAGAGGTAAAGATGAAGGGAAAAAGAAGAATTATAACCATATTCATAACCTTGTAGGTCTGTGGACCTCCAGCAAAGTATGTGCCAGTAATGAAATCCTAAACTGAGCTTCAAATCCCATCATCTCTATTCATCTGGCTTCCTGCAAATACAGGCTGACAAAAACCTGCACACATTCAGGCAAGCACAACTCTTTACCCTAAATCACTTAGATCCACATAAGACCAATAGCAAATTGAACAGCCTTAGCTGTCATCAAAGCTGTGAAGGTCAGAGAATGGTTTCCTTTTTTCTCATAAATGTTTACAATTTGGTGCTTTAAGACCTAAAAATGCATTACAATAGCAATATAGCCTCCAGTGCTTCCAATGCTGCCAGACATAGTGTAGACATCCTACCTGCAAGTTCTTGTCTTACCTGTGAGTCCTTGTCTTACCTGAGAGTCCTTGTCTTACCTGAGTCCTTGTCTTACCTGAGAGTCCTTGTCTTACCTGAGAGTCCTTGTCTTACCTGTGAGTCCTTGTCTTACCTGAGAGTCCTTGTCTTACCTGAGAGTCCTTGTCTTACCTGTGACTCTCTGTTTTACCTGTGAGTCCTCATCTTACATGATAGTCTTTGTCTTACCTGCGAGTCCTTGTCTTACTTGCGAGTCCATGTCTTACCTGTAAGTCCTTGTCTTGTCTGAGTTTGTTGTCTGTGCTCAATCATGTCACATTTGGTAATATCCAGGACGATACAGACTTTTATCAGTAAAAGGATTTAATGAAGGCAAAATTGTCAGTCAGACATATTGGGTGTCTTGAGAGAGTGTAGGAGTGATCTAGCTTCTCGTAGAGAAAGACAGAAGCGGTGAGCAAACATGAGACTAAATCCCCTCCATTCACAACTTGCTTTCCCTGAGTCGTCGTCTTCATTAATGTTAAAACCCTGCAAAGCTCATAAGTACTTCAAATATCTACCAAAGCAGACAGTTACTAAATTACATCCGTCTGGAAACATAGGGAAGCTGAAAGAGGCACAATACTAGACAGCCAAAGGCACTTTAATCTGGAGCAATGGTGTGTGTGTCTGTGGAGGGAGTTATGGGAGGGTGATAGGGATGGAGAGAGAGGTATAGAATGAGTACAGCTAATTCTTTTTTTCATCATGCAGAACTCCTTTTTCACCTATTCTTTTCCTGTCACTCTTTCTCAAAGTGGCCAGTGTTTTTTTTTATCAGGGAATATTATGTTATTTCTGTATTCTCACCTGAAACCTAAATACAATTATCCCCCTTTCCTTCTCATCGCCCCAATTTTCTCCCAGGGATAAATAAAATGTTAAAATGTAAATTAATAGAATTAAATCAGGATGAAAGTCTATTGAAAAATAATGATTGGCACTCAGGTGTAAGAAATATCCAACTGCGACAAGGCTTTGGGGACGTAGAGGGCTGGGAACATCTGAAGAGGTAAAAAGAGTTTCATTTCAGCATTAGTTTCAGCCAAGACTCGTAATATATTGAAATAATTGAACTGTAAGTGTTGTGCTTTGAGTGGAATGCCAGGGGAATGGAAGTGGTGTCTGTCATTGCTTTGTGTGAGTGCCATCCGAACATTTTGATATTTCATTATTTAATTTCTCTACAATCTATGAGTCCAGATCGTAGTTGAACCCCATTAAAATGTTCTGACTTGACTTGAGAAAGAGGGAGACAGTGTGAGTCAGTTTGTGTGGCTGAGAGAGAGAAATAGGAGATCACATAGCGATGCAGTGTGGTGGATTCTGATCCAAGTCCAGCTCATCCCTGGGAGGCTTGGCTGGGGGCTGCGTGTGGTGGGGTTTGATTGATTTGAAGTCCAGAGTATTTCATCGTTTCTCTTTGTGACATGTTACACATTCTCATTCTCATCTCATTCTCTCTTTGAAACACAGATTGATGAGTGTCTGCCCATTTCTGAGGACAGACACAGATGACTGCTAGATACATTACATTATGCCCTTCACACTGAAAAGCTGTTCACTTGACAGTTCCTACCATTTGACAGGCCTTATTGTCCGCATTCTTGATCAAAGTGGGATCCTAGCTCAAGCAAGTGACACAAATCATTTTAAAGCAGGTTTCAGAACGCAGCAGCCCGGCTGATATTTAACCGACCCAGATGCTCACGTTTCCCTGCTCGTCATTACTAGCTACTCATCTCGGCCCGCATCAGATTCAAGACCCTGGTACTGACCTTCCAAGCAGTGAACAGGACTGCACCTGACTATATTCAGTCTCTAGTTCAGCTTTACTCCCTCATGCACCACCTACAGTCTTCTTCTTACAACCGTCTGGTGGTCCCGCCTCTGAAGAGCGCCTGCTCCCACTCCAAGCTCTTCTCCTGCCTGGCACCCCGATGGTGAAATCATCTCCCCACCTCCATCAGAGATACTGACTGTCCCTCCAACTTCAAGAGAAGGCTAAAGACACACTTGTGCTGGGAGTACAGTTGCACTTACAAAGATTTGCTAGATCAGATGTCAGTGTTTTCCTCCAGGAATATGTCCCTATTTAGGGACTTGTTGCAGCTATTGGGTAATTGTAACTGGTTTAACTACTTGTACTACTATTATTATTTTTATTATCTCTGCTGACAATAATTGACCTGTGCACTTTTGGTAAAGCTCTTCTTGTAAGTTGCATTGGACAAAAATATCAGCAAAATGAATAAATGTAAAGGCAGGGTAGGTAATGTTGAGAGGCACTTTTTGTCATTCATTCATTTATTCATTCATTCATTCAGAGAATTACTTTTTGTCATATTTACTGAAACAACATTCACATCATGAAGGCAATATAATGCATTTCAAGGTTTGACAGCTAAATAAAAAAGCTAAAGTCAACATTGCCAATTTAGCTACTCTTCACCTACACTAGTGACAAAACAGCTATTAACAGCTGTTCAAAACTGCAGTATTGGTGATATGTGACAGACAATCACAAACACACTTTAAAGCACAAATGTACATATGCGGTGCAGACATACATTCAGTGTACCGTATATGTAGCGGTTTCGCAGGTCATTGACAAACGCTTTCACCCTGAACAATCCGTTCTGACAGCAGGATCTTCTCCAGACCTGCAATATGATCCGCTTCTGCAACATCACAACCTCACATCCAGGAAGAGTTTGACAGATTAACCCTGACCATGTATTCACAGGTCTCTTTGTACGATTCTTTTAAAATAACTTCTCGCTTAAAAACAATGACTAATATCACGACTCATAAAATGTTTTTCTTCGGCTGTTTATGAAGCCTAAAGACAAACTTTTCCATGGTTTAGTTTTTGTCTGTTTTAATATAATAATAATAACACAAATGAAAATAATTTAATTCAACATATTTTTGTCCTCGTGAGCTGTTTCATTTTAAAGGTGTGACAGAGACAGAGAGTGAGAGTTATGTGTTTTACCTTCTTTTTTCAGCTCAGATATAATTGTTTCTTTCTTGTAAATGCCAGCCACATAGGTTTGATGTGGCGGTTTTGCCATTTTTAAAATGGCAGACTAATAAACAGCTGTAAAACGGGGCTGTCTGATGTTAACTTTTCAGCCATTTGTATTTTTATCCTGTTTTCATTTTCTTAAAGCCTGTTCCTGTTTCGGTGAGGGTGGTGTAAGACAGCTCTTAAAGGCTGCATGTGTGAGATTCCTTTTGAAGTCAAGGCCAAACTGAAACCTCCAATCAATTGGTAACAATCAAGTTCAACAACCAAAGTGAACATCCTTCATCTTCTGTCAAACTAGTTGGAATGTTGGTGTTCATTATATAATTCCTGCTTTGGTCATAGATTATGACTACGCAGATTATTCTTGCAAATTATGAGTGCTTTTCAAGACAAGACTCGCAATATGTTTATGAAACATAATGAAACACAAATGAGTCCAGAAATGTTTTTGCACTGTGCCTTTGGAATTACGTTAAGTATATAGACAGTGCTTGGCTACTTGGCAATTAGGATGCTGCAGAGGAATAGTTCTCCGCATATTGATTACTTTAGGGAGTTGGACTGGCGTTCTTTCTACATATCTGAGGAGGAAGCAACGTCATCAGGTTTTCTTCAGGGAGGACGCATACTCCCTCCGATAACGTCACAGAGAAAAGCAAGTTCAAGTAGTACACAGGCAAAACTTGTTAGCACAGGTGAAAGCATGGATAGGGAAACAATGGTTTGTGCGTTGGGAATGGATGACAAGAGGGTGATGGTGGAAACTCGGAAACAAGACTTTGCAAAGCATCGACTGAATGTACATTCTTTGAGAAGGAGTGACTTGAGAGAAGAGAAGGGAATGGCACTCCAGGTCCACAAGGATATAGAGAAATATGTTGGAGAAAATAATCTTTGTCTTTCTATTTACCTGACTTCTCTCTCTCTGTTTGTGTGTGTCTCTTATCCCTCTTTCTCTTAGTTTCTGAAACTCTGGCCTCTAGAGTATAGGAATCTACAGTATGAATCAATTAATGTTTAACTAAGGACGTATCTCCCTTGCAAGCTCACTCCCCCAGGATTTTGCATGTGATCGACTTTGAAATCCTACCCTGAATCCCTATTCCCATTGAAGGTGAGATGAGTGATTCGGTTTACATGTCGGTCTTTTTACTATGCAGCTGGTGTGTGTGAGCTTGGGTGCGTATCTGCATGTGTGCAACATTCTTGCACCACTTTTGCATAAGCATACAAATGCCCACGCTGATGTTAGCACTCTCCATAGAGACTTGCGTATTGAGCCTTTGAAAAATTAAGCTTCAGCGAGAATTGGATTGACTAATTTGCATCAAGGGCCACGTTGATCCTCAGAGGCCCCTTATGCAGGGGGTGAGTGACCCACAGTGTCACCATCAGGAGTCCCATCCCCTGTTCATGTTTGTTTCATGACACGTGTGCAGTCCACCAATGCAGCCCCCAGGCAACCATTTTCGAACACATTTATCGTGCCTTTTGTGGCCACATCAAATAACCATTGTAATATTTTGTATAGTTAGTCCATAGAGAAGGAAGGAAACACATTTTGTTTCACAAAGGATAGCTCACTTTGGAGGTGTTCATCAAGGATAGCTCACTCTGGGGGTGTTCACCAAGGATAGCTCACTCTGGGGGTGTTCATTAAGGATAGCTCACTTTGGAGGTGTTCACCAAGGATAGCTCACTCTGGGGGTGTTCATCAAGGATAGCTCACTCTGGGGGTGTTCATCAAGGATAGCTCACTCTGGGGGTGTTCATCAAGGATAGCTCACTCTGGGGGTGTGCACTTGACATTTTGAAGGTAATTGTGCAACAAAGGCAGGGGACAAACTTGTTTAAGTGCAGTTGTTGACTTAACCAGCTTTATATTCTATTTCTTGGACAGATGGTTCTCCCGTTTGTCTTGTGTGCTTTATGCTTTCATGCTAAGGTAAATGTCAGTTGATTTCATGCCAGTTTGCGTCTGGAGATATGGGCTACCTCTGGAGAGACGTGACATGCTCTGCTGTGACACTTCTGATGGCAGACAATCACTTGTGACACAGTCGGGAGCACAGCCTGTCTTCGCTGCTTATTATTGGCTATGCTCTGATTTCCTCTTATCCCTTCCTTCCTTTCTCTTTCAAGTAATTGTTACTTTTTAGAATGTGTTGCTTTGTGTCATCCTTTAGAGCTTCAGGGGTAGGATGCTCACACAAGTGATTTTAATCTCTTGTCAACGTTTGACATTTCTACCACTTTTCTTTGAAAGAAATGGAAAAACAATCATACAAAAGGATTACGGAATATAACTTTGCCTTGGGGAATTTCAAAATGGTATCCTTGTAACTTTCATGTGACATACCACATTTGCTTTGCCAATGCTATCTTTAGAACGAAGCTCATGTAAACTTAGCGTCTCACCGTAAATATTTTAGACACATCAAGCTCCATCCCCCTTAGCTTTGGCACATTTTCAGAAATAGCTCTGCATCTGAAAGCCATTCATTATTGAGGGGCACGTTTAATAGCACATGTGAGTTTTTTGCAGTTTAGTAGTCTGAAGACTCAGCGACAGTACTGCTACGAGCCAAGAGTCCAGAAAGGTCTGTTCATAGTTTCACAGATACACTGTATAGTAGGTGGAAAAATATCTTCAAGTTTGAAATAGATATCTTAGTTTACATGGGATCCTTACTGACCTTAAATGTTTCATTTAAAATTAGCTCATGAATTTAGAGAGTTCCATCAATTATTGCATTACACGTATAAATAAACTATTGGTTCACCTAATTTATGAACAATTTATTGCAAAAATTCTCATCAGTAAGTGCAAACTAGGCTGAGATTCAAGAGGAGTTCTTGCAGTAAACAAACTAAACATTTGCAAAATCTTGTGCAAAGACAAAAAGACCAATCAAACGCCCTCCCCTAAAATGTTTTTGTTCACATCCCCAAAACCGCGGCAGCCCTACAGTATAGTCTCTACAGTCATTGGAAGCTATACTCACCCTACAGTATGGTCTCTACAGTCATTGGAAGCTATACTCAGTCTCTGTGGTTTAGCCTCCCACATACAAGGTATACAGAAATACTGTACAAGAGGTCAAAGCAGAGACGTACATTTCAACTGAGCAACACAAGAAACTCTCCACCTCTCAGTTCATGGATTTTTAACTACCTTTTAGCCACACAGTCAGGGTTCAGACTGAACAGCCTTCGCCTGGCAAAGTTTCTTGTGATGCTGACTGCAAGGTAATGGAGGACTTCACAAACCATTAAATTCAGTAGCTCGGACCAACTCATGGGCTGCATGTTCACTTCAAGTCTTAGTCTAAGCGGAGCTGATTTGGCTACTATAGAGCCAATATGGTGGGTGTCAAGAGGTCTCTTCGCTTTCCTAATGATTCTGAAGTCTTTAATCATGGGCTATAATTGACTTCAATCACACATGACCTATGACAATGGTTGAAATCAGTAATGGTTATGTAAGTTCTCAACACCAATGCAGAAAGTTGTCTACATAGATGATTTAAGTGCTTACATGACCTGACTGCGAACCCTATTTAGTAAGAGAAAGAAAAAAACATTTCCAGTGGAGAATTGACTGTGAATGGATTATTGTACTTCATAATCCAGTCAGATCCGGTCTGCATCTTTATAACTGTCACGATAATAAGTAATAATATCATTAGCCTCGTCATCATAATCATCATCCATGTCAATGTCTGTAAGTAATGACCTGTCTGGACTATCACAGCCCCATCATCTAGATGGTTTAACAATGCATGCGATTGTGGAACACTGTGGGCAAGGAAGAGTAATAAGGACAAGGCATGCCTCTCATAATGGAAAGATCTCTGAGATTTTCTGGCATTTGGAAGTCTTTTATCACTTGGGCCCCATAGAGATGAAGGAAGGGAGGAGACACTGGCCTCAAGTCGAGTCATCGAGTCTTCCTCAGTGGGGGAGCATTGGCTGTATTGACCTTTTTAATGTTGTGCTTCACCAAGCCTCTTATGAAAACAACACAATGCAATGTGGACAAGATATTAGGCCTTTAGGCTGTGGCAGCTTTGCGACTTTCCTTAGCTGCTAGACCAATGATCCTAAGGGACCCAATCTGTAATGATTCAAAGATTAGTTGTAACAATTGACCTTTCAATTAGTTTGTTGGGTATGTTATGCTCCGTAATTGAACAGGCTAAGTGCTAAATGGGTTGGATGATTAGGACTCTGTATGATCCATTCTGCCAGGAGTGTTTAATCTATGTGACGCAAAAGGCTTGGTGCCAGACATACAGTAACTATCTTTACCCAAGGCCACCCACTGTGTGCACTTGCTAGCACAATGTCAGGTCTGGGTGCTTTGTTGGTGTTACTTCAGGCATAGATTGTAGCTTGTATGTACCTCGGGACACATTAGTGAAGCATACACATTTCGAACATCAAATCCATATTTCCCCTCTCCTGTTCCAAAACGCTATACATTCAGTGAGACATTTTTCTGTTGACCCACACCACCAGATACTGTCATCCCGAGATTAGTGTGGTCTAAAACAAGGACAGCTCTGAAGGTGTTCTAACACCACGCTGTAAAGGTCAGCCTGAAGACCTTAGGAGGGCCCATTAAAATGACTGGCCATACCCAGAATGCAAGACTGTGAGCTAGGAAGAGCTGAAGGAGCATGAGTATCAGCGGGTGGAGACGGTCCACGCAGGTGGGAGGTTGAAGAAGATGAGTGGATCACGACGGGTGGTCAGGTAGGATGAGGTAATGACAACTTGAGTCTGGGCCAGGGGTTGATGTTGACTTTCTGTCTCTCACTTGGAGATAAAGGTTTTTGTTTGGAATCCATTACACATGCACGCCCAAATGCTCATACACATCTTTGTGCATTTCTCTCTCGCAGCTCTATTTAGTCTTTCCTTTGTCTCTATTTTTTTTAATTGCAGTTCGATTGATGGTCTATGGTTGAAGAATCAAAAGTCATGATACTTTTATAAACATTTCTGTTGATACTATTAAAACCTCGGAGGGGTAGTTGCTGTTGCGTTGGATCCAATTGTGTCTCTTTTTATGCATTCCGTGTTTCCATTGTTGTTTTTCCAGCACCAATGCAGTTTATGGGCAACGATGAGAGCCATACAGTCATTTCATCCCGAGCCGAAATGAAAGTCTACAGGCACACAGTATGTGGGATTTTCATCAATAAGGTTCAGCAGTGCCATGGTAGACATTTGTGCACCACAATCTAGGGTGTTGCCTCTCCAAGGTGTTTGGAGAACCCTGACTCCTGCAAGGAAGCAGCTTTGGAAACGTTGGCATTGACACACCAGCCAGACCAAACCTCCTATCGATCTTCCAAGCTGCCACTGGCTTCTGGTTGTTACAGCTAAATCAATTACAGTCAAACATGCTTGAAATCAGGTGTCGGGAGGAGGGGGGATTCTGAGGGGGGGGGGGTACTGTCCAAATCTCTGGAGGGTACCCATCGACAGAGCAAAAGGTAGTATTGATCATGCGACTGACACCTCTTTGCAGTCTCCCGCGTTGTGGCAGTTGTCACTGCTCGTAGCGGACAGTGTCCGCGCCTGTTTGGGTTTTCATTCATCGTTACATTTTCCTTCACCACGTGAGTCACATGTTTGCTCCTGATACCAATATTCTCATTAAAACCACTACCTGCAGTTACAGACCTTGTTGGCGCTGGGTGTGTACGCGTGAATACGTGTGTGTATGTGTGAGTACGTGTGTGTGTGTGCATGCGTTTGATAGTATGTCTCTGTACTTAAATTGTGTCTTGTACCTTTTTAAGCACAAGATTGGCCAACCATGCATTATTCAACACCTGAGTTGCCTGCAGTCTCCCACCGGCTCACTCATCTCTCTGTAACTAATTCGTTGGTTGAGTGAGGTTAGGTGAGGCTAGGGACAGAAATCACGAATGGCCTAGGGAGTCAGTGTGTGTGTGTGTGTGTGTGTGCGCGTGTGTTCGTGCGCGTGTGCGTGCATGTGTGTGTGAAAGAGAGAGAGAGGTGTGGGTAGAGAGACTGAAAACGAGTGTTGATGGTAGAGACCTCATTATTCAGTTAGTGGATGTTGGGGCCACATCTGGGGTCCACAGTATTATCCCTGGAAGAGAACTATTGTGACCTGCCTTATCAATATCCAGCCTGTCCTGTTGAAAAGGAATGATCTACCTACCACTCCCTACTACATTCCTAAAGACGAATCTGTGTCCCCACTGGCTTCCTGAACACATAGAACAACTTTCACACACACACATGTTCCCATTCTTGGCCCTGCCCTGCGTTTGAAGGTGTTTACCAATTGATTTTTTTTCACTTGTGTTTACAGCGAAGCAGAAACAAGCATTTGAGGTATTTGAAAACGGAGCCGTAATTAAAGAAACATCAGGTCTCTAGTCACTCTCCCCCACAGTGCTGGGTCCCCAAACCTAGAACTCGATAGACAGCCTGACCTACTGTGCTGATATAGTTAACACACATCAAATGACAGTCAAAGTCATTGACACTATGGCAAGGCGTCCAGGGACTTCATCCTGGCCTTAATGGATGAGGGATGGTCTGTCCCTGAAATGCTACTTTCTCCCTTTCTGCCCTTTCTGTTCTGTCTGTCTCCAACCGATTCCTAATAAGCTGAGCGTGGGAGCCAGCATGTAAGAGAAAACAACATTCTTACAACATACAGAACAGGGTTTTAATCGGTTGGTGTGTTCCATGCACTTACAACAAATCACAGATACAAACGCTTCCATGCATAGTTGTGGAAGCCTCTTTATCTTACACAACTTTGCACCCAACTTTGTTTCTGACAATGCTTGCACACAGTTTATAGGCCTTCATATTGTTCTGTGATATTAAATAGACACAAAATAACAACCCAGCAATTGATGCAGACCTGCACCGACATCTGCAGTACAAGTCAGGGTAATTTAAAAGGGCCTTCAGACAGTTGTCTGACACGAAAACACACACACTTCCACACACATGCATGTACAGGCGGGGCAACGCTGTGTGCGGTAAGCTGCGTGCGGTGAGCGTGCGGTGAGCGTGCGGTGCTATGGCTTCCCTGGGGTCTTTGGCTCGACTGATTTCCATGCTACTGTAATGGAACTGGACAGCATTATGAGCCAGTGTTATTTCAAAAACCTGCCCTCCTAACCTGCTGTGTCTCTCTCCTGTACGTTCTCTCTCTTGCTCTGTCTCCTGTACGTTCTCTCTCTTACTCGCTCTCTCTCTCCTGTACGTTCTCTCTCTTACTCGCTCTCTCTCTCCTGTACGTTCTCTCTCTTGCTCTGTCTCTCTCCTGTACGTTCTCTCTCTTGCTCTGTCTCCTGTACGTTCTCTCTCTTACTCGCTCTCTCTCTCCTGTACGTTCTCTCTTGCTCTGTCTCTCTCCTTTACGTTCTCTCTCTTGCTCTCTCTCTCTCTCCTGTACGTTCTCTCTCTTGCTCGCTCTCTCTCTCCTGTACGTTCTCTCTTGCTCTATCTCTCTTGTACATTCTCTCTCTGTCTCCTGTACGTTCTCTCTCTTGCTCTCTCTCTCTCTTTAGTCTCTTGATGTTTCTTCTGTCTTTCACCGGCTGTCTGTTTCTCAAGATTGAGATCCATTTTTTGCAAATGTTTGGCTTGATGGATAAACACATGCTGACCAGTTACGGATGGTGGATGTGTGCGCGTGCTTAAACGTCTGTGTGTTACTCTCACACAGATAGAAGGTTAGAACATATTTCAGATGTGTTTCCACACTGTGTGTGACAGTGCACCTTGGGATACAGTAGCACTTTAGTTGCTTGTTGCAAGTGTGCACATACACAGGCACGCACGTCCGGCAAGTTTCTGAAGATAGCCACGCATGCTCTCTTCTTCCCCTGCATGCCCCGCGTGGCGATCTGTCTCCGGGGATCCGAGCAAAGGGGAGAGAGAGAGAGAGAGAGAGTGAGCTGGAGAAAGAGAGAAAGATGGAGAAGGGTAGAGAGAGTAGGTGGGAGAGTGGGAGGGAGAGGGGAGGGTAGATGGAAGCACTCAGCCATTCAGATGTTCCACCTCTTAACACACAGCATGCCAGCAGGGGGGATGGGCACATGGTCAGATGTACAGTACCTGGCACTCACATATTACTGCTTTGTTTTTGCCCAGATGTGTGTCATTCTAAAATAAAATATATAAATACTCTACTTCTACCCTGCAATTAATGAAAAAGGAATGGCAGGATTTGAAGACTAGACCGTCTTAAAAACATTTGCATTCCTGGTATAATTTAATACAAATCATTATAACAGGAAAGATAAAAGAACAGTGGTCTTTAACTGATGAAGCCTCAAATAGCAAAATACATGTTGGGATGGATGAGATGGGTCACCTTAGTGTAATATATAATGCCTACATGCATACAGCCTGTGATTCTTTTGAACGTGTGTGCTATTTACAGATCTTTGGCTTGTGGATGTACTTAACTGTTTCTACCACTGTAATGCCCTCAATTCCACATTAGTGAAAGAGCTTTTGTTCTTAGAATGGAATTTCTATATCTTAGCATTTGTATCGTTCTTGCTCTATTACTTTCTTCATCCTCCTTCTCAGTTTTCCCTCTTTCTTAATCTACTCCCATTTTTCACCCTTTGCTTTCGCTAAGCATTTCTTCTCTCCTTCCATCGCTCTCCATCTCCTTTCATCCACTTTTCCTCTCCCTCTCTTCCTCCACCTCTCTTCCGCTCCTTCTCTTCCTCTATCACTCTCACTCCCCCACTTTCTCCTTCAGAGAAGGCCGGGGACACAAGAGCACTTTAGGGATGATAAAATGGCCCGTAAGTATACAGCTGTGAAAATGATTGACCGGGGGCCCTCATTCAATCAGACTCTGTAATCCTGGATATCCCGGCAGGATATCAGGTGATTCAAAGTGGCTCAAGAACACACAGTAAAAAGATGAATGTAAGGAGTTGGCTCCTTTCACAAGTATGATGCAACGTAACTTACGTAATGGTGTGAGCATATCTTATGCATGGTATGTCATGTTATCATCACATCTTGTTTTTTTTGAAAGGGCTGCTTCCAGTCTGGCTTTGCGCTGTGAGCTAGGATCCCATCGTACGTGCATGAATACACATGGTACGCACTCCTGGCTTGTCATCTCATCTCTCTGCTTCTCCTCCCGAGCAACAGAAAAGAGCAGGTGTTGGGATCCCCCCGTGACCAACTCCCATATGCAAGGGTGTGGGTGTTGTCTTAAAAGGGGTGTGTTAACATCAAGGAGACTAGTCTCTTTCAGCCTAGATGGCTTTGACAAGGACAGATGCGGTGACACTCTGGTGATGCTCAATCGATAGGGTCCGCCTACATGCACCCCGTGCTATCCATTTGGACCAACGTGTCCATTAAGGAATTTGTAAGTGGATGTTTGTGTATGTTTCTATGATTCTGTGTGTGTAGCAGATGAGTCAGTGTGTGTACTTAAACTATCTCGACCCATCAAACAACAAGCAAACCATGGATGAGGTGTTTGTTGTTCTCTCCACTCTGGCCTGTGTGACTGCTGCTCAGGTCCTTGACTCCTCACTGTTTGTTCCTGACATCATAAGAACTTGCTCATATCCTTATGTTTCACAGCAGTTACCACTCTTGCATTTCTGTGCTAGCGTGTCTCAGGTCAGAAGATTCCTCCTGCCTTCCTTCTCACCTTGTCTTTCCTCCGTCACTCTCTCCCATTCACTCTCCTCTGCGTCCTCATGAATGCCTGCCTCGTTACCCTCCCTCCCTCTTCATCCATTCAGCATGAGCTTGTATGCTGGCTGCACTCTCGTCACGTTTTGCTTCGTTCGTTCACTATCCCCCAAAGGCAAGGAATCCCAGGCGATTGCACATGCACGCACACATGTAGGACCATGTGCAGTACATTGTCTAAGATGCGCACACACCCATTCTTACTTCCCACACACAAACACACACACATACACACGCACACTCACGTGGGTTCTTAACCTGCCAAAATCAATTGTGTTTCATTGGGACAAGACATTCAGCGTGGCTGTTACGGGGGAGTCAAGCAGAGTAGGATCTGGCTGAAGGCAAGACACAGTGCGATTCATTGATTCATGAACGTATGAATGTAGGAGGGTTGAAAATAAAAACCCAGATTTATTCATGAAACTACCCTTCCCGCTGACCCCATCCCCCCTCTCTCTTTCTCTCCAGCCTCCCCCCACCCAATTTCATTCAGCTTCTGCCTCCCTCTTCTGTCGCTATCTGTGAAGGTGTTCTAAAAATAGAGGTCTACCCTGTGCACGTTTGAAAACAATTTCCTGTGGGGTTTTTTCCTCTCTCTCTCTCTCTCTCTCTCTCTCTCTCTCTCTCTCTCTCTCTCTCATTCATTAATTCATGTATTCTGCCTTTCGGAAGACAGAGGCGTTCTCTTTCTAAATCAAGCATGGTCTAGTGGATTGGGAGGCTTTTGTTTACTTTTACTATGCATTTGCTGTGTCTTTCTTCTCAAAACAAATGGGGTCAGTGTTAGATTGGCCCATGGAAACACATGGTCTGCATTGTGATGTGTTGATGTTGGCTGGGGCCTTTGATTGCCCACTTTAGTCTTTACCAAGCTCTCTCCTGCTGCTCGCTTCACCTCACAGATGGAACACAGACACCTGTGGGGCACCTTTCAACACTTTCAGGTTTCCCGGTGGTATTCAATTAAATGTCTATCCTAAACAGGTGGAAGCAAATGGCTTGGCATCCCGTGCTTCACTTGCTCCTCAGAAGTTACAGAAAAGCACATTTTGTCTTGTTGTTTTGCATCAAGCTCACTGATGTGCACCCTCAGTTTAATGTGCCTGTATCCCACTGTCAGATCCACTCTGATGCACAGAATTATCGACCCACTCTCCATTACATAATACTGTTGGAACAGACAAACAATAGCTTTGACTAAGCTACCCAGTGTCTCTGGCATGATTATCAGCAGTGTGCAGCTGATGGTATGCTAAATGCTGCTACATCCAGGGCTGTCTGTGTGCCATTTGTCTTTGTGAGAAGCACCCGGCTCTGCAGTGCATGGGGGACTTTGTGGGAATAATGCAAGGTATTTTTGAGGTCAGAATGAATGTGTCCATGGCTGTTCAGTGATGTCTAGCATATGAAGTCACCAGAGGGGCAGTTCTCACGACCCCATGATCATGTACTTGATCTACGACAATGAATGGATCATGTTTTTTTATTTTTACATTCCTTCATCCCATTCTAGCTTTTCCTACAATCAATGGGAAGAGAGCGTGTGTCGGTGTGAAGGCAAGGCAGAATAGGGCATGTACTGTCTGCCTCACTAGGCTGTCTTGTACACAAACTGTGCCTGCGTACTCAGTGTGCAGCTGGGTCACGTGAAAAAAGATTGTAAATGAGAGTAACCCAATCCCATAATCCCAGTCATGAAAACAATCGGGACGCTTATGGGTCTGTGGGAAGTGGGTCCTCAGTTTTAAAATGAGATCTGGTGATCAGACGGGCTGGCCTACTTTTTGTTTGAATGAAGAATAAAAGATTTACATTTAAGATATATATATATACATATATACAGTGAGAGTAAAAAGTATTTGATCCCTTGCTGATTTAGTTTGTTTGCCCACTAATAAAGACATGATCATTCTACACTTTTAATGGTAAATGTATTCTAACATGGAGAGACATAATATCAAAAAGAAAATCCAGAAAATAAATTAGAGAATATATATTAGAATATATATTAATTGATTTGTCTTTTATTGAGGGAAATAAGTATTTGATCCCTCTAGCCAAACACACTTAATACTTGGTGGTAAAACCTTTGTTTGCAAGCACAGCAAACAGACGTTTGTTGTAGTTAACCACAAAGTTAGCACACACATCAGGGGGAATTTTGGCCCACTCTTCTTTGCAGATCCTCACAAAATCATTAAGGTTGGTGGGCTGTCGCTTGGCAACTCGGACCTTCAGTTCCCTTCATAGATTTTCGATTGGATTGAGGTCCGGAGACTGGCTGGGCCACTCCATGACCTTAATGTGGTTCTTCTTGAGCCACTCCTTTGTTGCCTTTGCTGTATGCTTCAGGGCGTTGTCATGTTGGAAGACCCATCCACGGCCCATTTTCAACTTCCTGGCAGAGGGGAGGAGGTTGTCCCTCAGGACTGCACGGTACATGGCTCCATCCATCTTCCCACTGATGCGGTGAAGTAGCCCTGTGCCATTGGCAGAGAAAGACCCCCAAAACATAATGCTTCCACCTCCATGCTTGATGGTGGGCACAGTCTTCCTGGGGTCATAGGCAGCATTTTTCTTCCTCCACACATGACAAGTAGAGTTTAGGCCAAATTGTTCAATTTTGGTCTCGTCTGACCACAAAACCTTCTCCCAATCACCTTGTACATCTTTGAGGTGATAATTGGCATACTTTAGGCGGGCCTCCACATGTGCGTTCTTAAGCAGGGGTACCTTTCGGGCACTGCAGGACTGTAATCCATTGCGGCAAAAAGTGTTGCCAAATGTTTTCCTGGTGACTTTGGTCCCAGCTGCCTTGAGGTCTTTCACTAACTCCCGCTGTGTGGTTGCAGGCCGATTTCTCACAGTTCTCATGATCATTGCCACCCCACGAGGTGAAATCCTCTGTGGAATACTAGACTGAGGTCTATTGATGGTCATGTTATACTTCTTAAATTTTCTCACAGTTGCACCAATGGTTGTTACTTTAATACCCAGCATCTTGCTAATGTTTTTGTAGCCCATTCCAGATTTGTGTGGGTCAACAATCCTGTCTCTGGGGTCCTGAGAGAGTTCTTTGGTCTTACCCATGTTGGAGAGTTTCAAATCTGTCTGCTTGTCTGATTCTGTGAACAGGCGTCTTTCACACAGGTGATTAGTTGGAACAGGAGTCTTCAATTCAGGTAACAAGTTGACTGGAAGTGTCTAACTAGTCTGTGAAAGCCAGAACTCCTATTGTATATTAGGGGATCAAATACCTATTTTCTTCAATGATAAACAAAACAATTAATATATATTCTTTAAAGTTATTTTCTGGATTTTCTTTTTGATATTCTGTCTCTCCATGTTAAGGGATCAAATGCTTTTAACTCTTACTGTATATATACAGTAAGAGTAAAATATATATATATATATTTATATAATATTTATATATATATACAAATATTCATAAATATATATAAATAAGCCAAACCACCTGAGCACCCGGGAGGACATAGTGTCTACATGACATGGAGTGATTGGTCAAGAGTCGGTAAATGTACAGGTTTGCACTACAATAACACAACACCATGCTTGCACTGAGCTAATGGAAAGATGATGTCGTGGAGAAACAGATGCCCCTGAGAACGTGCTCGCTGGCGTGAAGGAGGCGGGCCGTGGCCCAGGAGTGGAGTGGAGGAGGAGAAGGGAGACGAAGTGTGCTCAGTGTCACTCAGAGAGCATGCTGGGACAGTGTCGCTGGAGCAGAAATAACACTTGCTAATTGGTTGGGCAGCATTGAATTCCACTTAAATCCAGGAGAGAGGAGAGGAGTGCAGTGTCTTTGTTTGCATTCTAATGTACCATAATGATTTAACAGCGCAGCGTCACATAATTGTCCAATTGAATGTGTGGGGGTATGGCACTCATGTTCACATTTCATCTGCTTAACGTAATGCAACGCAGTCTAATGCGCTTTTTTGGGTTAGTTGGGGGAAGGGATTGAAAGGTTGGATACGGGGCTAAGGGACTTTGTGGATCTGGCTGACTTGCTAGTAGGAGAACAGTTGTTTTTCTCTTCACTTCGACTCAAACTGGCTACAACTGATATAGCTTCCCTGAAGGTACCATAATGTGCCATAGCATTGCACACTGATCCTTAAACTAAATGCGAAGCCTCTGCAATGTTTTCTCTGAGCTTGCTGGAATTAAGAAGTGTTTTTCAGTACTTTCCATGGCCTTACTATACAATTTAACTGGCATCCACCAAAGCAGTTATTAGGAATTTTGTAGTATGACGTCCAGAGCGGTGCTGGTGTGCTGGTACCATGCTCCTCTAACGTTTATGGTTCTAAAAGATGAAAGGAGGGAGGTTGTCATGCAGGTGCAATCATTTAGGGAAAATAGAACTCTTTTTTTTACCCCTCTAGATTTACACCCCATCCCATCACTCCCCCCCATACACACCCAACAGCGCACACACTCTCCACAGATTATAAACAAGTATGTACGTCACCCAGCGGAGCACAGACCTCACGTGTGGTGTGTCGGGGCAGCAGCTGAGTATTTTAGATAAGATTTCATCAGTGGTGTTTTGCACTGCTTGTGTTTGGCTCAGTGCCCTCGTGTAAAGTACATTAGAGTTACCAGGGCATCTGTGCCCTTGTTCAGTGAGTAAGTGTGTGTGCGTGTGCGTGTGCGCACACATGTGCTGTGGCCAATGTGTGTGTTTGTGCGTGCAAGGAGTGAGACAGACAGAGCACATGCACACTGCAGGGCCAGAGAAAGTGCATGAGGCTGTGCAGTGTTGAGTGTGAGAGCTGTCATGTGGAACTGACCAGTCATGCTAAAAGTGACTTATCTGGCTGTGTCTCTCCATGTGTGTGCATGTATCACTGCCTTGAAGGTAAGCCTGCAATGAACTGCATCCTGCAATGAACATTCCAAGTTCATGCACATGTAAACAACTCACGTACAAAATGCTCAGCACATACATTTATTTAGATTCTTTAATTAGATTTATAAATCATGTTCGTATGTTTCTTTGTGCTATGTGAGCCCTCAACATTTGGGGTTTTCTTCTGAAATTATATCTTCATATTCATAATTCATTGTGCCATCCAGTCATTAATATATTAACACTGTGACCACTGAATTATGCTAGTGAATAGCTCATCACCAAGCAATCATGACTATTCATATGCTCATCTCATCAACAGAAATAATTGCACAAACAGACAATTAATTCCTCCAGCCGAGAAAGGAGGGTGCAAAGATTAGTCTAAGGTTTATGCTTTTGCTACAACTGGAGACTGTATTGTTCTCATCTTCTCATCTTGAGAAGATCAAGCATCTTCTGCTCATGGTTTCTGTGAGATACTGCCTTCTGTGAAATCTAATGAGCAATGTTTCACTGGTTAAGGATTCCAGTCTGGTCAAATTCTGCACAGGACTAATTCCTCAACTTCCTGGTCTTGTAGGGTTTTTTCAGTTTTGTGTCCATTTCTCATTTGTACTTGATTTCCATTTGGCAATGGAAGTCATAAACCTGTTCTATAAAACTCCTCAAGAATCAGCTCTGTCTCCCCTCTTGTTCACTTTGCATGCTTCTGACTTCTGGAAAATCTCACAGACTTGCCATCTGTTGACGTTCTATGTTGACTATGCTACTGTAGGCTGTTTCAGGGAGGGTCAGGATCAGAGCTGCAGCTCAACATATCCAAGACAAAGGAGATAGTTGTGAATGTTCTGCCATAATCTCTGTTCTCTTCCATGAGACTGACTTTGAAGCTGTGGGTTCAAGGTAAACTGCTCATGCCTATTGTTACATTGACTTAATTTTCTACTTATCTGGACTGCTGTAACGCTGCAATGTCACTTTGGGATTAATAACATACCTACCTAGCCACCTTGTCAATGGAGATTTTGAGCCTTTAGATGAGGGTCTGATTGTTGGTCACAATCCCACTGTTGGGCCATATACCAATAAATCATCTTCACTTCCAAGGTCTCTCCATCCATACATTAACCTCTGCACTACCCTCACCCTGTCAGTACCAAAGGCCTTGTCCAATCATCAACCCTCCTCCCCACTATTGACACAACAGCAATGGCAACATCTCAGGCAGGCGAAGGATCTCTGCTAAGTGCCTACTACTGTGTTCATTAGCCTTCTATTCAGTTGACTGAATGCCAAAGTTAACACCTCACTCACTCTCCCTTCCTTAATCTCTACCCCTGGGCTTTGACCTTTTATGGCGACCCACAGATTTCGTTGACTAACCTAAGGACACCATTTTTCTTTCTCGCTGATCTGACTGTATTAAACAGTAGGGAGATGGAATGCATGGAACATGATAAGAGGAAATGCTGGTTGACTGGGTTTCTTCAAATAGTGAATAAAAACATTATGCAGCTAGTTTAATTGTGTTACTATGACTGGATACAACGTTTAATGAGATCTTGTTGACTTTGTCCCACATCGCCTTGTCTTGTTGAGCCAGTGTGCATATCTTTTCTTGGGGCTGTGTTTGTATGAGTATGCTGCCTTGGGTGAAAGGGTGAAGGATGAATCAAGGAGAAAAAATGACCAAAAAAGGAATGCATACAACCAAGTAAAAAGAGAGGTCTTCCCTACTGCCCCACATCACAGAAAATATATGGGTGTGATTGGGCTGTTTAGAAGGTTTGTAGCATCTGTAATTGGGTCTGCTAATCTCTGGAAAAGCACAACCTACATTCTCTTGTATACTTATTTAGTATTATTGATATTTTTACAACGTTTGGATGCCCGGTCAAGAATTATAATTTTTTGTGGCTAAAGCAAGTTATCTAATAGTAGCTAACTAGCTAGCCACAGTAATAAATGTTACTACGCCACATCACACGATTCCTGTGATAATCACAAGACCAGTACAAGGAACACAAGCTGGTATGTTCATTGCAATCATTCAAGTGATCATATGTCTGACCAATTTTACATGGGATTTTCCAATATCTTAATTTTGGTTCAACTATTTGAATTATGTTAGGCTGCCACAGATCACCATTTGTTCTTGCACTGGGTAATGATAAGAAAACCCTAGTAAATATGAATAGCAACAATGGTATGCTTTAGAATGTATGCAATTTTAATAAATAATAAGTATGCATATTTGTATATATCATAAATATTTGTAAATATTTGCACATAAAAAAGTCTTAAAATATTTCTATGTTTAACATTTGTTTGAATATTAGGTTTGGAGGTGATAAAGTATTTTGTTGCTGCAACTGACGCAACCACATCTATATGATTTAAAATATTCTAAACCCCCACCAACCACTGAAGGTGTAACAGTGGATAATACAATCACACCCACTTAACAGCAAGCGATTTGTACGTGTGCATCCAAGTCACCTGTGTATGACACAGGAATAGAGTTTCACCTTGAATCAATTACAGACCCGTGTCCCAGTTTCCAATGGAGGGCCATCTACAAATTAAGAAGGGTAACATCAGACTAACGGTGATGATTAGAATGGGCAGGTCCACACACATACTTAATATTATGTTAAAGGTGCTTACACACTTACGAACTGCATCTCATTAATCTGAATTATTTCCCATAAATAACAAAAGTGACAGACACCCTAGTGTAAGTCAACATACTCACTCAAGCCATTTGTATGGGAGAGAATCTGAATTCGAATGGGGTTTTTTTTATGCGACATGAACGTTAACACAGACGAGGAATAGAAATATGCACACATTAAACATATAAGATTCTTAAATAAGTAGTAAACTGTAATACTCTAACTAATTCTAAGGGGCTAAAATATGTGTAATTTGTAGAATACAATAAGATATAAAACAGCTATAAAACACATACAAATAGGGCATAGTGCAAAATGTTAAGGTGTCTTGTGCAGATAGTGCTTGGTGTTAAAGTCAGTGAGTCCTTGGCCTTGTTGAAGAGGCCAGCAGCAGACAGAAAGAGATGAGGGACTTTAGAAGTGCTTTATGAAGCAGTATGCTCAACACAATGGGAGGGTAATGTAGTGCACGGCTTTGTTCAACCACAGAACAACCTTCTATTTCCATACTTGCAAAAACATATTTGTTGATTGTAGTTTATCAGCCTTTTTCCTCTATGAAGAACACAAATGCACACACATAAGCATGTGTCCACAGCCCATTACTACACCTGATGGCAACTCTTAATAGCTTAAATAGAGCTAATGCCCTAGCTGCTGAATGTGTTGACAAGCACACATCCAAATACTTGCAGCTTAGTTACTTGCAGCAGTGATATCATCTCACGCACATGTACTATTTTCACCATTGACCTTGTATATCCAGATTGACAAGACTAAAGCATAGAACAACAGAACAATGCAACAAACACTGTGAGCTCTAGGGTTTACAAAATGTTGTATACATTGAAGAGATTAACTCGTAGTGTAACTTTAATATTTCTGCCATGCCAAAGGCTGTTTCAAAACACAGAAAGGATATTACCACATACTGTATCAAATGTAGTTTTGGCACATAATAATATAATTGTAGTGTCTTTACTAGTATATACAATACAAAATAATATAGTATAAAATACACAAAATACAAAGAAGGCAAATTGCTATTATTCATATGAAGCTTTGCCATGAAATGGGTTTCTCTGGATATTTGACAGAAGGCTATTTTACGGAAACCACGCACAAAATGTATGCACATACACACATAAAGAAAAGCAGCTGGACAGTGTTATTGCATTGCACCTACATTTATGTTGTTTGGACAGTAATTGTCAGGGTTGCTAAACAGGTTTTCTGTGTCATTTTGTGATAGTGTGGTACACATCGAGGCACATTTGAGAGTCCAAATCCACACTTTCTGCCAAGATCACCTGGTTCTAAGGAGGGCCAAAAACAAGAAGCTTCTTCTTCACTGCGGAAGCATTATGCTCAAACGTACAAAATCACAAAAGAAGAAGAGACAATGTGCCGGGAGGTGGCAACGCAGAAGATGATTGAATCATGGCGGTGTGGGAGGATTAGAGACCACATGTCCATGTTTCCTCTCATTGACACAACTCTGAGATGCAAATTTATCTGGTTTCCACTTTTCTTTTCCGCAATCCTCCTCACGATACACAATATCTCTTCTTGCTATACCCCCCCCCCCTTTATATGCATTATGCACATATTATCATGTCGAGATGAAACAAAAAATAGTCAGGGACAGATAGCCCTATAGAAAGCATAGGTTTCAGAATTTCAAAATACATTTGACATTTTTCTTTCTTTTGTGCTCTTGGTGTTTTATTTCACACTCTTGCCATGACACACTAAACATCTCACCTCTACCTTTGACTGCTTCATTTATATTCCTCTCCTGGAGGCCTCTGGAGGGAGATCCAGCTCTCACCCCTTTCCCCCAAGGATAGTCCAACCAGGGAGCCTTTCAAAGGCAGCACCTGTGACAAAAGGGAGCCATTTTCCCCTGGTCAGTGTCCTCCCTATTGGGTGTGCTTGAGCGGCCAGTGGTGGCAGGCCTCCTGGCAGAGATGAATGGGGAAAAGGAGTCTTGGCACATTCTTTAAACGTCTGGAAAAAATCCTTTATTCCCGCCGGACATCTGTGTCTGTCAGGTTTCTGTCCTTGACGCTTGCATGCCTTTGGGTTTGTGGGGGTTTTGGGTGGGTGTCTGCTGATGTTGTTGGGCTGCTTCATGTTCTTTAACCTTTTTTTCTGTCATTTGCTCAACAGCAGCTTTCTCTTGTTTGTCTTTGTGTAAATGTCATTGGATGTTGCCATGGACTTCCCACGGATGAGAGGTCATCCATTGTATGTTGACGTCCAACAGGCAAATAATCCATAATCAGTCAGCCACACCATGCTCATGTCCTTGTTTATAAGGTAATGCAAGTGGGATGAGCGTTTAGGACATTTCTTGAACATGTGGGGACATTTGCGGCTCAGGTAAATAAGTTGTTGAAGCCTTGATGAGTACACAGTACACAGTCAAACACCACAACATTGTAATATTACAATCACCTTTTCATCTTAATCATTCCAGTGTGAGTAAGAAACTATTGAAAAAAGCTAGTGTGGACAGAGAGGGTTTTGAATGAAAAAGCACAAGTGTAGGCGTAGCCTTAGAGCCTTTTGTGGTTTGTGTGTTTTTATGGGTAAAGTCATTTTTAAGAATAAGATGTGCTTGTACCTGGTGTTCATATATTCCTGAATGTGTGTTTGCGCTCTGTCGGAGTAAATGGTTTTTAAAGAATGAAATGAGAATAGAGGAACTGGGAGATGAACAGAACAGACAGGATGTTGCTCAGGCAGACAAAAAGAAAGATGATTGAGAGTTTCTCATTCTAGAATGAGAATAGAAAGGTTGACTAGGCATTAAAATATGAGGCCCAAATCACAGTATCCGTTTGATGCGGGCCTCTTAGACAGGAATCAATAAGGACAACTATTTAAATGTTCCCTTGTGCAAGAGGAGCTGAGAACTCATCTTGATCCTGTCTGAGTAGCTGGGTTTAAACAGTCACTTTGATTTTGCTTCGCTTGAGAACCTACTAAAATATGTACCACCACATCCGAGTCTGCAAAATCGAAAACAATTTGAACATGGAAGTCTAACGTCATGGAACGTGTACATATTTTTTTCTTCTTCCATCTCATTCCCTTGAAGTCATGTTCTGGTGCAATTTTTCATCCCAGTATCTGCAACGTAACGTTCCATCACCCCCAGCAACCTGCCATTGATTACTGTTTGGGTGATTACCTCAACAGTGGCTCAGTAGAACATGCTCAGACTCACATAGAACATGTTTCTCCTATGACGTATGTGTAAGGGAGATGGACTTGGAACCATTATTTGAAACCGAAATGTGATGCAGGGGCCTGACCACCCAACCGCCCCTGTCTTCACCTCCACATCTAATAATGAATGCACTGACCACTTTGGCTGTAATGGTAGGGTGAAAGCTTACAAGAGTGTTTGTGTGCACATACAGTATAACTCTCCATTTTCCAGAAATATAAACCTTGGTAATTTGTCGCATCATATAAAGATCCGGCACATGTTTACAGTGCATTGGCAAGACAATTGAGCAGGAGCAGGTGCAAGGTGTGGGATAGATGGAAGAGACATTGTTTATGGGGGCATATATAGTGGTTCCAGGTTATACATTTACGCAACAAGCAAGCTTTTAAAAATGTATTTTAGCATGAACATGAATGCAGTGGACCATTACTCTCTGGGACAGCCTGACACTCCTCCACCTTCTAGGAAGGCTGGACTAACATATGGAAGCTCACACCTGCAATTCTTCTTGTTTTTCCTGATTGTCATGCAAAGGTGTCTTCTCTAATGATATGTTACCCGTGTCTATTCTTGTTTGAGATGTGATCTTATCCCTGCAAGCAATATCAGATGTCCCCCTTCCTCCACATTCCAGATGCGTTTGGAGTGTGATGTGCATGGTGATCAGCATAGGTCATCACAGCAGCCATACTTCGTACGGTAAATAGAATACTATTATTAAGGGAACCATAGTCTGATGGAACTGAATTAATGTTATTGCGTGCTGTCCAAGCCTTACACCACAATAGGCAAACACACATAATGACATGTTGATGTGTGAGCGACAGTTTATTTATAATAAAATGTTTAATACTTTCGAAACACAAATAGATAAAGTTATTGACTGGAAAATTAAACATGTTCTATACAGAGCAACAAAGATCCAGTCATTCCAATGGTTAAGTTAATTTCACTACAGAATTCAAACTTAAAAGATAATAAATCAATTAATAAAGTTATGTAGAAGAAGGTGAATAATTAACTGGATTTCTTTTGGCCAATTTATTAATTACCTAAAATCTGGTTATACAAGAGTCTTAACATGCAAACCTAGAACCTAGAACGCTGTTATGTCAACACAAGAGGAGAGCATAAGAATAGTCTCACTGATATGGATATTTAGGGCACAAGTGAAGAACTTACTGAAGCCTAGCTCAGTACACAATACACACAAGTACACCAAAATATTGTATATATTACAGTGATAGGATCCATTTTCATTTTAGTGCAGTAGGTCTACAGAGAAGTAAGCGTTTTGGACATTTCAGTTTGAACGAGAAACTGTTGGATATTGTAATGCTATTGTGGACGAATCAAATTTTGAATTGTGTAGACGTACCCATAGAGCCTTGTGTTTGTTGAATGACACTATAAAATTGATACTTTGATTCAATACAATATAGGTGGTAACAGTTTAATCAATTATATATATATAAAAATGTAGGGGGGAAAGTAGTGGCCATACATTACTACACAATAATCTGTCTCCATAGACAATTCTGAGAAATCAGTTCCCTGACAATTCCAGCTATAAAATAAAAAGATTGTGGACTAGGAGAATTTAATGGGATTTTGAAAGGATTTTGCCGCTTTGACATCCCCCTAATGTTTTAAAATCCCATCCAAGTTCATTCATTAACTGGGAACAATGTTTTGTGTCAGCGACGGCAAGTGTTGTCCAATCCATTAATTTCTTACAGGTCACTAGTCACTTCAAGAAAAAAATCCATCCGCTTTTTGGCTTTGGGATGAAATAGTGTAATCTATGTACCAAAGGCACTATTTATAAGTATAAAGTTTTGTTTGTGTGTGTGCTTTGTTTTGATTACCGTGCCCCTATAAAGTTTACAGTGCTAAATCAGGCTTCCTCTCAAAAACGTAAAGGGGATGGTCTGCTTTCACGGCAAAGTTGGTTTCCTCTGAACTTCGATTTTTTGATCTCTGGTCTCCATCTCTCTCCATCTCTTGCAGTCTGTCCTCAGCACTCACCCACTTACTTTTGCATCCTGTAGAAGCTCTCTTTATCTTTCTGATGGTCTTTCACTAGCACTTGATCACTCACCATATTTTCCATATCTTCCTAGCCAGATTTGACCTACTGTACTCACAATTTCTCCTTCTCTTTTCTACCCTCTACCTCTATCTTCTGCTTTCCCTTCATCTCGTGCCATGGGCTTCTTTAACAGCTTTCTCAATACCCTCTGGAGATCTTTGTGATCTTCACATCGTGCCAGATGTCCAGGTGAATACAGAAGACAAAGAAGGAGAGCGGGAGACCAAGATAAGAAAGAATATAAAATGGAAAAACTAAATAAATAACGTCTTCTTGTCTTTCTCCCTTTACTCCAAATATATCACAGCCCCTGTCATCACTGATGTCTGAGCCAATGAACCATTGTTGAATCGCTTACCAACCCTTACATAGTGTCCCCCCAGATAGGCAAACAAATGTATTAGGCAGGTCAGAGGGAATTCTAAATGTAGTTGGAGGTCAGAAGGTAACGTGACCAAGGAGCTGAATTCAAACATTTGAACAGTTCATGTACAATTGCGTGAGAGGAAAAGGGACAATCAAAAGGGTATGCAATATTTGGGGCTAGGAAGTGGATACTCTGAAAGTAGTTTGTAGAAAGGCCAGTACGGCCAGACAACTAGTACATTCGGAATCAATGAGACACAAAAAAATGTACGCAAAACATTCGTGAACTAAGAAAAATTATGATTTAATATAAACCATGTAAATATCAAATGTCCATCCTTATCTTTATTGAGCGATATTTCCTGCCATTTTGGTGTTGTAATGCTGACTGGGTTCTTAGTTGTGAATAGTGAGCTACTTTTTTCCTAATGTATTATCAACAACCCCCCCCCTACACCCGTTATTTACTGAAGGTTAGTATCTGTGTATGTGAAACATCAAAATCTGATGTTGAATATCTTCCCTATCCTATGTCACAGGTACCATACGGCCACATCATCAAATTGCAATATTTAGGGCCTACAGTCCACAATGCTCAAAGCCTACCGGTCGCCCTTGACATGTGACGACCCCCCAGGTCTTCCTGTGGCAATTTTTGACGTTTACGTTGATGTGTCACTGTCTCTTAAGCGTTGCTGGTTTGACGGCTTCAGTCAGAGATTGACCAGAGGACACAGACAACAGTAATTGCCACAGCCATCCAGCGGAACTCAACGTGATAACAGAACGAGGTCGGAGTGTCTAGGCACTATGACAACATGGTGGATAACTGGCAGTTATGTAAGGTCTTAACACAACAGGCTGCTTGGGTCTGAAGGAAGTGCTTCCTATTGTAGGACTTGGGATTAGAGAGATTGTGACAGCAGAGAAATCGGAATACAACGCAATGTTCAGAGGCAGAAATAACATGGAAAAGTAAACATAGTTGAGGAAACTGAAAAGACACTGATATATGTGCGCAGGACTACTAGCAGGAAGGAGAGTGGGTCGGTCCCAAAGCAAACATGGGCTAATGATGTACATGTTCCCCTCTGGTCACTGTCAGAAGAGCATGATTAGCCGGGAGCTAAATTCATGCTGTCACTCGAGTTTATTCCAAGTATAGCATGGGTCATACAGTACATCGTCGCACGTCAAACTTCAGCTTTCTAACCTTTTCATACTGACTGGATGAAAACCCAGGGTATGTCTTGAAAAAACCCTTCATCCTCCTTCTCAACTCACTCCTTGTTCCTTTTCCAAGAACACCTCATTCAGCTTTCTGCCAAGACCTCAGTCTCCTTTGAACTTGGAAAGGACGCGGCCCTTGATAATAACGTTGTTTTGCCGACCATGTCACGGTTATTTGACTAATTATTATTTTCTTTTAATCTTCCGCAAGAGAACGCCTCTCTGGCTGTCCTGGGATATCTCCCTCCATGTCTCGTACTTCCAGAAATGGCCTTAGGGATTTTTATGCAGTCTTTGAAGAACAACAAACAGTGAAGGAGATCAGATATTATATTCTTAATAATGGCCCATGTTGCATCTCAATTGTTCCTCTCCTCGCCCCTTGTTCTTCACTCATACGGTATGAATGTACTGGAATGGGCGAAAGCAACGGAGAATAGCCAATGAACAATTTGCAATACTTTAACCTTTACTGTGCTTTTTGCATCAAGTCTGAATCAAGAGGTAGACATTTTGGAGTAAGGACATTATTGTATTGTTTAAGGTAATTTAGGCCAATTAAGATTCTTGGGAAAAGCACCCACCTTATTCTTTCGAGTAGAAATTCAGTGGGTAATGTAGTTGGAAGGAGACGTGTTACAACAATTTTCGCCCTCACACAATCTGGTTTTCCACCCTGTCCTTATCAATCTGACAGATCGACGTCAATCACATTTATTCCTCTGTGGTTGCGATCAGTCTAAATGTCTGTTCGATTAGCTGGTGACCTAAAGCAGTTAGAGGAGATAGACAGGTTGACTGGTCCCGTGCCATTTCTTTGCCATGTTTATGTGTGAGAAAGTGGGTGTGGGTGTTCACACTGGAATTAAGCTATAACCGATTTTCTTTAAACAGCAGTTTTCCAACAGACCAAGATTCAAAACCTAGTTGTCATCAACAAAAAACAACTACATAATAGAAAATGCCCTTGTACTGTTCTGATTGGTCTATAAGGGCATTCCAGTGTAAGGAGGCATAAGATGTATCCTCATGGTGATGGGGTGAACAATTCATTCCACTCCAGCTGCAGTAAGGTGTTAGCTGGGCTGACCAAGGACACCACAAGGAAGGTCACATCTTAAAGTACACGTGTGTGTATGTATGTGTGTTTTGGTGGAGTGGGGTGGGGGATGTGCCAAGGCTATTTCACTGCCTCTATCATTGTCAGGGTGTAGAAGGTGGAGGTAGGACTGGGGCTAGTTGACAGGTTAATAATAATGACCCACAAAGCGTTTCAATAAAACACAGAGTGGTCTGTGTCCTGACTGTTGGCTTTTTTCTTTCTTTTTTTTTTGCCCCACATACTATATGTCTCAGACGATTGGTCAGCTAGCCTCCACCCTGAAAGCAACATGGGGGGAATGTGCTTGTTAATGGGCTGAGGGGAACACTGATAGGGGTCACTGCTTACTAGAGGTCAATGCCTAGAGTCAGTTCCTCTGAGTACCAACACATGTTTTAGGTGTGAGAATCTTCGACCTGTCCTCTGTTGAAGTCCTTTGGACAAAAAGGTGTAAAGTGTATCAGTGGGGGCTGGATAGGAAGTGTTTTTTACTTGATAACCTATTTTTTAACAAATGAGAAATTAAGAAGATATTTGACTTGGTGAAGAGAGAGGACCATATTGTAAAACCACTCATTGTGATGTACCAGAATTCCTTAATTACTATCTAACATGTCAAAATGGAGTGCAACTACAATGCATTCAAATACTCTTTAAATACATCTTTAAAAAGACCTTTTGTAGTTTTTTAAGTTTCAGAACAAAGCCACAGTAGGGCAGTAGAGAAACTCTGACAAAGGACTTCTGTTAAGGTACATCATTGTGACTAAACCTGAAGGATCGAACAACACACGTTGTTTGGTCATTTTCACGAGTGCATCGGTTCAAATGGCTATGGTTATGCCATATCTTTACTAGTGTACTCGATAATGATATCTACCAAAGACATACTTATCCCATCATTCCTCTGTCTATTGAATTGTCAAACTCCTAAACAAACAGCTCAATTATTCCAATCTGGGGAAGACCAAAGGCTTTGCCTCCCTTTTAAATTAGAAGTAAATTGGGGTTAGTGCCTTCACTTGAATGAATTGTGGGAAAATATGTGTGCATGTGCATGCCAGGGGAGAAGGTGCATTCACTCGAGAGATAAAGGGACTTCTAATGGTTTCTCTTTCCATCACTCTGCTGCAGCCATTAACACTGGCAGTGAAAACTCCTCGTTCTCGCTGTGGAGATCGGCCTCACTTTGATGTTTCACAGAAACCATATAGGGAAGTGCTGATGGGTGAAGAGAGGTGGAGAGAAGGACAGAGGGCCAGAAGGAGAAGGATGAGAGGAGCCCACTTTACTTTAATCATACTCTGGGTTTTAATGAGGACCTGTGTCAGCAGAAAAGGAGGATGCAGCTAGGCCAAGCCCACTGCTGTCTAACCCGAGTGGAATATCAAAAAATGATTCATAATCCTCCAGATCAATATGGATTCTAGGAGCTTGGGTGTAGTTGTTCCCTTAGTTGTGTTTGTTGTTGTGGATCTTATATGAAGATTTGCACTGGAAATGAACTAAGCAGGATAGGGTGCAAAGTTTGGTCCACAGCACTTTTTACTCTCTGACAGATGAAGCTTTTCTATCTTGAAGAAGTGGTCATGAAAGAAGAACTCAGATTTGTTGTGTTGGGTATAGTTGACGGTCTTATGACATGCCATATGGGATCTTCTGTGGGTCAGGGATACAGTGACACGGTTAGTAGGGCACGGAGAGTGTCATGTAGATTGGGATTCTTCGTGACACGTCAGACGTTATTTCCACCTTCACTGATGAGAATGTTTCACCTCGTCTTATACTCAGTAGGAAACATCACTGTGATGTTAAATTTGCTCTTGCAGAAAGGTCAACCTTACATTCTTGTATCTTAATTTTCTCCTTTACAGTATTTGCTTCGCAGCTAACCAATTTGACATATTGCTAACATTTATTTTACAAACATTACGGAATAGATTACCTTTTCACTTAAAATATGTCGAGTCTGTTGTTTTTAAACACTTCTATGTGTGACCATCAACTCAAGGTGACTATCCTACAGGCTTGTGTCTGGGTAAAAGCCAAGCCCACGTGACATGGCAGGACACACACACACACTTATCATCTGTCACATATACCCCTTACTCTCCTGAGTTTCCAGATCTAATTTTCACAGGAGGCGAGAGAGTAATGGACATGGACTGGAGTCCTCTAAATCCCCTGATTGTTCTCCAACTAGTAGGTAGTTGTAACCTGGAGTAGATTGTTCGAGAGGACTTGGACTTTCATCTGTTTTTCTGCTTTGTTTTTTCGTTTCCAACAACTTTGTGCCTGGACTCTTGCAAGAAATTGGTAGGATGAGAGAGTGTTTGTGGGAGACCGTGAGCTATTATTACCCTAGCCTCCATGGTCTGATGGTCTAGACACATGTAGGCACCCCCCTAGGACTTCCCACTCTTTCTTCCCAGTCTATCTTCCCTTTGTTTCTAAGCAGTCTGAGTAAAAAAAAAGACTACATATATACATTAATCATTAAATTCCAGTCTCTAGGAGTCAGTTCAAGTCTTACCTCAGGCCAATCATGACTGATACCAATGAACCCTCTTCTAAAATGGCAGTGCAATGCACAGACTACCCATACTGTACAGCCCTCAAGGTTTGGATCTGCAGACTCTGTGTTTTGGATGGATTTAAACTGTTAAGAAATAATCATCCTTATTTCCTCTGGTGCTGACATAGGTTAGCTTAGGCCCCAACAGGCAATTTAGCTAATTAGTGGGAAATGATAGTATAGTGTCAGCCTGGGGCAGACTCTAGGCGCACATGCAGGCATCCAAAGAAACTGCAGTCCTGACCTGCACCTTCACTTCAGGGATAGCATCTCACCCTCCTCTTTCTGTGTCTGTGTCTGTGTCTGTGTCTGTCTGTCTGTCCTTCTCTCTCTAGCTCTTTCGTACTCTCTCGGTCTCCCTCTGACTCTTATTCTCATTCTTCTCAGCTTAGATAGAAATTTCACACTGTGTCTGGTTCCTTATCTATGGGCATTGCACATTTGAAAACTCTTTCTCTATTTCTCTCTCTGTGTCTGTGTGTGTGCAATGTTTTCACTGGCAGACACCCTCCCTGTATCAAGTATCTTTCATCTGTCTCTGAGAAATGAATCTAATGGCCAAACAGAGAAAGAGTGAGAGACAGGCATGCGCCTCTCTCCTTCTGGCACCATCACATTGCATCTCTTTGCATCTCATCAGCATTTTCTCATCAGTGAATTTCTTTGGGTTTGTCAAAGCATAACTTGCCTATGATTGTTTAAGTCCTTAAACTACTCACAAAAAGTAGGCAATTATAAATCAAATTCCCTCTGAGGAATCTCTTCTAAGTCGTTTTAAAGCGAATCAAATACGGCGATCTTCTGCTTGAATATACAGACACAGCAGCCAACAAAAAAGGCAGTCTAGCTTGCTTGTCTGCGCTATCGGATTGTGACTCAGCTCGAATGTTGTGAATTCTCTGAACGGAACAGGTACAGTATGTCTATGAGCATGTTCTACATGCGACAGCTTGGATGCTTGGCTTCCCTGAACCTCAACTGTGTTCTTATTACTAATAGCACAAAATGGCTGTACTCTGTATAGTAATAGAAAGATGTCTTTGTTTTTGTTATCTGGTCGACCTCCAGCTCTTTCCTTCGTGTGCTCACACAGCAGTGTTGTTTACATGTGCACTCACATTGACAACCATGCACACCTGCTCAAGAAAACACAACAAACACATAAACATACACACAAACTTGTGACTGTGGCCCTTTTTCTTTGTGCTGGAGAAGCAGTCTGTCTGTATATCTCGCTTTGGGTCCTTCAGGCAACTAATTGGCCATCCATGTGGAGGAAACCAATGGGCAAAGTCTGGGAACAGGAAAAACTTAGGTAACTGTCCCGGTTTCATTTCCTTCCGCTAGTCCATTTCACTTACCTTGACTCTTTCGCTACTCACAGATCTCAAAGGTATTTGTTCAGCGTCACGTGGGTGAATGGACGCAGTATGTCAGCAGCGTTTTTACAACCCCTGTCATCTTGCTTTTCACACTGCATTGGCTTTTGCAATGATGTGCTCCCCTCTGCCAAAGTCATATGTGTGTCAGCAGAGAGATGACATTGGGCCAGGGGACACCGATGCCAGGCTCTTTTAAAAGCACGGGCCAAACTGCAGTGGTGGCAGGCTCTAATGTAAGCAAGTCAATATTGGTTGCATGTGTGGACGTGTGTCTGGGCATGCTGACGATGAGCTTACTGCAGCCCTTGATCGTCCAGCTTTGAAGCATGCAAGCTAAATTCAGCTATCAATAATCAATGTAATGGTAAGGGTCCTGTGTGTGCATGCGTATATTTCTCTGTCTTGATATTTGTGCACACGTGTGTGGACGTCCATGGAATTGCCTCCACTGACTGCAAATTGTCTCAGAACCTTTGAAATGACAGCTCTCTCTCTGTCCACCACTCACGTCCTCTATCTGTCCTTGATGCACATGTTTACTTCCACCTCGTTCTTTCTTTCTGCATTTCATCCTTATCTCTGTTTCTGTTTCCATCTCATTTCATTGAATTATTAAATCTTTTAATGACATTCAGAAAAATATGAAGATTCTGCTTCTGAGTACTTTTCCATTGTGTGTGTGCACAGCAGCTGAACTGCTCATCTCATTTAAAAAAATGTCCTTTTCATATCGGCATTCATGTAATCTTTAATCAATAATGGAGATGCCATGTCAGCAGGGGTTCTTTATTCTAAGGACATTGAATCTTCAGCAACCCCATTAGGCCGTATTTATGCTTCTGAGTCCTCAAAGCCTTGGATTTTAATAAAGCAAGGATGAGAGCTCTTGTGTCCTGAGGAGGGCCATGTGTCTAACAGGCCTTCACAAATTATTGTCCAGAAGGAACACCTGGATGTAGGTCACATTCAGCCTCTTTTTTTTTTACAGAAATGTGTCTGTAAATGTCTTGCATTTTCCATCGAGGATAAATACACTGTATGTCCATTTTTATAAGTAAACAATTAAACATAGCTGCACTCTTTTTCAGCCAACTGGTCTGGCTGATGTCTTAACAGATTCTGGGCACAGTCGCTCAGCCGTGTCGAAAGGCTTCGGATGGCACGGCTTCAGATGGAATGTGTATGTACGTGTGTGTGTATATGTAAGTGTTTGTGTGTGTGTCTTTGTGTGTGTGCATGTGTTAATATGCTGTGCCAGACTCTGAACTGGATCAGGTACAAACCAGACCTCATTGGACAGCCCTGCTGTGCCCCCTATGGTGGTTTTAAAATATATATATTTAATCTCACAAACTAATGAAATGGAGAATTCTACCACCAAGTCTTTGTAGTGCAATAGCACTCAAAAGATTCCGGTGGATATCAGTTCATTTTAATGTATTTCTTAGTTCACCTCAAACTTTATAGCTGTGTTAAAATGCACTTTTTAAACTAAAGAAACAATTGTGTACCAACCTTGCAGAGTGCATCCCATAGCTTTTCAAAATGACAAACTGTTTTCATGAGATTTCTTAATTTTTTTATTGGCCTTCTCCCAGCTTGAAAACCTCTCTTTCGCATTTTATGCAAAAAAACAGACAATTAAATTCCCTTGAAAAGCTTCAAAAGACTATTACAGGGAGACATTGATATACTGTATCTAATTATAATGGTACATACTGAATATTCAAATGTTGATGCCTTTCTTTTATCTTTTGAAAAGGGGACAAGTCCTGTGGCTGGAAAAAGTTTGTGTAGGCAGCAAAGTCTGTTTTCCCCTGTTAACTGAAATGATTACGCCTCTAATTTCGACATCTGTCATCCCAGCAGGATAGCAAAGCCCATCTTCCAGATTTAATCACGATGGTCTTAAGCCTCCTCTGTTCTCCACAGCAGGTCTAGGAAAACAACCTTTTCAATTTTCACTTCCTGCCACCCAGCATTTAAGGTGGTGTGGACATTACTTCCTCCAAACCTTAGGTGAATTATAATAATCACCAATGCTGTGGGATATTTACTTGTCCCAGATTTAAACCCATTTCCCTTTTCTTATCATGCATATGTTGTGGAAGTCTGCTCTTATCACAGTTTAGCTAACTTCCAGCCAGTTTGAGGTACTCTAATGTATTACCCCTATGAACTAGAGGGTGACCTTGATGCCCTGAAGACTTGTTCTGCTATACATGTTCTACACAGACCTTCTAAAACTGTCACATTATGATCCTTATGTAATCGTAAGAAGTCAGCCTTGTCTCCCTTCTGCACAACAGGGACTTTAGAATACCTAAAACCTTCCTTCTCAGTGAAAAGTTGGAGGGACCAGGAATTTCTTTCCAACTAATCTTAGAACTAATCTTTCCAACTGATCACCTGTAACTTTTAGCTCCTCATTGTATCAATGGAAAGTTGACTCACTGCAGACGAAAAGCACCTGGTCATGTTTTCCTAGTTTTTGACCTAGTTCTCTTACTCATAAGAATAACATACCTTCCCGCTTGCTTGTTCAGACTTCCTCCTGAAACAAGTGCTTCTTTTGAAGTCTGGCCAGTATTGACAGGCTTGACACTGAATGTCACTCAATCCAGTTTAGAAGGAGCCAGTCAGAGCAGTCGAGTGAGTGATGTAATGTGTTGTTGCATTTCTCCCTCTATCATTCACATTCTCCCTCTCCACCCATCAGTCCCTTGTCCAGAAATAATAAGCATGCAGTCATAGGGCGACCATGCTCTCAGGTTTACATCTACAAGAAGCAAAAAACTCAATTAAGTCTTCTCATGGTATCACCAGGGACCCTCAGTCGGCCTTAAACCTTGCCATAGAAAGTATCACAAGGACAAACCACACATTAGAATTAAGTTTGAATCTATTTGTTTATTTTGAAAAGTAGACTTGTGTTTTTAGGGGAGGTCAAGTTTCCTGCCTCAGGCAATGCAGTCAGTGGAGTTTGACTCTGGGCATCGAGGATGAAGTATGTCTGGAATCATCTTTGAACAGTTTGTTATCGATGTGTAGGGAAGAGTAGTTTGCGTGTGTCTGCATGTGAATAAGTGGAAGTCCTGTGTTTTCCTATCTCACAGCAACCCCCGCGCTGAGTTCACTGCAGAATGGATCATAGGAGTGAAGGGAAAGACAGGGATGGTAGGATGGAGAAATCACTTGAGACAAACAAGGGGGGTGAGAATAGAGAGCTGTCACCTTAGTTTGCCTCCTCTTTGTGTGAGGTCACAGGATGAGGGTGAAGTCGTACTGCAGCATACGTTGCAGATCTCTCCAATAAGCTGCACATCGCTGAACGCTGGAAGAATGAAAAGCATTCTACTTTCATGCTGTTTTATATTCCTTACATTTGAAAACAAACACAATTGACTGTGGCCAATGTATCCTATTATTAATATACCGGCGCAGGCATCCCTTGTTTCCAAGCAAGCCCACTCAACCAACTCAAGATGTGCAATGACGTCTTAATTTTTCTGACCTATACAAGCTTGGAAATGGGGGTGGGGGGTTGACATAGATGTTGGGTGAAATGTCTTTGGAAATATCTGTGGCAGTACTGGCAGCTTGTGTTACCCTCAACCCCCCCACCCCCCATCACCCATCCCCACCCCCCATCATGGGGTTTAAAATCAGATGTCTGAATGTGTGTTAGCTATGTCAGTTGCATACAGCTGCTACGGTGTGCTGTGATTTTATAGACATATTATAACCAATCATCATTTGAGCGATTCATTGTTCATAGCAGGTAATCATGTGCATAGTATGTCAGAGAAACTCTTTAATGACTGTATTTATTGCATCTTATTGTACGTGGACGAGAATGGCGAGAATGTGCATGTCATCCCTGACATGCTAGTTTCTCCATCTACTTACCAAACCACAATTTAAGGTTTTACAACTAACACTGTTTTTTTGTAATACCTTGCCACCAGCTGCCATCCTTGTGACTAATGTGTGGCTGGATATGCAACAGTGACAGCTTGGCTGGGAGTCAGCTAAAGTTCAGACTAAGCGTGGCGATCACCGTTGCATTTCATTCTTCTGACCAGTAATTAAAACAAGGAATCGATAATTAGGGTGAGGGTGACTGACCCGAGATCTGAGGCTGACGTCGGGTCATGGCTGTGGGCGCGCAATAGGGGGGTTGATTGACTAAGCTAAAAGCTAATGATTGGCTACATGCCCAGGATATTTGTGTTGATGTGGGCCATACTTCACCAGCATCTGCCTGGCTAAACACAGGGCTAGGACACATTCTGAGGTGATAGCAATGAGGGTCAATGAGCCTGCCGTCAGGTTCTTGGTGCGGGTGAGTAGACGTCACTGGGAAGTCTGACAAACGTAGCTCTGTGTGACAACCTTCCCTTAGCTTGAGTGCTTCTTAGTAGAACATGCTAACACACTGCTTCTAAGTTCTCTTGCTGTGTGTTTCTGATACGGTTTGCACATATTTGAAATGTGGTTTGGATATACAGTATTTAGGTTTCAGCTGAGCTATGGTTCCACTGTCATGCATGGTGTGCGAGTGGACTAGCCATGATTAGTAAGGAAATGGTTTCCATAACTCACTGTATGAGTTCATCGTTTCATCCCCCGGACCATTAACACAATTGGTGGAATTCCAGCTGTCAAAATATGATGTCATTTGTGATGTCATCCATCACTTTATATACACACACACTCACGCAGACACTCACACATATCTCCACTTCCATTCCCTATCCATTTTACAACTTTATTCTCATATCACTGTGTTAAAACCACCGCAGTCCCATGTTGAATGTTCAAAGGAAAGTGTGTCCGTGCCACAGGGGGAGTGAGGGAAAATGCCCTTAGGCCTCCCAGTTAGAGAAAGACATTAATAGAGATCTCATTACTTTGGAATATTTCAGAATAAGGTTGTTCTTTATTATTAATCAGGTCATTAAGAGGTTCAGGCTCTTCCCCCCCAAAGAACTCTTTGATCATACAGACTTGCGTGTCACTTTCACACACACACACACACACATATACAAACAGACACACACATGCTCACTTGTACCTTTGGCATAGGCTTGATTGACAGTGCCAAGAGACAAGGAGTGATTTCTGTATTGTAACACATGAAGAATACTGAACTTGACACATCACACATATGGTAATACAAATTCCTGTGTAAAGTGATTGACAGGAAGTAGTTTACAGCATTGTATGTACCCTCTTTCTCTTCCTGAAGGTCAGTGGCCTGCTCTACTGTTGTGACTTAACTCTGCAAACACCTCCATCCTACCCCAGCAATAGCTCTCCCCTTATACATCCCTATTTATACCCACAACCCCCTGATACTGTCCCACCCTTCATTTAACCCCCACAACTGCTACCCACAATGCAACAGGAGATAATCCCTGTGTCTATTCATCGGCCTCCAGTGTTTCCAAACCCCTTGAGTCTGTCCCCTGTGGTCTTAGAACCCTACCCCACCTTCAACATTTTCAGTGACCCACCCCCCTTCATTCTCCAGCATCCACCTGTGCCCCCCTACCTTTTCCCTGGCCTCCATCTAAACCCTTTTCCTCTGCAGTGCCCACCCCATGCAACCCGACGCCCACCCGTACCTCCTCCCTGTGGTGACAGGGACTTACACAGATGAGCAGCCAAGGTTGTCCTCTGACAAATTAGCTGTAAGTCTCTCTCATTCTTTATTTTTCTTGCTTTCTGTTTCTCCCTCTCTCTTTCTCTCCGCTGTCACCTTTTTTCCCCCCATTCTACATTTTCCTATTTGTCTATATTCATAGTTTCATACCCTCGTCTTGCTCACAGGCACACAGGCTTTCAGAGGCAGACCTGCTGATGCAGATGCACTGTCACACTTATATCCACGCTCCGTGTTTTGCTCAATCTGTCCTTTTTTGTTCCGTCTCCTGCTTTCTCTTCATTCGTCATATCGTGTTCTCTCCACTTCTTTTTCTAACACTCTCTCTGTCTGTCTTTCTCCTGTCTTTCTCTGAGTGTCACTCACTCTCTTATTTTACTTGCTCCTAGTCCCCCTCTAACCTCTCTCTCTCTTTCTCTCTCAATGACAAACGAACAATTTTGCAGTTCTGTGGAGCTCTACTATGACTAATGGGAATGTTTACTGCGCTGTCTGTATACCCATCATTACTGTGCCCTGACACATCAACACACACCTCGTCTGGCCTTGCTCAGAATTTCAAAACACTTGTACACAAAAATTGTAGATTTTCTGCCCAATTACACTCCTCTCCCTTCACTCATTCACACCCACCGCAAATTTGGTATCTTTCATCCAAACATACTGCTTTCTCCCTCGCTCTTACACACACTCATGTATAATCCATCCGCTCCTCCCTTTGGTACATCTGTCTCCTCATGATGACCTCATAGATGATTGTTCCTGCCCCAAGTTCGTCGTGATGATCCGTGGACACATCAAAGGAGGTCTGAAGTTGGGCAGAGTCCAAATTTCACACCACGCGCCCGTAGGATCCCGTTATGTGCATTAGGAGAGGAATGCATTAGAGGATTCTGTATCAGCCAAACTCAGTCTTGAACGGAGTAGACAGATTCACACCACCGCAGCACCACAGGGTCTCAGATCAGTGCAGATGAAGGGGAAGGGGCCGCTATTCGACAGGCGCTTTCACTTGTGCGTCAGGTGTGTGTGTGTGTGTGTGACAGGTGTGTGGACTATTCTTTCCCAGATTTCAGTCATTTAGCTGTGGGGGGGCCGAATCGGGAGGATATTCAGTTGGAATCCACATGAGATGTGACCTTGTAACCTGCGTCTCTGGATTCAGAGAGAAGGACTTTGACATTGCAGACTTCTGGTATAATGAATTCCTGATCAATTTCAAGTGTGTGTTTGTGTATGTGTGTGTGCATGCGTACGTATGTGTGTTTATATGTGCTCAACCAAAAAATCCTGTCCCTGAAGGTATTTACCTTCTTCTGCCTCAGTTGACCATTGGCCTTCTCTTATCATAGCTTTCAGCTCCAAGGTTCTTATCTAAGCTATCTTCTCTCTTATCTTCCACCTGGTGTCTTTACCTCTGGGGAGGATAATACACCCTTCCCTGACACTGAACACTCTTGCCACAACCCCTAGAGTTTCACTCTCAGCCTTTAGTTTGAAAGTCCAAAGACCAAAACATTCCATTTCAAGAGGATTTTAAATGTTCATCAACAACAACAAAGAACATGTCACATGGATTCCGACAATGTGTTTCCTCAAGAGAACAATTTTTATGTGTGATGTGTCCAATAAGAGATAATGTCATTTATGTATTTACTCATGAAAAGCTTCATTGACAAAAGAGTCCTTATTTATGGATGCTCAATTGGATTCGTCCACCTCATCACTTGATTGAGGAAATGCAGTCCATATCCAGGCACCCTCTTACTCACATTTTAGGCTGCGCTAGAGTATACTGACAAACTGATGCATACACTCACTTGTTCTCACTTTATGTCTCTCTCACACACATAGACATCCAACTATAGTTCCAGGAATGTGAAAGGTGTCTGTTTGTGTCTGCCTGTGTGTATCATGATTACTTTCATTACCTTCATTATGTTTCATGTATGTTCTATGTTTGCACTTCCCTGCCACAGTAAATTCTGTGCTTGTATATCTTGCGTGGCGAATAAAACCGATTCTGATTCTGATTATCTCAAGAAGCGAGCGCTGTATGTTGCAAGTCAGCTGGTGTTAGTGTTAGGGTCTTGCCCAGAACTCAAGGACATGTGCCAGGTGTGAAATTATTTCAGTGAGCTTTTCACTCATACGAATACCGGCCTACAAATATCGAAATATTTTGCTGCAATTTTGAATGTTCTTACCATTCAAAACTTATATTTTCTAACCAGCAAGTGATTGTATTGGTCAGCAAACGAATTGGTTTAATTCTTGTTGCCCTTACATCCCCACTCTGTCACTTTGCATCGTATCATTAATATATGTTGTGTATATATTTGATAACTATGGTAGTGGCAAAGTGACATGGTAATTTAGTTCATTGATATTTGAATAGACGTAGGGAAAAGTACAAGACAAAGCAGATTCTGTCAGTTTAACTAGAAGAACAATCAAACAAGTTGACAAATATCAAGGGCACAGCTCTAGTTAACTAAAACTGCCAACTTACACATACACACACACATCTCTTGCTTGCTGTTGTGCACTTACTCACTGACATTGACCAAAAATCCCACAAATCCACTGTGGATGTTCTTACCATCCCAGCCTGCCTGAACAGGATTAGTAAATGAGAAACCGAGGCGTGGGAACTATTTCCCCCACACTATCCTCACGCTTAAGACAGGTGTTGAAAGGGGGAAGGGGGGAGAGAGGGGAATAGACGTCATCCAGGGCCAACAGGGGGGATTACATCCCAGACAAAAAGCTGAGCAAGGGTCCCTCCCACACGACAGCATTCTTCAAGCCCCCTCTGGTTAGGGTAACATTCCCTGGAAATACTGAGAGGGAGTCCAAAATATAACAGACTGCATTCAAACCCACATGCCTGTTTAACCTTGTAACTTTTTATAGCTTGAGTTTGTGTGGGAGGAGACAATGTGTATGGTGTTCTTCCCGCAATCCTTTTTACTCCGATCACTATTTCTATTCAGTCCCTGACAATGTTAATCAGCATCACATTGTCTGGCTGTACAAACAAGATGTTCTATTTCAAAGATGCAAAGCAAGGCTCTTGTACACTTGTCAATAAAGGAGGGGTAGTACTCCTGATGTTGGCAGATGAAACCTCTTAGAGGCTTGTCTCTGTTCCACAGATGATAAGAAATAGCTGATCTGGTGTTATCACCTGTCAGTCGGGAAAACTTTATGTATTTTGCTCTTGTGGGGGATGGCAATGTTGAATATCACATGGCCCATTTGTTGCAAGAGATGTCTCTATACTTGGTCGGGTGGGAGGGCAAAGCTCTTTTCATTGCCTGTCTAAATGTTATATGTGTCAAGACAAGCTTGGGAGGTGGACAAGTAAATGCGCAGAATTGGCTTCTGATGAGCGTGAACTATCGACCACGTCCTGAGACATGTCCCTAGCTTCAGCTTAGATGGGTGGTTTAGTCGTGTCTATACAAAAGGTAGGGAGTGGGGGATAACCTGAGAGAGAGAGGTAGGGGGAGAGGCAAGGGCAAGGGCAGATAAAGAATGATGGAAGAGAGAGAGAGATCAAAAGTTTCAGAGGATACCAACTTTGCTGTGAAAGCAGACCGTCCCCTTTACGTTTTTGATAAGAAGCCTGATTTAGCACTGTAAACTTTAGAGAGAGAGAAATGTGGATGAAAAGACCTAGGACTCATGAGGCATACTGGCAACCTGGCCACAGAGGTAAAACGTTGCACAAGGAGCACAGCAATTTCTGTGGTAACTAGACTGAGTTGTGAGCTTTGGTCTGGTGTCGGAGCGTTGCTACAGGGAAGGATCAGGGTCTCACAATCCCATAGGCACTGATGAAAAGGGTTCATCAAGCTAGTGGACAGTCTTACACTTGGTAATGCCACTGGAACGTTCTCAGAAGATATCCTCACTCTGAATAGGATGAAATGTTGGCATTCTGATGGCATGCTTGTGTGTTAAGCCACATAGGGAGCAGGTTTCTTCAGCAATACGCCAGAGTCATTTCAAGACATGTGCCATGCTCCTCGGAGATAGCAGAGCGTAAGTGTCATTATTAAAGGGCATTTCATCAACTGCAAAATGTGAGAGGCTAATAATATGGTAGAACTGTGGCAGCCATAATATTCAATATTATGCACAATTTCCGATAAAAGGGAGTGTAACAGCGAGAGCGAGGCTTCTCCAAGGGTGTGGGATCTGGGCCACACCTAACCTCTATAAAGGCTCCCAGTATATTAGACACTGTCACAAGGTAATCTTGTTTAGTACGACCTGGATAAATATGAAGTCTTGACCTTTCCATCTTAATTGAGATTGATATTACAGTCAGTCACTGAGTAATGCATGTGTTTGAGTATCAGTTATTTGTTTATATGTGTGTGCGTGCGTGTGTGTGTGTGTGTGTGTGTGTGTGTGTGTGTGTGAGATAGAGTGTGTCTATGTGTGTATATGTGTGTGTTTGTTTGTGTGCGTGTGTGCATGTGTATGCATCTGTTCATTTCTGTACGACCTTCTAAATGCCAACTGGACTAAGAATGCACTTTTGTAATGCCAGGACTATTCTGATCTGTGTGAGTGTGTGTCTGTTTTTGGTCCTTGTCTGACATTCTGGTTTTACGTCTAAGGCATGTCCAAGTATGTACAGGTCTGTGTTCTCCTGTGTATGTACTGGACAATATGTGAACATGACACTCACATCCTACGCAGACACTTCAGGACATCAGTGTAAATTACACTGAAACTTTTAGAAATATATACCGGAGGGTGGGGGACTTGACATGGCATTTATTGGTGCATTCATCTGTGCCATCTGGGTAAAGATCTCAAGATAGATACGACTGTAATATCACTAGCATTATTAGACATAATGGGCGATATCCCTCCTCAGAGAGCATGTTTAGACATCCCAGGCTTTTGGCTTTCTCTGCGTTTGGTTTTCACCCACATCACCTGTTTGGGAAGCAGTAGCAGATAGAGGTGGATTAGACTGTTGGGAGAGGAGGAGTGAGAGACCTGCAGTCTGGGGAAAGGCAGAGATGAGAGGGTTTAGTTTCGGCTCTGGCAGAAGCTGTTTGAAAAGTTTGCCATAGCTGTGCTTGTGCAGTAGAGATGGAAATATGCATTATGATATGTTCCCTTATTTTTGTGTTTTTTGAGGATGAAACATATTCAATCTTTAATAACAATGATAATTCTTAGCCTAAATGTCTACTGGAAAGAAATATTGTCTTTGACAGCAATTTTGGTGAATATGCTGTTTCCTTTCCTCACTTCTCCTTTAAATAATACACAGTATTCTCTAACAAACTCACACCCTTCTAGTGCCCTGTATCACTAGAATCCCCTGGGTGGCCCATCCTAACCCTGACGTAAGGGAGAAGGTCTTCCACTGAGGAACCCACCTGCAGCACCTTCTGACCAGAAGTGCCACTAGAGGTAATTGGCAATAATCCCAATCGCAATTGGATGGGTCTCCCACATGCTTTCACTCACTGAAAGACGCTGTCACACATATGCACACACACACTCAAATTAAATTCAAATGTATTTGTATTGCCAATTTTACAAACAATGTCACAACAGAGGGCTTCACATACGCCCATACAGGACACCTATGTAATAATTACATGTGTTCATTCCATCTTCAGTGCATCCAAAACCAAGTAACCACAGTTTACAAAAATGAGTGGAGAGTGACACAATTTACAAAGGGCTGACTCATGCCTTAGGTGAACAGTCAGCATGATAACCATGATAACCAAGTGTATGTTTCAGAGTGAGTAGGTTTGAGAGCAAACACTCAAAGAGAGAGCATATCTCTCTTTATTACACACTGATTTTTTGAGTCTTTTTTTCATCATCATTTTTTCTTCATTTTTTTCTGTTATTATCCTCACACGTCTCCTCTGGCCTGCACAGGGCAGGAATTCCTAACAGGGAGGAAGAGAAGAGTGTCGTATTCAGGGTGGCCTTGGCAGACACACAAAGAAGGACTTGTATTACCAAAGGCTAGAAGTTAATGAGATTTCTGTAGAGAGGGTTCAGTGTGTAGTTGTGTGGGCAGTTTAGAGAGCAGCAGTAGAGACACACACCTTTGAGCACGCGTGCCCCACACATGCACAAGGTCCAAATCTCACTCCCTGCCATGCTAAAGAGGTCTGGCCAGCTTTGATCCTGCTGCACCAACACCATGGACTCTTATCTCTCTCGTCTCACTGCTCTGTGTTGAGGCTCCCTTTCCATACTAATCATACAACTCAAACTGTACCACATAGGTTAGTGTACAGAGAGTGTGTGTGTGTGTGTGTGTGTGTGTGTGTGTGTGTGTGTGTGTGTGTGTGTGAGAGAGCAGTGGTAGTGGTGGAGGGACTGTGTGTTTGAACTTATCTGTCAAATTGTGTGTGTGTGTGTGTCTGTAGCTTTGTAAGAATGTATGTGAGGATTATGTGTAATCAATGCCAGAGGGGTCTTTGGAGGGCTCTGTAAATTTGTGCTTCTTACTTCACCTCTATATATATCTCTATGTGCGTGCATGTGTGTGTGTGTGTGTGTGTGTGTGTGTGTGTGTGTGTACTTGTGTGAGGTTGTGTGTGTGTGTGTGTGTGTGTGTGTGTGTGTGTACTAGTCTCCAGCCAGCGAGCTGCCTTGAACCAGACCCTGTGTTTGTACAGTGTGCGTTAGTGTATACAGTATGTGCATGTGTGTGTTTGTGTGACATGCCCAAGGGAAAGCAGAGAAGCTTTGTCTGGCCAGTCTGCCATGAGGAGGCCAAGGTAGTGAACGCAGTGAATGATCAGCGACTCACTTGACACATTGCTCTGGACTTTGAACAACACACACGCACACGCCCTCTTAAACACACACACACACAACCTGGAACAATAACACTAAAAACACTGGTCTTCACTGCCAGGCTTGGTGTATTTTTTAAATTCATATATAAGGGATCTATAGTCATGATTTTCCAGTTGGTCCAGAACAGGACCAGGTGAACAACCTGTGCTTCTATCTGCTAGCCTGCATTATCGACCTCCATAGTTTTGAAATAAGCATGGTGGTTGCCATGGTGCTACAGTTCAAATTTACAGCTCACCCACCCACTAATACACACAAATACATACTGACACATACAGTATACTCTTACGTTTGGTATGAATTGTATTAAAGGTCAAAAGGATGTTTAGATGGCATTGAGATACAATTGGTTGAACAAATGTGCAACCTCAAATACACATTAAAAATTACCTTGGGATATATGGTTTGTATAAAATAATCTGGAATGCACCCCCTCATCTATTGTAGCCTGAACTGCTTTGTGCTAATGACCTTCAGCTCATGGAAGTGTTGATTAGAGAACTGGTAGGAGTTTGCCTTGCTGTGGAGTTAGTCCATTGTATCTTTGTCCATTGTATCTCACGTATCTATTGCAGATATTGCAATATATGTTTTCAGTATATGTGACCATGGAAACTCAAGAACTGTTATTTCCAGTCATTTGACCCTTACTTCGAAACAGCCTATAAGTTGCAAGGTCACTTTTAAGGTCTCATTAACAATGGTCAATTTGAGAATCCTTATGCATATACGTACTTGTGTAGTCGAATAAGTCATATCTTTCCACACACTCTCATATATACTTTCATTTTAATCCTCCTTTTAAACATCAGAATTTCATACACTTACATCCAATCACATAGCCTACACACGTACACCTACATACAGACAAACACACACACACAAACTCTTCTCAGCCTCGAATGATAGCTTGGACAGTATGAGGATGCAAGAGTCAACGTGCACAAGGTGTCAGCTGTCTGGTGATTTCATTTGCATCCTCTGTCAAAGACATGTCACTTTTAGCTGCCTTCTCCTAGGTGGACCACTGCCAGAATCTTCCACACTGCTGTGATGCTGCCCCTGATGAAAGAGAGAGGCAGCGAGAGACAAAGCTAGGTGGAGGTAGAGGTAGCTGAAGAGACAGGTCGAGAGACAGACGAAGGAACAAGGTGGCAAAGAAAGAGGATGACGGAAAGACGGGGAGGAATATTGTGAGAGGAGAGAATTGGAGGTAGAGAGAGAATAGAGAGGGCTTCAAGCACTCTGTGTGGAATTTGTGGGCTGTGTTGGAAGTGTTGGTCAGTCAAGGACCAGGTGTGTCAGCATAAGAGGCTTTTTTCACTGATGGCCTAGAAACCATTTCCTGGCACTGGACTGACTCACAAGCACACAAAAAATCACAAGTAAGCTGTCTGTTTATGCGTCTTGTTCTCACCCCTAAACTCTCACTTAACTAAAGACCCTGTGCATAATTGATTCACATACATGAGAATACAGGGTTGCAACCACAAAGACTTAAGTCATTTCTTGCTTCAGGAAAATTGAGTGAAAATACTAGTATTAAATTTCACGCTGCAAATTAGAGACGTTTTTTTATTTTTTTGAGATGTTATTTGTCATTTTCCACACTCAGCCATGCATTAAGATACTGTTGTGTTACTCCATGAAAATTGTTTCAATGTTCTCAGAATGAAGATTTGGCTGCTTCATATCATCATATGTTTTCCCTCTTTGGGCTCTTACTGGGCTATATGTGTCACAGTGACTAAAGTGTATTGAGTGAGCTTGTTTTATCAGGACAATATTCTAACAAGTGAAAAATCTACTAGATGGTGCATAATCATAGCAATGTTTCTGAGAAAAGACTCATCACCCACATGTTTCACCTTTCATGGACTGGTTACTGGAATTGTCCTAAACCAATGGGATTACTCACAGAATCAGATGATTTGCTGTTGTCTCAAGTAGAGCCTTTTTTAGAGTTTCTTTTTCCGGCAGTGCTTCTCCTGCAATGTAGGCTGTTATATTTCTGTACCCCTCCATCATCCGAAAGCCTATCTACACGCTGTGTGAATGTGGGATTTTATGACCTTGGGTCCTGTTGGAGGATAGTCTCAAAGCCAATGTTTGGGTCAGGTGGGAGTGTGTTTAATGAAACCCTTGACTCTGATCATGGGTCATTCATGTGCTTCATAGCAGAGAGGATTAGTGTTGTGATCTAAAGACAATGTTCACCTCCAGGGTGTTTTCCTTCTCAGTTAAATATCTACTTACTCAACATTGGTACTGTCACACGCTTTTAGATGTCTTGGAGCTTAAAAAACGAACAAATAAGGAGACGCTGTTTCTCCCATTTTTGCACTTAAGGGAATGTTTTTGTTTTAATTATTTTTATTGCAGGCATGCACATTTCTCTTGACAAAAAAATCATTCTGTAGTCTATTAGCTTGTAATGACCAATTTGGGGAATGGCTTATGACAAAGCACTGTAAACAGACAACTTTACTCTGACGGAAGCCACACCTTGCCCTTCAACCACCAGCCAGGTGATTGTGGGCAATGAGGCCACCCTGCCACTGTGGTAGATAGTGGGAGAGAGACTGTCAGGAAAATCCAATCTCCCTTTTCTTTTCTTGGATTCATTTAGCTGACATCTCATTCTTATCGGCTCACTTACAGACCCAGGAAATGTTTGGCCACCTCGACACCTCTGAGATTTTCTTAATATATTTTTCTGCAGCTTTCCCCCCAATTTTTATGCTGTATTCGTGTTTTAGAGTTCTTTCAAAATGTCCCTAACTATGATGAGCAATTTGTGATTCAGCATAGGGGAGTTAACATCAAGCATCTTGAGGGTGGGGTCGCAGAATTACAATCCATGTGTCTTCTTATTACAGTCCTGGACAGTTATGTTATGTTGGGTCTCTCATCATCCTTCACTGGTCTTCAAACTAACATGTCTGCCGAAGTACATTCGCTATGATGGTTTTGTTTTGTGGGTCAGACAAGACCCTGGTCATCTCAATCTTGATCCCTAGAAGTCTTCTGCCATTTGCGAACAAAGGAAAGAGGATATTTCTTGTTTGAACATGTACATTTGTGGGTATATTTTATTTTACTATCATACAAGCAGCATTTGTATTTAGTTGTTTAGGAATTGTCGAAAATTATGTTAAGAGGGTTAAGAAGAGTCCACCCTTTGAAATAAGTTTCAAATAACACTGTTGCTGGGCAGCGGATAGCTACCACCAACAAGCGAGCAACACAAAAGGCTTATTTAGGCCCTTATTTTTATCATCCCCTCAGGGCTTCCAGGGTCAATCACATGGAAGCAACAACAACAACAGGTGTGTTCTCCCACAATTGTCGAATATGGATGAGTTCAAGGATCTCTCCACTCTGCAAGCCGTAGAAGTAGTCATCCAAATTAATGGACTCTATTGGCATTTCAGCAGCCAATCAATATCAAATCAAACCCAGTTGGACTTCATCAGTCTAAAAGCCTTTTGAAGTCCAAGTTTTGCTAACTTTTCTTCTAAATCCTGTTTATTTTGGGGATGGGTGTGAGGGAACGGAGTTCAAGAAAAAAGGAGGAAGGATAAAGAGATTGGGGAGGCTGCCTCTCTCTCTCTCTCTTTTTCTCTCTATCTATTCGGCCCTAGGGGAGTTTCTGAGAGCCTGGCTAAAAAGCCTTTGATGAGATGCAGGCTTTGAGGTTGAGGTGAAATTCTTAAGACCCACTCTCTTTCTCTCCCTCTCCCTCACTGAAGATGGCATAATGACCTATCCATGAAACCTTGTGTCATATTTACTTAGTTGTTTGTGTGGAAAAGATATCACAGTAAAGTTGTCTCATGACTTGTTCTATTACAGTGAAGCTGGAAAGCAGCTCTTGAGATGTACTCTTTGGATTCCGTAATACAGTCAAAACCGTATAACGTATACACCCCCCCCCCCTCACACACACACACACACAACTATCCCTTAACCTACTGTTAAATCATCAGCATGCATGACCTTTAATTGCCCCCAGGAACACTCTGAGAACCCCCCCCCTCTCCTTCTTAAGTGAACTGCATTAGAAACGAGGGAGTATAAAGACTAAACCATGGTTGATTTTCAAATTGCGTTCCCTGGAGCGTTGGTGCTGGTATGGACAGATGATGAGAGCCAATGATGGGCTGGTAGGGAGGGCTGGTTCTGCGATACTAAAAATGGATCCCTCGGCTCACAATCTCTAACAATTTAGCTGTGAGATTACGTTTGGGTCTACTTCAAAGGAGAAGCACTAGTACACATGGCAGGGAAGCTTTGGGCCACATACAAGTGCATTCTCTGCTAGTCTGCATCCAAAACATGTTGAGGGCTCACCAGAAGCCATCTGGCTTTTCTGACCACACAGTGGGAGGGGATGGGTGGAGGAAACGGAATTTTCTTCTCCTTTTCATATGTAATTGTTATTCTTACCTTCTCAAGGTTCGCGTTGTTGGTGGTGTCTGGGATCTCTGGGTGATTAAATGTAGTCAGGTGAATGGTCGTGCTCCTCTGTCTGTCATTTAGTAAGACCCATGTGTGCTTTATACTAGTGCTATTTATCTCACTCTCTCTATTTCTACAATATATATATATATGTATATATGTATGTATATATATACATACATATATACATACATATATACAGTATATATCTGTCCTATATTTCTTTTTATTTTAGATTTTCCATTTTAACGTCCACTCCGTGTTCCATCCTTCCATCCTTTTCCATGCTTTCTCACGCCCTCCTTTTCTCCTTCTCTAAGGCACCAGCCCATTCCAAAGGGAGATGGGTGACTGATCAAAACTGGCCCGGTCATCACGGTCATTCTTTGGGCTGAGAGAGGGAATGTAAAGGAGGAAGTAAAGAAAGGTTGAATCGCGTTGAGTGGGTGCTTTTGTTTGCTGGTGTATCTGCCTGTGTCAGGGGATGCATACGGTGGATGCATGTTCGTTTGTGTGTGAACAGATTTCTTCAAGTGTATTTGAAAGAAAGAGATCGTGTGTGTGTGCGTGCGTGCGTGCGTGTGTGTGTGGGTGGGTGTGTGGGTGGGTGGGTGTGTGTGTAACAAACACATGCCACAAAGACTGCCCGGCTAACCAACCAACCAAGCAATGTCCCTGGCTCAGAGGGAGATGGGTCCAGGGGCAGAGGCAGGTCCTGGGATACTGTCACATCCCATTGCAGTCATCCCTTGACAGTGTGTTCTCATAGCCAGCGGCATAGTGGAAGACCTGATACGTACCACCTACATTTACCTACATTCAAGAACAAATGCCACGGTGTCTGTCAGAAAGGCCTACGGCTGAAATCTATGGATGGATCCGTGCTGCACACCAGGTCTTTATGGTCTTTTGTCTGAAACCCTCCACATGCCAAAGTTAAACAGTCAATCCTGAAAATCCCATCAGTGCATCGCAGCAGCTGTGGCTAGAACAGACTGACTCAAAGAATAGACGGATAGGTTTTATTTTCAGACAGGTGTTTACTTGAAACCATCCAGATGATGCGTGTGTTCAGGGATAGGCAGATGGAAAGGCATGGCTTTCCTATCAAATCCTTGACAACTCACCCATTTTTCTTTCTAACTTTTAAAAACATTGGGAGTGTGTCACCGATCTGAATCTTACAGGGATATTGTTAGCTTAGGCCATTGTTCAGGGCAATCCAGATCGTTGTGTATCTTTTTCAATGGGAGAGGGATTTGTGCGCTCATCGGTGGCATGAGGATTAAATACTATCACAACTACTGGGTGAACGTATCGATCTACATGTCACAGTGAAGGGTTTTTTATGTGGTTTACTAAGACAGTCTGACTAATGTGAATGTTTGGGGGTCTGTGTCAAGGTTGAGACATTGTTTGTTATCAGTGCCCAGCTTCCAATTATCTCACGTTATGAACCTGCCCAACACTACTATCTCCAGAGCAATAGGTTGTTTTTGTAGTCGGTGTGTAATGTGTATAAGTTCACCTAAAACTGATTTGTCATTATCAGATCTAATCAGATGGTATGGATTGGAGGCAGCCAGAATAAGACATAAGGCTGGTTGGTGAGTTGTAAATATATGTTAATGAAATGAGAGATGAGAGACAAGGCTATTTGCATGTCTGTGTGTTTTTTTGCTTGCTGATTTGTTTACAAAGGTTTCCTGAGATCTGTCTCTTGTCCCTACATTTCCACGAGCTACTCTGTGTGCGCGTCAGTTTGTGAGAAAACACAGACATATAAACACACACACACGCATCCTTACACAGGAGTCAAACAGCTCACTCTCTGTACACGCCTGAACAGTCCCTCTGATAGACAAATAAATATGCACACGCACACAGATGAGACCATGAGACTCAAGACAGCAGCAACATTGCTGCCACACTGTGGCAAAAAGCTGGTACATATTTTACACCTTGCTCTTAGACACCACCAAACACCACCAAAAACAATGAGCATTTGTACTGTATACAAATATACAGTAGTCCATTTGTTTATGTAACTTACTCCAATGACAAAAACAAAGAAATGTTCAAATGAGCTTTTTGACCCAAGTGGGAGAAACTTTCCATTGACAGGCCCATTATTGTGATTTAATTTCATGTCATCACAGAGCACAGGGACAGTTATAATCCAAATCCCTGGCATGATGAACTCATTTTCACAGTTGTTTGCTTTTTGTATTATTATCTTTGGAGAGCGGATGCTGTCCCCTGTCTTCATTCTTTTCACAACAGGAGACTAATTTGTCCATAGTAACACCACACATGAAAGTCATATAAATTAATGCCTCTTCCACATCAGAAGGGATTATTTTCTTTTCCCAAAACAAAAACTGGCCGTCTGGGAAGATTTTTAATTAAATGTGTCCAGCGAGCGCTTGCCCTCCATGTGATGAAACATGGTGGTGATGGCATGTTTGTGTAACAGCTATAAATGGGAGGCAGAGAAGCACAAGCAGGCGCTGTCCTATCAAAACAGACTTCTAGGGTGTTCTGCTTATATTAATATATTAATGGTCAAACCTCGACCACTATACTTCTCAGAACCCTGGTTAGGGTCCGAACTGGAGCAAAGGAAGAAGAGGATTGTTGAAAATGTTATTCAATATCATCACGTTGATCAATGTCCATTACTGGAAAGCTGCAACCAGCAATGACGTATTAAGATGAACTATTCCTTCATCTAGAACCAAGGAACCTTCAAACCAAATTGATTATCAGATGTTTGTTTAAAAATTGTAATTAGAGAAGGATTATAGTATGACATTTATTATTGATCAGTTTTTTTATATACCATACAAAACAATGCTATGGTAATTGTAAATTTTTCATTTTATTTTTCAAAAGAATGTATATGTATTACAGTGTATATGTTATGTTTTTCAATTTTAATCTGTATTATTCATGACCATTAAAACAAAATGACAGTATGAGCAAGAAAGACTTGTAGCAAAAAATCTTAAGAACTCTGATGTACAGTAACCTAGTTCTACTCATCATTTTTATGTCTAACCAAGCCACACTCCCACAATTTCCCACTTACATAGTTCCCATGAATCACACACACTACATTGCATCTCCAATATTTCTTCACCTGTCCAATACATCCAATCTTATCTTACACTCAGCACACCCCTGTTCCTGTAGTTAAAAAAACTGATGAGAAAATATAAGTAAACTTGATGGAAGGTGTCAAATTTGTCAAGTCAATGGTTATATGTCATTTAAGCACTGTAAAAAAAGTAATGGTTCTCTACGAACCACCAGGAAGTTCTGGTTTTATTATTATTGCTTTGGCAGATGGGTCTGGCCACCCTCCCATTCAAACAGATTAGTCTCTGGCCAGTATCTAGTCAGACCAACCATAGCTGTTTATTTGTATTTGCTAATGAGTCTGCCGATGCCATGCAAGAAAAATGGTGTTTAGTTTAAAGAAAAGAAATACTTTGTGTAGCCGAAACAACACAGCGTGCACACTGTCACATAGCTATTGCATCGTCTATTCATTAAGATCTTAAACAGCTAGTAGTATGTAGTAAATTAATCAAAAATACATATGGCCCAGCTATACTATATTCCAGTGCTTGACCTTGCTAGCGGTGATTCTGGACAGGGTTCTAGTAGCGTTGTGTGTCTGGACGAGGATACCTCCTCTGCAATTGGATCCAGATGCCTTTCTCTGGACGGAGGATGAGCTCCCCTAGTGGCCGGAGCTCCTCGCGCTTCTGACAGGCTTCAACATTGAAGTTTCGGAAGATGGATGCCAGGATAACCTTCTCCTCCATCACAGCAAATCGCTGACCTGTAATTTAATATGTTTGGATCTAAGAACTATACTTGTAAACTACTGGTCAGACCTGCTTTAGTATTTGTACAAATACTTAAATGTTCTTGTAGATATTCTGCCTTTAAAACGTGTACATCTACATATACGAATAATGGGATAAGAGTAAAAATGCAATCAGTCAATTTTCCCATTATTTAGAGATAGTCTAGACTCTTGACTTGCTCACAAACTCTCACATATAAACGGCACAAAACAGATCAATAGATGCCTCTAAGCACACAAAACCACACAAGAAAACACAGACAGACAATCAAAACATTTTCCCAAAACAACCATTTTCAAAGTGACCTGTTCCTTCAAGGGTCTTGTATTGAATTATGTCTGTGACCTTCACATCACTTTCTGTTCTTACCGATACAGTTCCGGAGCCCAGCAGAAAAAGGAATGAATGCGTATGGATGCCTCCCTGCAGAATTCTCAGGCAGGAAACGTTCCGGACGGAATTCTTCAGGATTTGGGAAGTAGCGTGCGTCGCGGTGGAGGGCATAGGGCACGATGATGGCATTGGCACCTTTGGGTACCTTAAAACCATCTCCATGCAAATGAGAAACATGGTTGGATTTTGCAAGGCCTACACATTTATAAGTGAGAGAAAAAAACTCAAACCAAACCAACAAATGAGAATATAAACACCCCCCCAATCTTGGAATGAAAGTGAAAACAACTGTCTCTTGTACGAAGGTCACCTACTGATGTGGCAGTCTTCACAGATCCTACGGGCAAAGAACGGCACAGAGGGGAACAAACGCAGGGACTCCTTCACCACACACTCCAGATACTTGAGCTTCTTCAGATCTTCAGTGTTGATTGGCCGATCCGACTCACCTTTAGAACAGAGGCATGAGTGTGGACAAACACAAAAACCTGATCGACAGTATGTGGATTATAAATATCAGGGTGGGGATCCACTCAACTGTGGCTATGTTGCCCACACCCCACTGACCATAGCACAGCATGTGCTACATTACTGCAAGATTGTACACCCCCTATCAGCTGTGGCCTAACTTTCTCTTGTTTGAAAAGAAATGAGAGGCAACACTAATGACTCAGCATGCCCCAGGGTTGGGAAGACTAATGATGTCATGAAAGCGAGAACTGTGGGATGCTGTGATGGGGATGGGTTGACATAGGGAGGAGGGAAAAGTGTGAGATGGGTCGTTACCGAAAACCTCCTGAAGCTCTTGTTGAACTTTTCTCTGAACCTCGGGATGGGAGCCCAGTAAATGAATGGCCCAGTTCATAGCAGCAGCCGTAGTGTCGTGGCCCTGCCAAGGGGGGTAGGGGGACACAATCACCAAAAGGAATCTACCAATCCGTGATTTTAAGCAGCGACACAGCATTATGACTTGATGCTACAATGCTGCCTTGATAAATAAACATCTATGTGAACAGAGTCAATGTGAGTATAAGATTCCCAGGGAGAAATTTCTCACATTCATAGCTAGATGTACATGCATAGAACGGGTCATAGTGGTTATCACTGACCCTAAACATGAAGGTGTCCACTTCCTCCTGGATGTCTTGGTGTGTTAACTTGTTACCATCCTCATCTGTGGTTTTCAGGAGCATGTCAAGAAATGCTCGTCTCTTCCTCATGCCTTGGTCCGATTCACTGTCTGATTCAATATAGGTGATGTATTCTGCCCTTTCATATATCACCTGGGGTCAAAACATAGAGGAAATAAGGACATGATGGTCCCTTAACTTGGTACGAGCATTTGATACACAAACAGGGTGTGGCACTGTATACTAGATTGGTATTTCTTTCAGCCATTGCATCCCAATGTGACAGGACCTGTGGACTCTCAAGACCCCAAACTCACATTGGAGGTAAAGGAGTGGAGGACCTTGAGACTCTTGTCATGCTCCCATCCCTCGCCAAAGTAGTTGTAAATAAAGTCCGGCCAGTACCAGGGCATCCTCTGTCTCCGAGTGATGATGTCACTCATCCTAGGGCAATAAGAGAGTTTTATGAGAAAAGAATAATGAGAGTTTTAAAAAAAAATAGTCCAAGAGTGACATATGGGAACACATGATGAAGGAATGACCTCAAAACACACACACAAAGAGAGCACCCTTCTACCCAAATTGCTGTTGATACAGTAAATCAATTCAACCCACTTTATTATTAGTGCACTGAGTATACTCAGTGCTTTGAGAAAGTGGCGACTGTCCGTCTCCTAGAGGAGCTCTTAGGGTTGTTTCAACAAGAGACTTACTTGTACACACAGCGGACATACTCTGAATCATAGTTGCTCTGGGCATAGATTTTCTTGCCCATGGCTGTCTCTGATAAATAAAAAGACAAGGTAACAAATGAAATACATTGACAATACATAATAATGGACTAATAATAATAAGACTTCTATTCATTGTAAGGTCAGTTTCCAATTCTGATTGAACACACACGCCCAGGCCCAGGTCCTCACCACATATGATATCGAGGGCACAGAGAGTGACATGGTTGAAGCAGTTGAAGGGCCCTTTGCCTGTCTCTTTCTCCAGCTTCTCCACCAGGACCTCGGCCTGCTCGTTCATCACCTCTAGAAACTCTGTCAGAATGGAGAAGTGGAAGGTGGGGGTCAGCATCTTGCGCCGCCGCCGCCACTTGTTCCCCGTGCTGGGAGGGTCAGGGGAGAGAACAACAGAGTAAGAAAGGAGGGGAGCACACACTCCCACCTGTTTTCATAATCCAGTTGGTATTCTATTCACTTTGTCCTTTTGGGACATTGACCAAAGGCAATGACCGTGATTGAGCTGTATCAGAGAAGGACATTGAGCAAAGAATCAGCTTTCACAATGTTTTTATGGTGCGGCCAGCCTTTATAGGTGTGGAGGAGGCTTAGGCAGCTCCACAGGACCCATACCTAGTCAGAAGCCCAGTTCCCAGCCATGGATGGAGGAACTTGTATGCGAACGCCTTGTCCATGTGAATTGGGTTGTTCAGTAGTGTCTAGAAAAAGACAAAAGCCTTTCCTTATAAATAGCCCAGTTCTACCAATCTACTTAGATTATCTCCATATCATACATTATACAGAGACACAACTGAAAACATGAACACTTTATTTTAATTGCATGAGTGAATTATTCTTCAACCTTTATCAGTATTTTATTACATGGACTGGTTAGGTATTACATTTTTCTGATAATAGTCTAACCATTTGTGCTAGAAGCCATATGGCGTCAACTGCTGTAAATCAATCTTTCCACCATATTTCTTTATTGTTAGATGAACAAATAGAATAGGGGATTCTCACCTCAATAGTTTCAGCATGGAATAAAATTAGGAATGGCACTGGTCCAATCCAGATTTTTAGCAGTGGAGAGTCCCTGAACTGGATAGTGTAGTCGACAATTTGACAAAAGAAATCTGAAAAGAGAGAACAAAGTATATAGGTTAAGCCCAAATCAATTTTTCGGTAAAATTACGAGTTTTGTGTTTTGCTATTGTTTTTTGTTGTCGTTTCCAGCAAACCATAGGCCATCAATGCCAAAATGAACTTGTGTTCCATCTCTTCTCACCTCCTGCATTTGCTTTAAATTGCAGCGCGTTTCCTACAAGAGGTAATGTCCCCCCTATCTCCGGAATTGGCTTCATCTCATGCCATTTGTACAAGTAGCTGCTAAGCAGTTTGTAAGTAAAGTATGTCAGTATAGCGATGAAGGCGCCAACCGTTAACAGGCCCAGCGTATAAGTCCCCGACAGAATCGACATGCCTGCGTAGTTTGCAGCACAATAGCAATGACAAACTCACTGTCTGACAGGCTCCGACAGAGTCAAATGTGTTTATTTCAGATGGAATTTAACCTTTGGATTTTTGCCTACTTTTTTGTTGTTGCACTCCACTTCAACATGAGGAGATGTAGAACATAGGTTATTAGGGTTAAGACTTGCATCACCAGACTAATTTGGCAAAGCCAGAGCTTGCAACTTCCCACCACTGACTTTATGGCAGAAAATAGGATTTGACAAAATTGACTGTGAGTTTTGCTTTATTTTACTTTGTATTCTTAAGAATGGAGAATAGATCTCCTCAACACATTTAACTTATAACCTGTGATCAATTTTCTCTTCACTATATACCATATTAGCGATCGGAGGCAATTGGCCACTTTATCCTAACAATAATATGAGGTGTAAGATGACATTTGATGAAATGTCAAGCTTGTTTGTTCTTTTAAGTGCATCCTGTGGCCTAATGGGTCACTTGAGGAAAGATGGAAGAACAACATGAATGTTTTAAGATTTATTCTGGTGGTCGGTTATGTCTTTTGTCGGAAATGTCTGCATTGGTGTTTTATTTTAAGAACTAATAAGAGCATAAACCCTGGTAAGGACATTCCCCAAGTCTTCAGGGACAATAGTGACAATTAATGAATGCATTAGAAAGCTTTAACCAAACTTGCTGTTATTTCATGTTACATAGCCAATAACAGAAGGGCAAACTAAAACATAGTTTATATGCAAAGGAAAAATCATACATTTTCACGTGAATGCAAACAAACAACTTACCACTGGCATTTGATTTAAAGGACAGAGCATTTCCCAGTAGTGGATAGCTTGGATTTATTCCTGGTATTGCTTTCAGATGATACCATTGGATTAAAGAGTTGCTAAAATATTGGTATTTAAAGAGGGCCAAAGATGTCAAAATTATTCCAAAAAACAGTATTAACGTTCCCCCTAAGAGTTGATCAATATCTGTCGGCATTTTGGCAAGTTAAAAACCACAAATTCTTAATGTAGAATTTAGTCAATTCGAAGTTGAATTTAGTTAAATAATAGTATTTTGGTGGTTTACTTCATGTCTTGTAACTGGAAGGCTAAAAATCCAAAAACAACCATCGTTGTTTTTCAAACGTCAGTGCCATGGGGGCAGTGCTCTAGACCTCAAAGTATAATTGGTCGCCTTCAGCGAAGCTCAGGACAAACTAGCTGAATACTAATGAAAGAACTTTGGAATGCACCACCATCAATCCCAACATCAAGCCAACCATTTCCCACCATACCCCTACCTTTTCTAGTACTTCTGGGTCTCTGAGGTGTTATGGTGGATCACCAAAGGCTTACAATTTGAAAAGAAGGTGTGCTGGTTAAAATACTGTTAATGTGGGACTATTTTACCACAAAGCTTGTGTGTATGTAGTATGAGGAAAACAGCTATGCTCTTTGTGACATTGATTGTATAATGGACTGTACATAACAATTGTTTTTGAAATGAAACACATATCTCTAAGCAGGAACCCAAGGGAGATCATTTAATCCCCTTGGTTTTTGCTTTCTTAATCTGCTAGTCTCATTCAGTTTTAATGAGTCAAATTGAGTCATTCCATTCTTTATCCATCTTGACAAACCTTTTGAGTGCCCTGTGAGACGTATCCAGAGAGGTTTGTGAGAACTTTGTTTGATGAGAGTGTGTTTAGTGGGCTTCCATGCTAAATATGAGCAATGGTAAATTCACACGCTCCATCGTTTCTTAAAGTTAAAATTTTATGACCCTCTTGAACAACAACGTCAGAAACTAAAGCTAAATTGTAAACCAGTGAAAACACTTCAGGCAAAGGTTAACACAGTCATAGGATAAAAGCCACAATATCCAAACATGCAGCAGTATACATTTAAAACTATACGCAGAGTTCAAGTGTTTCTCGGTAAATGCATTCCATTCCCAGACACAGGATAAACAATTGTATATAAGCATTCTCCCCTTAAATGACCCTTGACTAAAGCCATTCACTTTGCAGCTTTAGCTTACTCAAACAACCAAATCCACAGCCACAACTACAACTGCCGTCCTCTGTTGGCAACGCCCAGTGCTATGCGAAGCTTCTGGTGAAAGGCAGGGATCTGTTCCCTCTCGACGGGCCAGTGGAGGATGCAGCGTGACCTCAGCATGCTCCTGCGCAGGAGCAGTGCTTGGCATAACCTGTAGTCCTGCACATCCTGGAGGAAGATGAGCACCAAGCGATCCCTGCCTTCCTCAATGACTTGGTGAAGGGCATGGTGGACCTTGAAGCTGAAAGAGAGATATAGAAAGAGAGATATAGAATTTGGTTGGGAGCCCATCTGAGAGCCCATCTGAAATATTATACTTGAGGAAAATATATTTAAGCTGTAAAACAACACACCATGATGTCATACTAAGACAGTCTTCATTTAAGGAAATGAAATCAGTTCATGCTATTTCTGTTCTGTTCACTTCCAAATCATAAAATTACACTGAATATGTCATTAACATTTTTGACAAAACCATTCAATAGACCTATACCATATTTATCAAACTTACCGTCTGCACAGTAAGTCTTGGAAAAGACTTTCAGTGACAACAAATATTATTTTTTGGGAATTTTTCATGTCATCGACAATAGACTGTAGGCGTGGACTACCAGGCACAGAGTCTCGGTTTTCCAGGCAAAACACATACTCCTCATTTTCTAGAGGAAGTAGGCTTCGGTTTACCCAGTCCTGATCTGCTTCTGCATGAACAATATAGGCGTCATATTCATAATTTCTCCCCTTAAAACGTTTGGTGTTGCTCAAACCTAAGGTCCGGTTGACCAGAATATTCCAGTAAAACTGAATTCTCCATCCATGAAACCGAAACAAAAATGCGGTGACCATGATGGTTATAACAGCAGTGCTGCTTAGTACAAAGTGGGTATAAAACGGGGTCAGGTCTTTACAGGACTGTGGGTCGAACGTAATAACCGATCGGTTGAAGTAGGCTGAGGGTGTGTTACATGTATACTCATCACGGCCCAGAACACTGGTGTTGGTTGTGTTTAGCCAGTTAACAAACCACAACATGCTTTCGCAAGTGCAGTCAAAAGGGTTCTTGTTCATGACCAATTGGCTGAGGTTGGCAAAAGCCTTGCTGAACACTTGCTTCTGTACAGAAGTGATCAAGTTCTTCTGGAGACGCAAAACCTGCAGGGATCTCAGATCATCAAAGATCGAGTTCTCCAGATAGTTAAGGACGTTACTGCTGAGGCTGAGCTCACGAAGATTTGTCAAACCGCAAAGACTCTCTGTTGGGATCTCGTCCAGTCCATTGCTGTCCATTTCCAGGACTGTCAAGCTACTTAGCCCCTCGAGATACAGAACCGGACCCCCTGGGTTGGCACTCTTCCACACTCGGGCCAAATTGTTGTGCTGCAGCTTTAGGACCTTTAGATTATCCAGTCCCTTTAGGAGATCTGCATTGATGTTAGCAATGTTGTTGTTGCTGAGGTCCAGAAGGGTAAGGTTGGACAGTTTCTTGAACGGAGAGGGATTCAGATCCATGGTACCACCTAAAGCCTTGCCTAAAAACAGGTACTTGAGTCTGGGCACACCAGAAAAGGATGTGGGGCTTAGAATGATCTTCTGCTGGTTATTAAAGAGTTTGAGCTCCTGTAACTGGTCCAGTCCTTGAAACTCTGTCCCGTCCAAAGTTTGAGAGATGAAGTTGAAGGCTAGCAGGAGGGTGGTGAGGTTTCTCAGGCTGGAGAAAGCCCCAGGGCTCAGGTGGGTGATGGCTGTTCCTGTCAGGTTAAGAGTCTGGAGAGGGGAGTTGACAAGTGAAACCAGGGTCAGGTTGTTGATGTTCTTGAGGGATACACATATTGCAAATCCAAGATTCAGGTTGTGTAGATTATTCAGACCTGTAAAAGTGTTCCCTGTGATCTCTTGAAACGCTGTGTCCTCCATAATCAGACTCTCCAGCGCCCCAAGTGGCTTGAAGGAGAAATCGCTGATTGTAGGGGTGTGCGTCCGGCTCTTTACTAGTGCCCTCCTCAGGTTGAGCAGTGTAAGGTTGTCCAGCCCTAGGAATGTTTCTTTGTTCAGATTTTTAAGGTTGTTCTGTTCCAGAATCAGAGTCTTCAGCTTAGTCAGCCACTGAAAGGAACGATTTTCAATTGTTGTCAGGCTATTGCGGGACAGATCCAAAAAGGTCAGATTGGTCTCCTTCAAGGCCTTAAAGGTTGTGTTTGTTAGCATGATCTGTGTGTTCTGCAGTGACAGCTTTTGAATGGCAGTCGCAGACAGCTCTGTGCAGAGTTGGGATAAGAGCTGCTGGTTTAGTTTTTTCCCCTCCATGATTAATTCTTCTATGATCTTAATGGGTGCTAAACTACCAGACTCAATCTGCAAGGAGAAGATAAAGGCAAAATAAGAACAGCGAAACAGGAGGGGGTGCACAACGTATTATCTCGTTTGGATGAGGTTCCCCATCATAATTTCATTTCCCATCTGAGTGCAACTTACCATTTTTAGAAGAGGAAGAAATGACAGATCGAGAACCCTTAAGGACAAGGAGGAGCTGAGAAAGGAGAAGTCGTCCTTTTTCAGTGTGGATATCTTGTTGTTCGCAAGTATTAGGGACACTAGGTTGGGAAGTTGGTGCTGGGAGCCTAACTTGGCAGACTCAAGTCCATTTTTGGATACATCAAGCTGAGTCAGGCTCTATAAAAAAAGGGGAAATTGTTAGATATATCTAATCTGTATTGAGTAAGAAAATGGTTTTATGTTGTGAGGTGGATACTAGCATACATGTTTACAGAAATGTCACTGAACTAGACATACAAATACTATAGTTAGTCAATTACCGTGAACAAATAATACTGTGGTTTAGATACAAAGTATACTTTCCCCCTCATCAACCCTTTACAAGTATGTTGCACATGTCTAGTAATGCAATATATTATTATTTGGATATGCCTTGTAAATGAATACATGTTTATTCATAAATCAACCTAATCAGTTAGAGTATTAAATCAGCACACATTCATGTAATTCTTCCTTGCACATAAATCCATACAAATCAAAACAACTTCCTACCACATTGCTATTCTTGTTACCTGTAGAGCAGCAAAGGGCTCCCCCTGCAACTTCAGTCTGTTCCCAGCCAAGTTCAGGTGCGTCAGATTGGCACAGCAACTAAGATCCTTCTCTGTCAGCAGATAGACCTCGTTGCGCTGCAAGTCCAAGCTCCGGAGATGGCTCAGTGTCTGGCAGACTCCAGCCTCCAACCGAGTGAGACTGTTGAAGCCCACATCCAAATGAATGAGGCCTGGGTATGGGTCCAGAGAGGCAGGGGGCAGGCACACCATGCGGTTGTGAGACATGTCCAGGCTGGTGATGTTTACAGGTAGGTCTGGTGGGATCTCCTTGAGGCCGAGGTGACTGCAGTCTGCCTTTTCATGATGAACATGACAGGCATTCTTCTTCGGAGAAGTTAAGCCCAGACCAGAGCTGATAGTGAGACAACTAAAACCCATGGCCAGTAGAGTAATAATTGAATATAACAAGTTCATAGCGTCAGCTGGAAAAGAAAAAGGATTAGAGAATTTAAATATACATCTGAACAACTACGTAGAAATCTTTGTTCCTGTCACTTCAAACCTGTCTAATAATAATGTAACTCTTGAGATTATGTGCAGAATAAACGTTTTCAAAACCAAGAACAAAAGAAGAAAGCAATAAGCCTGCGTGCAAAAAACAAATTGTTTGGTCATTTCTGAAAGCCTACCTTGTGTTGAAAATTAGGCTACGTCAGCGTTCCTATTTTTAAGGATTGTGCATAGACCAAAAAGGGGATAGTAGTGTTGCCTACAGTTTTCAATGTATGACCACAGATTGCGCGTTCTGTATCGGGGAAAGCTTCGACGTCGGAGTGGTTTGTAGCCTATAGCACGTCAGTCTCGTCGATGTCGCGACGACGTAATGCCCCCGTTTCAGGGCAACCTTTCTGTTGAAACGAAACTAACATTAGGAATCAACAAAGGCACGTGGTTCTGAGACAGGAAGCAAGAATTTTATACTCGTATATGAGAACACGTCTGACTAGTGCGTTAACTGAAGATCGAGAAGATCGAAGAGAAGAAAATACTGGCTAGTCATTAAGGTGACACTTTTTCTCACAGGTTCAAATCCCCTGTAGCCGACTATGCATAAAAACGTTTGCCAAATAAATATGTCAAATGGCCAATAACGAGTACCTATTTTGTCCAGAAGATGGCATTATTCTATTAGAATTAAGATGTTAGAACTAAATGACGCCGACCTATGTTACAAACCACTAGCGCACTCAGGCTATCTGAGGGGCAGGGGCCACAAAAAAAAGGGGCGCCAGCTGCATATGGGCTGAGGGCACTATATTGTGCTATACATTACACTATACAAACTTGCTTAACCGATTAAATGTACAGTTCAGGGACTTAAGCTTGATTTCAGCTTAGATATCAATAATAAATGCAAGTGCCCAAAGAGCGCAAGGCAATTTTTCTGCAATGATTTGCATGTAAGAAAAGCTTCATGTAATATGATACGTTGGATTCATGTTAATGTTTCAGTCAAAATCAGATGCATGTATTCTCTACTGGTAAAGCACCCTAGAGGGCACTGCTCTCCTTCACTGGCGATCTTACTTTTACTTTATTATAGCCTTGAAATGACACAATTATTATCATATTGGCTAAATCCTTCATAAATTGTAACATAAAACAGGAACAGCTTGGTTCCAGATTTCCCCGTTTCTGCTAAGTGGTTGATTCCGATAGTAAATTGACATAATGACTGTTCTCCTTTTAGACTCTCACATCCTTTTTAAGCATTCGTTTCACCCCCAAAAAAGTTTTTGAGAGGTTTAGTAAACAATATAAGATATCTTGGTAGAGGGAAAACACCAGCCGAGGCTGAGTCTGCAGCTGTCACACCCATAGCTGTGACTGCATCTATGTCTGTCTGCCCTAGTGTGTCCCTGTGTTTATTAGCGTCACCGCTGTCCTGTTGAATGTCTGTACAGACAAGATTTGAATATGCAAGCTTTTGATTTGCTGTCAAATGTTGTTCCGTTGAGGAATACATTACTTAACAGTAATGCACTGAGTAGGCACTGTAGCTGTTAGTTTTCCAAAACACATGATTTTACTTTATTTTATATTTGTTGGCATCAGGCTTTTGAATGACTGTCCTCTGGTGTAGCGAAAAATCAAAGGCATAATCATCCATACTGGATAATGCAGGATTATTGATTGGTTTGAGGACTATCCAAGTTGTTTTTAATACTGTGCAGTGACATGCTCACCACTGACTAATGCAATGATTTATTCATAGTGATGTAACCACACTGTAGGCACTGATGGCACACAACAGGAAAGATTACTGTATTTAATTCAGCCACTCTTTACTCACTCACAACCTCCATTCCATGCATCCTTCTGTCCCACTCTCATTTGACGGATTAATAAGGCCAACCCTTCCTGGTAGGCCCAGTGGGGCCACCGGATTGGTTTATCTCAGTACTAAGCTGCAGCAGCTTACCAGCTTGTGTGCAGATAGTGATTGGTCAGTGCCAGCAAAGAAGAGAGAGCTAGCCTCTTGAAGGCCATCCCCCATCCCAGAGCTATGGCAGGATGTAGTAAGACTCGTAACTGAGGCCTGTCCCGCTTTAGTGCTGAATTCAGCAACCTTAGGTTCTAGCAACCCTGCTACATGGGACAAAGTGTTGGGAGAGTTCTATTCAGGTCAGCTACTTTGAGCTCGGTGTGATCATTTAAGTTGGAAAGTGAGGACACAGGAAGACCCACTGATTTGTGGTATGAATTTGGAAGTCACATCCGGAGGAGAGGAAAAAGTGAGAGCATAGAGCAGAAGAGGGGACAGGCTTTTTAGTGCCAGCTCGGTAAAAACTAATTTAAAGCTTTAGTGGACAGGTACACCAGAGAAGAGGAGAGGAAGGAAAGACAGGACAGGGGTCCAATACACATCAGATCCTGGGACAAACTACTTGGCTATAAAGAAAACGAACAAGTTATTGTGAGAAACCAGTACCGTCACAAGAAGAGCTGACTGACACAACATCACTTGTCAGAGGAGACCGTGATAGTATTAAGTGTGTGTGTGAGGATGTGTGATTTAGGGCACTCATGCAGAAGACATGACTTAAGGGGGCGGTGACGTCATTGATGTGCGCCATGCGAGCGTGTGCTTAGTGTGTGTTATGTTCCACATCTCACCAACTTGGACAAATCTCTCATCCAGTTGCTACTGACGTCTCCGATATACTGGAATAACAGCGACGGAAGGTGAGTCTCCCTCTCTGTCTATCTCTTTTGGTTCTTGTCTTTTATTTCCTTGTGTTAACTTATCTTTTAGTTTTATAGCTCTTGATCTATTTATTGCCAGTGTACCTATTAAGTAAACAAGAGTATGTTTATGACATGTATGTATGTGTCTTATGTATCATTTTGCTGTATAATCTATATCAATTGACTATAAAACATTGTACCATGTTTATTAGATGCATGACTGATTGTCTATTGATTTCCCCACAATTCATCATTGTTTTGCCAATGATGAAGTGCAGGCTGCAGTTTGCTGGGTGAGTTCTCAATGCCATTATCTTAGCATATTGTCTTTGTTTTAGGATTATTTTTTTCTACGCCTACTTTTACTTTACATCTACATTAAAGGTTTTTGAGGACTATACATATTTATTTTTCGAATCTACTACAATTGTGATAGAAATGTGGTAGTCAACACACTCTGTCAACAGAGCTAAATATAGGGAGTCTAATTAAGAGGACTGTCAGGGCCTTATCTCTGTGTAGGTATCAGAGATAGCCTAGACACAGCTTCTAATTACTTCCTTAAACACGCTAGTTGAAGCGACAATTGTAACATGGAGTCTTAATTGGCAGAACAGATTATGCAATTACAGCCTCCATCAGGCTGGCATCAGCCACTGTGCGAATTTGGAAGGGGAGAGGAGGGACAGCAGAGAGAGGGGGGTGCGCTGGTCAGATCAGAGATGAGACGCAGAGAAAGAGATTTCATATCTTTGTGAAAAGAGTGGGGCGGAAGAGAAAGATACGGAAGGGAAAAGGACATATGGGAGAAAATGATACAGGGGTGAAATAAGAAAGGTGTATAAGGGTGTGTGTGTGTGTGCACATGCTCATGTGTGTGGGAATGAGAGAGAATGGATTGGCAAGAGATTAGATTGAGGTTCAGAGCATTTATACACTGGAAGGTCGGCCATTAGTACAGTATGTGTTCTCTTTACACACACCCACTTTCTCTCTCTCTCTCTCTCTCTCTCTCTCTCTCTCTCTCTCTCTCTCTCCGCTCTCTCTCTCTCTCTATCTCTCTCTCTCTCTCTGTTGTATAGAAAAATGCACACTGCAGCAGATTTGCCTTCTTCATATGCTGACAAATGATGTTTGGAGGTCAGACTACTCAGCCATCCGTTCAGTCCACTAGTGGAACAACTGTACATCACAAATTCTGTTCTAGAACACCTGAGCTATATTAGAAGAGCACTGAGACAAACAGTCAAACACATTGTGACTTGTTCCATCCCAAACAAATCTAGAATAAAACTTGTTAAAGGATCACATCTCATCGCTTCCTTCTACTGATCTGTAGCTGTTCACCGGAAGAGTCTGCTAGTCAGCTGTAGTCTGTGAGGTACCCAGTTGCAGTCTGCAGCCGGTCGGGTTTTTTGAACAACGGGTTGATGTAGTGTGTGTTTCTCCTGGTGGGGCGCTGACTCAGGCCTGCTCGCGCCTTGCAGCCCCTCAGGGGGGCAACTGTGCATCAATACTGCCCTGGAAACAGTTGTGTCGTAGTGCACGCTCTGCTCTGCAAACTGCAGTACAATGGACTGGGGAATTTAACCCAGCCCCAGCTGGAAAAAGATATTTGCTGTGGTGTGCAGATAGTATGTTGTAAATCCACCTGTGCTGCATATCTTTGCCTGGTGAGGAGAGGAACTGTACACACAGTAAGATAGGTTCAGTTGGTGCATTGGCAAAATGTACAGGATTCCTTTGACTCTGCATATGTACATGCATATTTGTATATATATATATTATAATTATATACATATATAGTATATATTATATATACACACATTCTATATATATCTATACACATATATATATACATATTTATACGCACATATATATATACACACACACTGTGATGGAAAGTGAATACAGGTGAGATGCAGACTGTGCATGTCACACATAAACATACACACGCTCTCTTGCACCCCACCTCGTCAGCCATTTTATAGTCAATTATATATCTCACCTCTTCACATACACGCACACATATGCAACAAGCAGAGATTGAATTGGCAGTCTGACCTTTCCTGGTGCCTGTGGAAGCCAGCTCCCATGTGTCACCATGGCATGGTGGAATGACCAGGAGTGACCTGACATAGGAAATCAGCAGATATTGGTTGGGATCCGAGCCTTGGCAGCCTGAAGGGGTTGAAGGACCCCAGGATACAAGAAAACGTCACCATTCTTAGTTCAAGTTTACAGAATGTAAAATGACATGGCCTCTTGAAGTCATTTCAGTGTGACGATGAGTGTTATTTACTCTCATAGCTTGTCACCATAGTAACGTCAGTGGCACTTAACAGAGCTTGCAAGTGTGACTCTGGATGACCTCACATCTACCTCATTTAATGCAATGTACGAATTGGGATTCAAAGACGTGTCTACAGTCTAGACTTTTGGAATGCAAACAAAAATGGTTTTGTTGACTTTTGCTATTCAACAAGTCAACTTTTTCTTATTCAACTACATTGAAGAGGAAACCAAAATAATGACTGTGGACTGTTTGTGTGTGGCTGATGGTTTGCTAATATTTGTTTAATGGAAACAGGCATAGAGTTTTCAGTTCATCACATTCTCAGGAAATACACCCAGTTCTATTCCAAATCTTTACACAATGAACATATTTGCAGTAATGTATTCTTATCTCACACACCTATGTCAATTTTGAAATGATCTTCTTTGACTTAAGTGACGTTCTAGCCAGAATCAGGCAGATGTTTGAGGTATTTGCCCAGTGAAAAGGATTGCTACCTTACTGCCAACCCAAGTGCTTTATCCATTCTCTCTGAGAGAAAGAATGAGGGAATATTGACTATCCTTTATTACTTTGTCAGATTAGGAGAGTTGTATTTTATGAAAGCTACTCTGCTGTGCTCAGATTCAATTCTGGAACGCTTGACTTTTCATTCTTTTCTTCCAACTGACCCAGAACATGTGTGAATGGACCAACCAAGTCCTTGTTGGTTGTGTAGTTGTCTTTAAAAAAACGAGCTCAAAGATAAGTTTGTTGTTGACAGATTTAAATCACTACTATAAAGGGGGTCACTGCCATTGCCCTCTGTGCAGTATTCAGTCTTTTGGCAAGGAGATGGAATTTACAAAACTGCCAAATGGCCTCTGCTCTTGAGAGATTCTGGTTGATTCCATGTGGAATGCAAAAGCTTTTTCTGTGAGGAAAGCCATCATTCATAACATTTTACTCCTTTTTTCATTACTTTCGTCCATCCCTTTTTGTCCTGACACAGATTGTTTCCGGGGTCATGTGGTCAAATTGATGCTCAGATTTAGAGCTCTTCTGAAGTTGTAAGTCGTGTTACCAAAAAAGGGAAAAAAAGCAAACTCTGGAATTTTTCAGCTTCACTCCCTAGAGAAAAAAGATAAATCACAGTTTTGTCACAAACTCCAAAACGCTGTTCTTAATAAAAGTGTTCTCCATGTGAAATACACTTAATCAGTAGATTTATACACAGAGCAGGGATGAAAATTAGACAAAACTGACAGATTACATTTTAAACTTCAAATAGTGGGTGTTGAATTAAAATGTGAACAAGTCTCATTAGGCGAGCCTGCAGGGCTGGTTCATGTTTTCCTCTTTTCAGGACATTACAAAGAGCACATGCACAAACACACAGGTACCACAACTATTGTTTGAGGCAGGTCTGTTTGTTCTCCTTAAACTGGCTCCCTCTGAATAGAGTCCTTCTCCCTCCAGCTGCTCTGGTTAGGCAGGATTAATTGACACATTACTTAATTACATGCCTGAGAAAAAGCTGGAAATCTATGAAAGGGATTTATCGCTTACCCGTTAAATCATGCAGAACGCTAAAGCAGATTTTGACTACATATAATACCTTCAGCTAAACAACAGCTAATTAGGATGTGGAGAAAGGGGAAGCTGGCATTGCGATGGTTGCTCTGCCAAGAGCCGAGTATCAAATGAAAGGCCAGAGTTCAGAAGGCTGGCAATTTGTCTAGTATTTTGTATAGTATCAAATGAATGGACATGTCCGGAAGACACATTTTGTCCAGTAACAGGTGATCTGAGGTGGTGTTAACGTTGTATACAGGATGAGTCTAGTCTTGTGAACTTTCTTGCCCAAACAATAGAGGGCGCTATTCTCACCAAAACTCAATTTCACATAAAAGTTGGTCATGAGATTTCTTTCTGCTTCCTTGCTTTTTCTACATTGCATTTGAGATGTAACATCTGTTCTGAGCGATTCGCAATCATCACTGCCAACAGCCAATCCTTTCCATCAAACTAGACGTCTCACAGATATCGGCTGTATCCAGGGAGCAAGGTGTGTGGGGAGAGAGGAGATGAAGAAAGGGATGAGACATGTAGAGAGAGGTCAACTGTCTGACTCGAGTCAGAGACTGATGATACGTTAGAAACGTCCAGTGGCGCAGCACCAGCCCGCCTCATAAGGAAACACTGAGAGGTTTGGGTCAGGAGGGGTTTTGACCTTTCAGGACAAGTCTGATATGGTACTGGAGACAGAGAGCACCTTTTTGGGGGGAGGGGGAGGGGAAACAAATCAATAGGTTTTATAGAATGTGATGCTCTTGTTGAAACTAGTCGTTTGCTTTGCTAGATGCACCCGCAGATTAAAAAAGCGATGTCTTTCTTTTTTGAGTTGATCTGAACAGGAGAGTGACAGGTTGCTGGCAGGACTTCTTCACATGTGCCAAGTCAACCATCCTTCTGTCACTCAGAGAGACGAAGATTGAATGGAAACAACAGGGAGAGAAAGCTCAACATGGACCAAAAGATTGGACACCAGGATATCAGACAAAGAGAGAGACAGAAGGAGACGATAAAAGAAGAAACTGACAACCTTCAGAGATGAACTTAGGGACAGCAAAAAATGGGAGAATTTTTTCTCAGTAGTAGTAGCTTTAGATAAGGTACAGTATCTATGTTCTGCTCATAGTTCATGCCTTACAAAAGGGACACATGATTCTAGCCCTCTGTGGCAGAAGTGGTAATACGTGTAAGTGTGTGTGTGTGTGTGTGTGTGTGTGTGTGAGTGTGTGTGAGAGTGTGTGTGTATCTAACAGCCTGCTGGAAAAAGTGGTTACAACGACAGTTTCCATGGAAATGTGAAGAAGATGAAATAGTGTAATGAAGGGCACAACCTTTGTTGTAAGTTGGTGATTTGGGAGGGGCAATGTCTTTTTGGTATGATGTGCGTGCGTATGCGTGCGTATGCGTGCGTATGCGTGCGTATGCGTGTGTGTGTGTTTCTGTGTTAAAATGCACAGATAATAATGCATCAGGGAAAATGAATGTGTCGTGATCCTATCTCTGTATGAGCAGGAAAAGATCTGCTATGTTTAGATTGTGACAATGTGTCTGCATGTGTGTGTCTGAGTGTGTCTGTATCTATGTTTGGGTGGGGGGTCAGATCCACTTCTTATTATCATGCACATTTCCATAGCATTTGTGTGTGACTAAGCGGCACATTTTGCATGCTAGGCGTGAACTGTGGCTGCGAGGGAGCGTACCTGCTGGAGTCAGCAGCCTCACCACATCTCTCAGCACCACAGTTCTGTTCTGGGATCAGGGACCCACTCAGACCAACCTCATCACACTCTGGAGGGGGATGAGGTCACGAGGAGGAAATAACCTAGCTCTGATGTGACAGAATGTGGTCTTGTGGTTGTAGTTGTAGAGGGTGTGACCACCCCTTTTTTGACAACTTTGGACACGCACACGCTCCATGAAGAGCATGCTGGAGATCAATGCCTGGTTAAATATCCATGTTGGCAGCAGCCAATAGCACTTTAAAATGATGGTTTTCCTTGTGGTTGTGGCGTTGCGGAGGTACGAGGCAGAAAGGGCAGCAGTAGAGAGAGGTCAGGGCATGGCAGGAAAAGAAGATGAACGTTGAAGAACGTTGTTGATCAAATTAAAAAGAGAGCAGTGTCTCTTAGAATGGGTCATGTCGTGTTTATGTCACTTCTACTCCTACTATGAACACAAGCTTAACTTAAAGAATATGTAGATTGACGGTATAGGATAGCTTGTGAATGTACCTGTCTGATTGTATTACTTTTCTGGTTGGGGACTCAACATACCTCCCACATCAGAGTAGGTCCAGCAGGATGCCAGGGTAAGTGGCACACTGTCATACCCCTACAATGTCTCTGCTGTTGCACCTCTCCAGATGCCATCAACCAAACCCCCTCAACTGTGCAACTCAGTATTAACGTTAGCCAGGCTACTGTAGCGAGAGATAAAGGCATCACATGACAAGACGGAATGTGAAATTTCTCAGAGCTAACGGTAGGTCCCAAGTGAGGCCTGCAGTAAAGATAAGAAGGTTATTTTTTCACCAGTGAGCCATGCGTCAGAACTCTGTCTTCCCTGCAGTGGTGTGTGTGAAAACCGCCTCAAACAAGGTGTGTCTGTATTTTTAGAATGTTAGACGTGAGATAATCATACAGATCTGATTGGAGGAGTCAAATGGAGTGATGTTGGGGGAAGAGGGGGAGTGCAAAACTGGATCTATGATGATGTCACACCGAGTTTTGTGTATTGTTTAGGCTACATGTTCATCATCATCGTCATCAATAACCATTAAATGATTTGGGACAAGTATTAAAGCAAGAACAAAGCTATCACCTAAAGTAAATACCAAGGGATCCAGTAGCTATCAGAAGGTATAGGTGAAGGACACATTGTAAAGTCTTGGAACATGGCCCTGGGTGTTCCTGAGAAGTAACACCTACATTATGTATTTTGACTCTATGTACAGAACCTAGAAGATGATTGACACATTCCAAGCAAAAGGCTACTAACCCGGGTTCCCTTCCACGGGATCATCCATGCTACACACACACACATGTTCAGTAGGCATACTATAGGCATTCCCCCGGACACGTCCCTTTGCATAATTCACTAGTCAAATGAGCAGGCTTTTATTTCCAAAAGCCTTAAATGTACTGGCCTAATTTTACCGTTGCTTAGTCCTGGATTTTGGTGTAATTTGTGCCTATTGGGTTCTTTGTGTCCTCAGGTGGCAATTCAGAGCAAGTAACCCAGGGACACCTCTCCCCCTTCCCCTCGGCCTTTCACCAGACTTCAACACCAGCAAGGAGCCGCTCTGCCTTTCCCCACAGAGACGACTGAAAGGATAGAGAGAGGAGGGCTGAGAATTAGAGACGGCATCGGACAAATAGGCTTGCAGGATGTGGTAGGATTGCGCTTGCCGCTACAGGGTTTGCTTCAGGGACTCTTCACACCCACTACTGCACTCACCGGCCTTGGCCAGACGTTGGTGCCGCCAGACCCTCAATATCAATAAGGACCCCCCCGAGCCACAGCCCAACACCAGAGCCGCCCATCATTGCAAAATCCCCAAAGCCAGGGGCAACTTACTTATTGCCTGGGTCTTGTCTTTCGAGACTGTAGGATGACAGAGGAAGGCTTCCATCGTGGTTGTGGCTCGTGTGTGTGTTTGTGATGTTCTGTGTGTGATGGGGGTGGTTTGCCTTGCTCAGGGTGTGTGTTGTAGAAGAGCAGGTAGAGAGAAGAGAGAGGAGGACGAGGGATGACGAGAGTAGAAGAGAGAGAGAGAGTAAAGAGAGAGTATGGGCTACGACATTGAGACAGCGGGTTACTTCAAAGCCACTTTCGGCCCACAAGGGTCTGATAAGAGATTAGGTCTTTGACAGATAACCTATTGGACGCGAAGAGCGGTATTGAGACTCTCCCCATGAGACTGGTGATGGAATCACAATAGCATCATCGCCTATCCGTCCATACCACAGCTATCTTTCGGCCACTAGAGACATGTGAATCAGCCTCCTAAAATTTAATAGAGGAACAATTAGAGGTCATTACGAAGGGAGTCCCTCGTCGAGGACCTCGTTTCCAAATTCAAGAATGATACTTGGTGCTTTTTCTCTTTCACCCTTATTTAAAGTTGTATTACTTTGCTACTCGTTGGGACCCTAAATCTCCTTGATTTCCCTCACCGCTGAGAGGTTCACTAGACTGTTCATAACAGTCTTCTGTGGAAAAACATGTTAAGTATTTATGAGGGACAGGGTGCCTCCTCATCTGTGTGTCCTCCCTGCTCTGTTTTGGCCCATTGATTAGTGTCAGCTTATGACTTGTATCTCATCTGGTCAGGTATTTCTTTGGTGCCCAATTTAACAACTGTTTTACAACAATGTGAGCGGAGCACCAGAGCTTGCGTTTTAACTGATAACAGAAAATCCAGTCCAGGCAACCACCTGGAGCACAGAGGGGAGAGACGTTCCTGTCTGTTGAGTTCACGGTCAAAAACAGCTGTATTTTCAGGATGAGTAGACCTGGGAAGGCAGGATAAAGTGGAGGGGTGGACTCATGGTCTTTGTGAATTAGGGTTGTAGTATTCTAATATTCCTGTTGAACGGAAGAAAGGCCTTCACATGCAGCTGTCTCCAAAGGGTTGTGTTGCATATCAAAGTGCTGGACTGAGAACTTGGTTGAAATATGAGTGAAGTTGAGATAGAGATCATCAGGCTGCAAGTATGAGTGCAGCGCATGCCAGACTAGTCTGGCTCCACACATCAGATCAGGAGAGTTTGATGTCTATGTTGGCACAGGTCCATAGGAAAATGGGGACATGAATGGAGGTGACACTTATGACTAACACCACTTCTAAATAATTGAATAGGTTTGCATAGTGTTTGTGTGTGCTTTCCGTAATGATGTGTTTTATTACCTGATGTCTCATACATTACAACAGAATAAAACATGTCAATTACAAGTGTAGTTACAATAAATGAATCATTTTGAACAGAAACGTGAGCTAATATTGATTCTTCATATGGGCCAGAGCTTGCAAACTTGGCTGAAACGGACTAGTTTTGCTCTATGGATATACAATGACATTTGCCCTATTAGAGGCGACCTGTACATCCTTGTCGATCCTCCAAGAGCACAAATTGAACCGCGGTCGTTGCCATGACTACACGAGACCCAATGAGCGGCTCGAGGCAGCGAGTGCGACTAGAGGCCATCTTGCACATGGAAGTAGACGCGCCGCATTATCTTCGTAGTAAGCCATCCTTTTGCTGTGAAACAAGGAGGCAAGCTGAAGTCAATGGACATCTGACGAAGCAAGTGTTCTAGGGATGTTGGAGAGATGGCAAGCTCGTGACCTCTGTGCGCGTAGTGCGCCCAGCATGCGGAAAATGTGAGATTGCAGTGTCACCCCCTCTTTCTCTGCTATTAAGAAATGTCGAGGGACGGTTTTACAGCAAATCTATCAATAGTTCCCGAGCACCGCGCATTTGACATGTGAAAGAGAGAGGGTGTTGCCTTTGCTGCCAATGCACTGACTAGCAACGTCCCTGCGCGTTTGCTTAGTGGACAGCTCCAGAGAGAGAGAGAGAGCAGAAGGCTTAGAGAAGCAGGTGTGCGATTTCATTCGAAAATTCCGCCGGTGAAAGGCTTGGTATAAGCTGTCTGTTTCCAGTCTCAGATGTGAACGGACTTTAATTCTGCAAGCAGCCTATAGTAGTCTTTATCTGGACGGGATTGTACAGCGTTGCAGTATTTTTTTTTCTGACCCGACGTTATCTTGGAGGTAAGCAAGTGGTTCGATACGTAGGAGAATCGATGATCTACTTTGTTTAACGCAGACAATATGTTTATTGAGCCTTGATCTTACATTTGAAGCAGAGGCCATTTACAGCAGGCGACGATAGAGTCGCCAACATCGTATGACGGAGAATGAGGAATGAGCGCTTTAGGAATGCCCGATTGCTTGCATGTGGGACAACGAAAACAACACTGTTAAAATGCACGTTACACATCACAGTTACTACATGGGCAACAAAGAGGTACACATTTATTTGGCTGTTTTCCCATTGTTTATTTGTGGGTTTGTTATATTTAATATAATTTTTCACTTTCGATGCTTGACACTTTACTTCAGTGGGATAGCATGTAGGCAAATCTCTCTGATAACATTCTGAGTTGTGTGTTCTTGGCAATGAATCAGAAAAAATTACTGTAACCAAATCTTGTGTGACCTCCGGAACAACATTCCGCTATTAAAGAATACACTGTTCACTCGCCACCCTTTGCATCAAGATTTGGCCAAGGTGATTAGCATAACAATTAACAAGGCCTTCATTAGGAGGTCATTAGGGAGAGTAGAGAGGCAACGGAGAGAAAAGTGGCCCTGTTTAATACAACAACGGATTGCCGTGTTTGCATGTTTTGTTTTACAGAGGGTAACAGCCGGTTACTGTAGGTTTGTAAATGTCGTAATGTAAAACTAGGTACAATACAGCCTCGGTAACCCATCATAAAATGAGGATGCTAGTATTGTACGGGAGGTATTTAATAGGCTGTCATACCGTCAGATCAGAGAGGTGTAAAAAAAGAAGAAGCTTGCGGTCGCTTTCGGTTGGACCCTAAATGCACACTTCACCGCCAGGCCTCAACAGATTTGGTTTGTATCATTACACCATGTGCTTTAAAGGCACTAAGGCTTAGTGCACATTAAGCAGATTACACTGGCCAATTGTTGCAGCAATGACGTTTCCTCTATTTTTTAGCTGAGTTGTTGAGCCATCAAGCTCCTATGCAAAACAGTCATTGTTTTGAAACATGGATCCATATTCATGCAGTAGTTTATCAGACAAAAACCTCTTGACAACATAGCAGTGTATAACCTTTGTTCTGTGAATTTGATTTCAAAGGCGCTGACATAATGTGCCTGATTCCATGTATCACAAAGTCTTATGTGAGTCAAATTAAAGTGGAAGTGAGACACACCACTAGCACTTCTTCTCTCTCTCAGTGCCCATAGGCTAGGATACATCCTGATCTGACAGTAAACACTACAGGAAAGGTACAAACATGTCATCCTGTTCACTTAGTGTGCAGTAATGTGGATCGCACCTGTCATAAAGAGGTGATGTAATGAGGGAAAGTGAAAGAGCCGGCAGCGGTGATGCTAACTTCCTGTGTGTCCAGTCTTCTCAATAGCCTTCTGTAAGAGAGGGGAGGGGAGCCGTCTGAAATGGATACAGAGGTAATGCTAGCCATCCTGTAAACCTCATACTGCTGAGCCTGACAGGAGCCTACACCTGTATGTGTGTCTGTCCTTGCTTCTGTGTGTATGTTGGACTTGTTTGTCTGCATTTAAGATAAAATAGGAGTTAACATTTGATAAGCAGATCAGTTCTGTGGTTAAGAACAGATTCTTTGAATTAGAAAAGATTGTCCAACTTAAATCTGTCTTAGGGTTTAATGATTTGGAGAAAGTGGCTCATGCTTTTATTTCATCACATCTCGATTATTGTGATGCATATTGATACAATATTGTGTATTGATCAACGGTCTTTATCAATACTTCAAAGTGTAAAGCTGTAGCAAAACTGCTGACAAACTCAAGAAAAAGGGATCATACATCCCTTATTCTGGCAGCGCTGCCTTGGCTACTTGTCCAATTTAGAGTGCAAGTTGCTGTATGTTTGTAAATCCTTAGTCTAGCTTCTGAACTCTTTAGTAACATTTGGTCATTCGTAGCTCCCAGAGATCTCTAAATTTGAATTACCAGCTGCTTCTTGATATTTTCCAAAGATGGTTCAACACTTGGTTCACTCAAGCAGTATACAGTAGAAACATACGTTACAAGAGACATGTCACATTTTGATGTGATTGATGTCTGAAAGATATCAGGGAAGTCTCGACAGCTATTTGGTTGCACCTGCTACCTGCCTGTTAGTGTAGGCAGAGAGGGCGGGAGGGTGGCGCAGATTATCGTGCCATCAGGGAATTGGAGAATGCGATACAGTTTCTCACGAAAGTACAGAGTGTAACAGGGGTTACTCTCTGTGTTTCTCTCTCGCTCGCTCTCTTGCTCTCTCTCTCTCTCTCTCTCTCTGCCTCCCTCTTATTTCCACTCTCTCTCTGTTTCATTCTCTACATGTCTGGCTCACTTTCAGAGACTTCAATTTTTTTCAGGCACTTGCTATTCTCTGTTCCCCCTGTTATCTACCTCCCTCTCTACTCTAATCTTTCTTTCTTCCCACTCCCTGTCTCTCTCTATCATCTATTTATCTCTCTCTCTCGCTCTTTCTCTTGCTGTCTTTCTCCCGCTTGTGTAAAGGGCAGTGCTGATTTCGGCTCAAGTGGTCTGAAAAGAGTGGCCTTGCTTATTGGCGCCTGTCCTCATAAAAGAGGACCGACTCCTGTGGGGCCTTTTCACTGACTCCCTACAGAACCTCACACAACACACAACCTGACTTTCCCATTCCTATGCCTCATTCCTAGAAGACCAATATTATTTCCTTTTGCCTCATGTCCTGCATAATCGTTCATGCTGGAATAATAGAACGCTAATGGAGAGTGTACGTTGGAGTTTGTATGCCACTGATGGGAGACTTTGGCTAGAATAAGCTGCTCAAAGATGGCCCATGATCCTGGTTGTGATTAGCTACACTATATATGGATTAATCGGTTGCACAAGAACAGAGAGATCTGACGTGGCTGTATGAGCTGGATGTCCGCTATCTTTCTGATACATTTTGGTGACTTGCAGGTTAACAGGAAAATAAAAGTAATTGAATATACTTGAAAAACAAGAAGCGAAGGAGCAGTGAGTCTGCGTGGCTCTGAGCTGTGAATACTGGAAACATCAAAACTGAACTCATTCACAAAACAGGCACAGCTAAACCTTGACCTTTGGGTGAATGAAATACTTCCGCAGTAAATCAGAGAGAGCGGATGCTGCCGGAACATATGTTTGTGGCAAAGTAGAAATACAATAGAGCTTAAAATGGATCCTCTTGTCGCTACAGAACGTTTGTTCTTCCATAAAACACCAGGCATGCAAAGAAAAAGAAGAGTTGTCGTCAGTTTCACCGTTGGTTGCACCGTATCGAGAAACAACTTTTGCTGAGTCAAATGAGTCTCCCCAGTGCTCTAGGCTTTGTTGAGTTTACTGCTGTAGAGCAGGCCCCTTGTATAGTGCTTTGGGAATTAACAGGCACTGTTGGAGATAATAACAGCCTCCAGTGTACAGTATATCAGATGTATTTCTACAGGAATTACGTTGCATTATTCATGAATTTAATTCAATTATTCATCATAGAAAATTATTCTATTTCAGTCATCCAAGATATCGTTGAAAGGATTTTCCAATATTGAATGCAATATCCACTAAGTAGAGGTAGGAAAGAATCAATTAAATCAAAAAAGAATCTTGTCCTATCGGGCGTGAGCAAGGTAAAAGTAGGTAAATGTGTACCAGTGGCAGTGGTGATTCATGGGGGTCAAAATTCACACCCTCTGAAAATACACAAGCCTGTGCTCCTGTGAGTGGCATGCAGCTGGTTGACCTTTCCAGGGCCCTGGGGGACTGTGAAACTGAGGCGACAGGATTACCAACCAGGAAGGCTTTCATGACAATCCACGTCTTCTCACTAGCCATGTGCCGTCACCGCGGCAATGCACAGATGAGTGGGGTGAGGGGTCAACTGTGACAGGGGAAAGAACACAACGCCAGATTTGGAAGTGATGTCACATCCTTTCGCGAGGCATACACGTACAGAGTCTGGGTTCCTAATTCAGAAGAACCTTGGATGTATAGTCAAACATTTAGACACAAGGTCATACAGATGCCTGATGTTATGCCTTCAAAGTCACACAAACATGCCCCCTCCTCTTAGCATGAGACACCCAGCCAGCTGCAATGCTGCACACGCACACCCTCCCTTTCCTCTGTCTAAGCGTTTGATGAAAGAGGTGTAGAGCTAAAGAAAGCCCCCTTGTCCCTAAACCCTACACCACCCAAGGATGTGCAAATCCCCCGTCTGACGCTGTGTAAGCCACAACGCCGGGGCGCCACAGCCAACATTTGGATCCTGTTACCGGGCAGAGTTGAGTTTGAGTCAGGCGTGGGAGCCTGATTGGCTATGTTAGCGAGATGACAGGTTACATGTCAGAAGTGGGTTTCTTCCAGATAAATCAAAAATAAGAATGAAATTTAAGTAAAAATAAAGTTTTTATTGACGTGTACACGTGAAATATACTGCTGAAATCAAGCAAGTTATTAAAGTCACATGACGGATCAGATTTATGTGACATGGATAGTCTTCTAAACAAACAGGTAGCTATCTTTATATAGGTTGATCCTCACTATCTCCCTATTCATAGCTGAGGCTGTGGCATACATCATACAAACCCAAAATAATACTGAGGCTGTATGGCCAGCTTGCCACAATGTTTACTTTATACTACGGTATACGTGAGCGGTAATCTGGATGTCCTATGAGCACTCCACCGCTGATTTATGGGCACCTATGTTTTGCATGCTGGCTACTGCTTCCATACTGTAGTTAAGAAACGGCCTGGTACAACCTGCTGTAGTTTGTGTTAATGCAGCTCTCTGCTTTTTTCATCCCATTGCTTACTTTCAATTTGACCTGGTGCGATCACAGTGGAGTTGATAATGAATAGGGTGTTGACGCAGCCTATTCAGTCCTGAGTATCCCATAGGTCAGTGTATGTGTGTTGCCAGTAATAACAAAAATAGTGTCTGTGTGTGTGTGCCAAGGATAGTAAAAATAGTAAACTCGGGTACTTTAATGAGTACTCCTGAACATTTGATTGCCATATTCAGTTGAGATTCTTTCCCACCATTAGACAAGTGAATTGAAAGTTGCTGAGATAAGCCTAGACAATTAGCAAGAATGTGCAACTAGTGTCAACAGTATATAGGATGTTTACTATTGGTTGTGCAGGGTTTCGAAGAGTTTATTTAGTAATAATGTTAAGTCTTCGTTAAACCAGAACCAAATCGTATTCTGACCTATTTTTTAATGACCTATTTTACTAGGCCACCCTTGATTATGAACTTGTCTGTTTGTGGCCTGAGGTTTGTCCCCTCTTGCCCCCCCACACCCCTCTCAAGGTTACATCATTAACACCCGTCAATTCCCAGCTTGTCACCATACCTTGCTGATCCCCAGCTCGTGACTGAGCAGTGTTTTTTAAGGCCATCCAACAGCCAATTAGTGTGGTCGCAGGCCACGTCAAGGTCTGGAGCTCTATGCTGGCTATCCTGAGTTGAGGGGGCAGGGCCTGGAAGGGTGTCATGATGTCGCTCAGGGCACCAGTCTCCATGGGAGCCATCTGTGCCTTTTCATCCTGGATGTTTGCCACGTCGTCTCCTCACTGGCCCGGTGACCGTGCACCTCAGACGGTGTTGATCCAGGAGCAGAACAGCTGAGCTCATCCTTGTTTACGAGCTACTTGGAATCGGCTGCTGCTGCTGGGGCTGCTGCTGCTGCTGGCTAGCTGAATGAGCAAAACAGACCTGGTGTACCAGCATCATTAGCTGGAGATCTAGCACCTGTGTGCTGCTGGATCAGGACGTCTTTCTTGCTCCTATAGTTAGCAGGCTGAACAGGCCTTTTTCTGCGGTGGTTCTTTCGAAGACGTGGGCTTGAGCTTCTTAAGTCTTAGCATGGACAGTCAAGGCTGAAGGAGAAACACAGGTCATTTACCTATAATGTTCTGAGTGCAACAGGTTCCCAGAATACACAACTTAATTCATCGAGCATTTGCTGATGGCATAGAGGGAATGGAGGAAGTGCCTTAATTCTATTACCATAATATTCCCGCTAGTGATATGAAACAGATTGAGTTATTATATTAATGTATAATAGGAACCACATAAGCTGTGTCCATGTCAATTTAGCAGCAACGTTATCCTGCTATTTCTTTTGCGATCATTCAGAATCATATGCAGTCTGCAGTACATCATTGTCCCTTTCCACAATCAAAGAACTCAAATCTGAACCCTCGCTGGCCGCCTACATGCATTTGAGCGAGGAGAGGCAGAGCTTTGTAGGCTATTGTAGGACTTGACCAGATCTACAAGAAAAGATAGTGTTTCTCCCCATGTGAAACTGAACACCTATTTGGGATTTTTATGTTATGTTCTATCCTATACAAGGAGATCATTTTTATATTGCATAATAGGAATTGGCCAAACCCTGTCCTTGAGGAAAACTTTTGTACTTTTCAGTCAGTTGGTAAACACGAGAAGAGGAAATCGCAAGAGGCCATTTGACATATTGGGACGACCGCAGTAAAAAAAAACCCGTAAAGCAAGTCGTTGAAGGTCACAGAACCGATTGCGCTAACTGGATTTGGAGGCGGCCCTTACAAAGTCTTTCCTTCAAGATGAATGAATAATTCATCAGGACAGTGTAGTGCCTCATCAGTGACCGCAAGCAGCTTTAATAAAGTTCTCCAATGAGGGGTTCATTAAAGAGAATTTATGAGCGTTTTGGGGAGTGAGACTAGCTAACCCTATAGCTTGACTGATGAGCTGCTACTGTGTCATTGAGGGCCACCGGTTGCATCTATTTGCGTCTGTTTGCTTTAAGTCAGAGAGCAGGGAGGGTGCAGATAGCTTATTTTACAGTAGCTGGATGACTCTGGGTGGCCAAACTGGAAATGAAAGGTGCAGAATGGCAGTGGTTACATCACCGTTCTGGGAATAGGTTGGGTGTTAGAGGGGGTTAGGCTTTAGAGGGGATTTTGGTGGACCTCCTGTTTGTGTGTGAGTGTGTGTGAGTGTGTGTGTGAGAGAGACAGTGCATTCCCCCATATATACATTCCCGTATAGATTACCCTGGACACTGCATTGCAGTAAGATAATTAATGACACGGGTGAGGGAACACTTAATATATCTGTATGTGGTTGCTGTTAGACGTGACTAAGTGGGATGGAAAGAGAGTGTGTGTGTGTGTATTTCTCAGTAAGCCAGGCCAGACCTTTCTGAAAGATTTTCAAACTGTCATCAGCAGAAAGGGAAAGCTTGCACAACGTATGTCACCTAAAGGACAAGCTAGGGGTGTGGCTCAGGCTCATTCATTTGAACCTGCTCCCATCTGTGTCCCTGAACGGCATGAAAAATGCTATTTCATCACCAGTGTGTGTGACATGAAGACTTGAGAGGAGTGATGGGTGTGTGTTAACTCCCAAGCACCTCGCCTGCTGTCTATTCGTGCCCCGCCCAATCCATCATTTCTTTTTAGCGTGCTGCTTATCGGGCCAGAGGCATGCCCGCCTGCCACTGACCTGGTCCTGCTGGCATAGCTCATGCCAGGGATGGAGAGATTTGTGCATGTGTATGTGTGTGTATCCAGTAAGAGCGAGTGTGTATGCTTTGGTGTACACCTCACTCTCTCTCCTGCCACCCTAGACTAGGGGGGGTAACTTTCCAGTCCCGTAGTCGAGCACGTCTGTGTCTGAAAATAACCCTATCTGATCACTGCTTCACCCAAACAGGGGACACGCTCCCTCCCTCTAACTCTCTCATTCTCTCTCTCATTCTCTCTCTCTTTCTGTCTCCCTCTGTGCTTCCCAGGAACAGAAGGGACTAGGATCTGGAGCCCGAGGAGGACTGGAGAGGTCTCTGGAACAGTGAACCCAGGAAAGAGTGTCAACAAGAAAGAAAGAAGGGCTTTGGACATTTATCTCACCGATGCCCATCTCTACCTGACGCAGCTCTGTTCTTTTGAGTTTATGACGGTAAGATGTGGAAGCTTTTATCCTACGCTGGTCTCTGCTCACCTGCTAATGGAATATCAGGTTCATACCTGGAATGTCAGCCCGGTTTGACATCGCTTACACTTTCATTGCTTACAAAACATTACTGTTTAATCACCTGCGCTTTCCAATCATCATCATAATATGATGTTGACAGATTTGAGACAAACATCAGAGGTTATTAGGTGGATATAATAGTTTGTCAGTTATTTAGTCATCCTTCTGTGCTCTATTATTAGATACAGAGAAAAGAAAGAGACGGAAAAGCAATACGTTTTCCTGTGACTGCAGACCCAACCATGATCACAACACATGACAAATTATTGGTTACGCTTTGTTAAACTACAAAATGAATTTTCAAGAATCTGCCACTACAAGGTTTTTTTTGCTGTTGCAGACTAATGTGTTCGTGAGGCTTGTTGCAGCAGCAGTCCTGTCACCCAGTCCACAGTGCTGTCTGCCTCACTGCACTGCTGTGGAACTCAGTGGCGGATCACAAACCTATCTAACATCTCTCAGAGGAGAAAGACAGAGAAAGAGAAAACATTGCACATGATATGTTGACTTGAGCCCAGACAGGACTTCCTATCTTGGGTGAGCATATTGCAATAGAATTAAAACCAACCGGAGACCTCCAACATCCCCATTACTCAGTTCTTTAATTCCATCCGTCCAGTCCAGTTCATTTACTCTCCTTGAGTGCCTCCGGAAAAAGATCATCTCTTTTTTTCCTTCACTTCTTCCTACTTCCTCCTCTCACTCCATTCTTTCTCTCGTCGTCTCGTTTTCTTTTTTCATTCACAACAGGCGCACTGCGATCGCTCCATTAGCCGGTCTCAGAGGTGTTGTGGAATGTCACCTTGACCCCCTGGGTACACAGCATGGGGTCTTTCCCAGTCCCAACCCCTCCCTGTGGTCCACAGTCCCAGCTTGTTTGGCCATCATCGTTCCCCCCGACTTCACACGCACACAGTGGCGCTTTGTTGGCGTCCCTTGCAGGGAAAAACTGGGACGTTTTCATTTTTTTCTCTCTCCTCAAGGGTGACGATCGTGTCCGGTGATGTTTTTTTTTTTATCACACAGTGTCCTCATTGATCCATCAGTGGGGTGTTAATGGATGGACTTAGGTCCAGGTTTAGTTTCGGTGGAAAATGGTTGTTTATCTTTTGAGCCATGTGCGCTGATTTTGGTCAATAGAAATGTGTCCAGGTCTATCATTTGATCATTTGCTTTAAAAGTTTGAACAGTGAAATCGCTTCCTTTTTGGTACACTTGTTTGTTTTTCTCCCCGTCTTGTTCCTCATTCCATCATGTTTGTGGTCATTTGTTTGAGATTCCCTGATGAATACAAGGACAAAGAGATTCAAAAGCTGGCTTTGCAGGGTGTGAGAGAAAACGAGGCTCTTGAGTTACAGTGCCGTGTGAGAATGTGAAACTCGGCACATACACTTTGACACATGCCTTCTCTCTCTGACATATTTGTGATCCCTCATGCTCAGGTACTGTACGCACAAAGACACATTCCTCTCTCTCTCCTACAGTCCTACACACACATGCACACACACACACATTTTTTTTATATTGACCGAGTGTAGGATCCGACAAGTTAGAACACCATCCATTGTTGAAATATGAAAGGTAGGCTTCTGTCACAGACCAATCTCTTCAAACTTCAGCTGTTTTGTTTTTTAATGGCTGTGATGAAAATAGAAGTAATTGTCTGTAATAGGAGCCAAAATCACTGGGAGGGGTGTTCTGACCAGTCTGGTACAGAGTCTTCTAGTGAAACTGAAGCTGGTACAAAAACAAAAAGGCCTTCCAAACCCAGAGGGTTGTGACGAGTGCTTTTGCATTCTTCCTTCTTCAGTACTGTGGTGACTCTCCGTGTGGTCAGACTTAAGAGGTTGTGACTTCCCAGAGCCATCCCAGGCCTCCTCTGACCTGCAAACTTGTACTTGCACCGTTGACCGCCTTTTTATAGTTTTATTGATTTAGAATCTACTAGAAAGTTCAATTGGTGTTTTCTTTACATAAAAACAAGACCTGTGATGATGCTACGTGCAAGCAAACATCAACCATGCCATCATAGTCTGGCAAAACTGCAACCACTGCCATCAGCATTTTCAGTTGGCAGTGTGCCTAACCCTCATTTTAGGTCCGGACACATGGTAAATCTTGGGGTAAGCACTAAAAGAGACCCATAAAGATTCCTTTGGTTGAGTTCTCTTTCTGTTCCGGCCACCCTAAGAGGGGAAAGTTCTTGTCTAGGAGCAGTAAATATAGCGCCCTCGCTAATAGAGCCCCTCTTATCATCTGGCTCCATGCAGTTAACACAGGCACCTGGGGAATCCAGGCTATGTTTGGGGATGTAATCTTAGTCTTGGCTGATAACGGAGTCTAGTGACAAATATAAAGGTCGTCACGCGTTTTAATGTTTTGTCGGTAGCATTTGGAAACCTGCCTATACTACTGTATTTTGGAATTGTTTATGGCAGACGTTTTTATTGTTGTTGATTAATATAAGGTGCCTTTGCAATGACTTCCCTAGTACCTCAATTACATGCAGGTGAATTAATATTTCAATCGTAATATTCTTTTGCTGTAACGTTACATCAGTCTGATGGTTATTGAAAACCCCTTTAATTCATCAAGGGGATGTATTCTTTAGCCACTCTGCTTTATCATCCTTCACAAGGAAAGCCGCTGACTTCTCTGCAGATGCAGATAAAAGGGCTTTGCTTATTTACCGTGTCAGGACTCTGTGCCGTTAGCATTACCCTTGGAGTTCAGCTCAAAGCTGGGGTGTATCTTTGGTGGAAGCCCTGTCACGCCTCACCTCACACCCTCACCTTCAAACCCACATGCGGTTATACCTGTGCTAGCGTTAGCATCAGAGCTACGATAATGAGGCTTGGAGTCCTGCTGTTCAAAGACTTGCTGTTCCCTCAGGGCTTTCTGATGCATCGCAGGCAGACCCCTCTCCAAGGCTAAACATCCCATTAACAAAGAGAGCAGCTCACCGTGTTCTACTCCTCCTCGTTTACCTCCTCCGCAACGTCTTCTATTAGCATTGCGGAATACCTCTGAATAGAAAATGGCAGGTCTTTCACATGGGCATCGGGTTAGATTTAGACAGGAAGACATACAAGGAGTACAGAGCGGCGTGTTCTTTGATCCTCCCTGTTTCTGAGGGAGCGTCAGCCTCACAGACTAGCTAAAACCTAGACCTCCCAAGGCTTCGTCTGTGTCCTTGCTTGTTTATTCTATACCCTGCACCCTGTACTATACCGAGAGGAAATGCAGATGCTCAGTGTTGACGCACATTCACAGCAGTGATTCAGTGCAATGCTGGAAGACGTGTCCATTCAAGTAGAAAGACTCCCACAAAGTCATCGTCTGACAAGACCGCCAACAGTCAGCCCCATCTTATGTTTTCCTCATGAGAAGACTTATGTGATGTCACACTCTAAAAGGGAGTTGGAGAATCGAAGCTTCGGTGAGAAAGGGTTTGCCAACTCTTAAAAACTGTACTCAGTCGGTGTGATTATGTCTGTCGGTGTGTTCATTTTCTATGTTGGAGGGCATTTCTTATTCTGTCACATGGACTGCTCCTATCTACTGTTTTGGGATGACGCGTTATGTATTGTGTTCAGCAGATGTCACCAGTGAAGTGACTTGGAGACAGCCTGGTCAGTAGAATGCATGTCTGCTGACTGTGACATACTGCTGTTGACAAGACTTCCTTGCCAGAGCAAAACACAGACAGACATACTCTGGGTGCTGGCAGCTGGCAACCAGCGACCCAGGCACTCTGCAGATTTAACAGGGGCACCTGTAGACAGGTGACATGGTCGTGTCAAATGGCAGATGGCCAGGTAGATTTAGGTAGGTTTCCAGACACTTGGTTAGATGAAACATGGTGCAAAAACTTTCAGGCCAGACTACTGTGGCAAATCAATAGAGTCAATCCTGGGTGTACTGTATACCCACGTGACCGAGTCATCCCATCCCACACCAAAGACAAATCATTTTCCATTACCGCTCAATGCCACCGCAGTGCAGCACTGCCTGTCCGGGAGGGAGCTGATCAATTCTGATGTGACATAACAAGAGTATCCAAGCCAGTTGTCTGACTTTCCTACTGTGATCTCTGGTTTTAGATAGAACGTCCATGGTTACAGCGTCTACATGCTGTAATTACCGGCCATTATCGCTGATCTCGAATCGCGTGGGCTCCATTTGCAGGGGACTGGAGACCTCGGCAACTCTTGAGGTATTGTTTGATGCTGATGCCCTGTCCCCAGGGGAACTCTGTGTCCATGGTGCTTACATAACGCCAAATGCTAACAGCAGCGCTGGATCAACCACGCTAATGCTCTATCTTGGTAATGCCCACTTTGATCACCTTCTGATTCCTCTCTCCCCATTGTTCTCTGTGTCATTCCACACATTCTGTCAGGGTCTCGTCTTGTGAAACAGTCAAGTGGTCTGTTTCTGCTTGATTTCCCTAATTGTTGCTGTGACTCCCCTCTATCATTATATCTCCTTTCTTCCTATCACTTCACTTCCCTTTTCTTTCTCCTTTTCACTTTTCCAGCATCCTGGTTCTGTCGTACGCCTACGTTCTCACTCACTCTGTCATTAGATGTCCTCTCTACCTCAAATCTATTCCTTCTCAGTTCAGTTGGAGGAACCCCCACCCACACCACACCATGTCACATCCCATTCCTTTCCTCCCCGACAAACAGCCGGGCCTCAGCGTTGCGTAATTGCATTAGCACTCTCAGCCCAGCGGCCACGCTCGTTAGCAGTCAGCATCGTGACGCAATCTGCCGGGCACATTGGCCTCTGTTGTGCCCAGTGTGGGCACCGAGCAGGCATGAAGAGGTCACTGAGGAGACCTCCTCATCTCTTTTCATCTCACCAGAGGGGGGTCGCCTAATGACTGTGGGGGTTGAACAAACAGATTGCAAGCTAACAGTGCGGTGTTGTTGGACTGACTGGCACAGAGGGATGATGATGGTGGTGTTGGTGGGACCATTTACAATGCCAGGGAGTAGGTCTGAGAATTCCAAGTAAGATGTGGTTCTAGACCAATCAGAATAGGGACCTTGGGAAAAAAACAAATATTTGGTGTTTGGCTATCAGTAGTCAGGGATCCAGATAGGCTTGCAGACTATGGTTAAAAATCAATTTGTCCATTTTGTCATAATTTCCAAAAGTTACTTTCTGTCTTGATAGCAAACAATATTTGTAAAGGTTTGACAGTAAAATGAACTCATTTCGTGATCTGTGGGCGTCACAATACTGTAATGAACATGACTAATCATTAAAGGGTTTCCTGATTATTGATTGGACAGGCTACCTGTCTATCTACCTACCTGCACACACTCTGCCCCTCCACTCAGTGCTTGTAAATGTAGTTTTGTGAGAGTGTCTCTGAAGGGAGGTGGGATATTAAGGTTAGAATCATGTCAAAAAGAAGCTAAAACAGCGAGCTTTACACAATGGGCCTTCCCTGCCTTTAATGACTGTAGGACTTCTACAGGCCTCTTGTTGTGTAATTGTATTCGTAAATGTTGTTGGTTTATGGACATGTGGACCACAGTGAGAGGATCAGTCATGCAAAGATAAACTGTTATAATCTAGGATTATTCAGAAAATAGGCAACTGCACTTCCTGTTTGTTGTTCTACATAGCTAAAGGCTTTAATATTTAACATTTAGTTTTAAAAAAAGTGGAAGCTGAAAGGCAATGCTTTGAGCCCACAGAACAGACTGGAGGGAATGTTTCTGGACCCCAGGGTAAAAAGACCATAAAATGGACTCTGCCCACTAAAGGCATAATAACACAAGACCAATCACGGTCTTTACCCTCCTCAAGTTTGTATTTTGAGTTCCATTCCTCTCTCTTCTTGTGGGCCCAATTCTTTCCCACAAAAATGCACAGCTAAAATAACTTGGCCCAAGTTCAGTAATTGAGGAAGAGAATAGACCACAGATTCTGCCTTTTTAGGAGAGGTAGAGCTGTCCATCAGTACTCTGTCTGGCTATGTCTCAACTGGAATTGACTTTGGACTTTGAGAGACATTCAGTTATTTTCTCAGACTCCTAACTGAGTCTTGGGTCACAATTTTCAACTTTGGTCAAAAATGTCCTCCACACAACATATTTTTTTGTTTTCCTTCAGGGCTCAATTACCTTTAATTCAAAGTGAAGTCATTACCTTTTCACCTCAGAATATTGGTCTTCCCAAAATGATTGATTTTCAGATTGACCCACATAATTAATATTGAAGCCAATATTAAAAAGGGCCATTGATAGGATTTAAGATGATTCTTTAAATAAGTTCTCTAAAGATGTGCTGACATGCTGTGTGTGTGTTTGTGTGTGTGTGTGTGTGTGTGTATGACTGACTGTTCTCAAGGGTCATCCTGTTGACAGGGGCAAACATAGTATTCTTATCTTTGTAATACTGCTGTCTGTGTGAATGCACACACACAGCAATCATCCTTGAACAATTACTAACTTGGAACAGACACATGCCACATTTCTCAGACATGTTGGTCTGTCCTAAATAGACTTACCCTGTAGTTCTTGTCTGAGAGCAGAGCTAGCAGTCCAGGGCTTTAGGTAATTCTGTATAATATTATATTCATGTATCTCAGGCAACAGCTAGGTCTCTTATACCCTACATGGCTGCTACTTCACATTAGCTCTGACAACTGGCACATCTCCACGCTGTTTCCACATTAGGTTGCATGTTTGCCTGAAAGTGCATGATGTTACGGACGGCAATTTCTTCGGAAACCAATCTAAACTGTCCATGAATTCTGCCCAATTGTTGCCAGTAGTGTTTTTGTGTTGTAGAAGTTGCCATTATTTCAGCAGGCTGCTCCCACAGTTTGGAAAAGATGCCAAGTCATGGGAGGGAAAAAGAGCAAAATATGGATGGATTTGGAAGGATGTCACTTCTTGGTATAGCTCAGGGGATAGAGAGAGTTGTCTGTTGCTCGCAAAGGTTGGTGTTTTGATCCCTGAATCCTCCAGGCCGTGTGCCGAAGTGTCCATGAGCAAGACTCAGAACCCCAACTTGCCTCTGATGGTCAGGCCAGTGCCTTGCATGGCAGCTCCATCACTGTATGTTGTGTTTGTATGAATGGGTGAATGAGAGGCAAGAAATTAAGCCCCCTCAGTGCCACTAAGATAGAAAAGTGCTCTATAAATGCAGTGCATTTACCATCAAAATGTATTGATGAGGATGATCAAATGAAGAGCTGTGGGAAAGCAGCACTTACCGCTACAGGTATTATCTAATCAGTTAAGTGCATTAACACCTCTTTGCTGTTTCAAGTGGTTCAATCTACTAGATAGTAAGTCCTTATTGGTCAGTCAATGGACTGGGCCAATGAGTCTCATGAGGTTGGACTTAGTGGCTAGCTGTGGCTTGGATGTTGATACCAACAAGCTGAGTGTCTGATGCCCATTGCAGACTATTTTAAGCAATTACGCACACAAGGAACCAAAAGCCTAGACCAGCTGCTTGATTACAATCAGAAGATAAACCACTGTCCCTACATTGTGTTTTTAGTTTGGACTCAGGGGAAATTCAAGAAAATGCAAAGCAGAGAAAATGTTTTCAGAGAGAATACGATGTAAAGTTAGCCTATATTTATTCAGTTTGAAACCATGAAGTATTCACTCATACAGGGATCCGGCACTAGCTCAAATAGACTTTTATATTGGTTAGACTCTGCGGTACCAAAACATCTAGCATGACCCCACAAGTGTCAGAGAAATAGGATTTATTTTGCGAGCCCAGTCTATTTTTTCTTTTTACAAATAGAGAATTTAAAAAACATCTTGACATTAAAAGTTATGAACCCACCTCTGAGAAGAGGTCATAAAAACAAGGGTTATGTATGTGAACTCGAGGCCTGTGGCACTTTCTGTCTGACTTTTACAGGAACAGAACTGGATGTTAAATACTTGACCTAGAAAAACATTCTGGCACATCATCCAGTTGACTTTGATTAAAGATAAAGACTGATAAGACAGATGTTTATTATTGTATACGGGATGTACAGTAAAAGTCCCATTTCATACATGCTTCATAAAAGATGGCATTACATTCTGATTTATGTGTGCGCTGTAAATGCCATGTTTTAAATCCTAATATTAACCCGTTAACTAGATGATTGGCAGGATCGTTTGGACATTGTCGTGTTCCAGGAACCAGTTCATTTGATTCATGTCTTTTTAAGTTTTAATAAATGAGAAACTCAGTTGATACCGAGGTACAGCTAGAGGACAGTGTCAATCTGCAATGATGGACTGGCCACCCTACACCACGACTCATCCAATAAGATCACAGCGGTGCATCATCTTGCAGACGTATTTGTCCTGTTACCTCACAGGATAGGCATGGTTTGTCCACATATCATCTGACTGCTTTCTGCTTACCAATTAGGCAGAATCCCAATCATATCAAGACATGCACCATGTTCTTTTTCATTTACATCAGAGAGAATGTGCACACATTTTTGGCATAGCTGCCAACTTCACAAAACAACAAATCACACAATATGGCTTATGTCTTTCCAGCGCTGACAGGTCTGTACTAATATAAAAAAGAGGGTGAATCTGTGTTAGGGCTTTGGGCTTTAAACAGTACAGTATGTAGACCAAAAGAGACAAACCAAACAAACCAGAAATTGCATTCCAGAGTTCGCACCATTAAAACAAATGTTTTATGCTTCTTACAGAGTTTCATTGGGATGTTTGTTTATCTCTCAGTAATGCCTTCAGCGGTGTCAAGATCACGTCCCTTGACACGCAACTTTACGTTTACGACCCCACATAGACCCCTCGTCCATACGCTGCACTATGCAAAACACTCCAGCTATGGCCCTGCAGCGACATCCTATACTGCTTCTCATCGTGCCACACCTTTGTGTATGTGTGTCTGTGTGTGTGTCTGGTTGAAGACATGGTTTTCTTGGTGGAGGAGGGACTGTGCACCAGAGTCATTTATTTGAATCTAGTGCTCCACCAATGTGTTCTGTTGTCTGCATGTGTATTTGTTTTTGCCTCTGTTATGTCTGTGTGTGCTTTACATGTCAAACAGCCTCAAGCCCTAGATTCCAGGGCGGCGCCTCAAGGAGGAATGCCCACTTCAGTCAAAGTCTCTGCTTGGATACTAAAGTAATTGTTAAACATTGTGTGTTCTCTGACAGGAAGGTCTCACCAAATCCCCCATACCAGCATTGCTATTCACTGTCTTTGAATTAGTTGACATTTGTAGTCTCCCAATCTCCTCCTCCCCTCCTCTCCCTTTCTCCTTCCTCTTGTTCCTTTCATCCTTCCCCCCTCCTGTTCCATAAATGATTATTCTGTTGATCGGCAGCGAGGGCTTGTCGAGGGATTCATCAGGTGCTGGCAGCTAATGTCTCACAAACATAGCCGCGCACTCGCATTTATAAATCACTGCTCCGCCAGCCGTCATGCTAGATTTAGGGGCCCTGTCACACAGGATGGCCAAGCGTCTGAAAGGAGACCCGGGGCTGGCTTTATAAGCATGATAGCAGTGGAGCCATCATCCCCTGCCCACTTGGTTTGTACTGGACCATGCCTGGTGTTGTACACTGCAGGTTTGAAGAGTTTGGTGTCATCTCTGAGCTTGGTTGGTCTTTCAGTGTGTTTCCTAGTATGTTAGTCGTCCTCTACTATGTATGTACACTATGTTTCAGTCTCAGTCTGGGGTTTGTGAAGAGAGTTCAACTGGGAAAGATTGCTTGCAGGTTTTGACAGTTCAATACTTTCACCTCAGACAATTATGAGAAGGGTCAGGGTTGGTTACAGACAGCGTACAGAATGGGCAAGATTGGTTCCAGTCTCCTGCCAAAGTGTTACCCCACAGCTGCTGTGTCGCCGCTGGTCTGGCCCCCTGAAACATGATCGGGTTCATAATCCAGCCCTCATTCGGACGGCGACAGGCTTAGACACCGGACCCGTGATTTACCCCAGTGGAGTGTGTGTCCAGTAGGCACAACTAAGCGGTGTGTGTGTGTGTTTCTTTCTCAGTCTCTGTCTGTCTCTGGCTCTCTCTGTCTCTGTCTCTGCTCCCTCAGGCAGATTTATGAGAAGTTATCATATGTGAGAGCAGGTTAGACTCTTGAAGACTGTAGTTGTCTGAGGTCTCACTGGGCTAGCATGACTACTAACCCTAACCCTCCCAGAAGTGGCTTGGTTACTTTTAGGTCACTGTAAGTGTCCCTTCCTTACCCTAATTTCCACTGACTTATAAATGCTTAATGACAATCAACTTTCCCCTCATAGGTCCAGTATTTAAGTGGTTGAACTGTACAGAAGGAAACAGCATGAGGAGAGGGAGAAGGATTGGGATGTAGTGGGATGTTCCCTCCAGATGGCTCCTGCCACACAACCTATAATGCAGCACTTAGCAGACAGGCAAGCAGACAGGGAGTCGGCTGTGGCAACAACTTCCTGCCGTGGGAAGTTCTGCAATGTCCCGGTCCCATTTTCACCTGCTGTATTTTTAGACGTCTCCTATTTTTTGAGGGGGAAATGCAAAAGTGCTGTTTGCCTTTGCCCTGGCACACACACACACACGCTTGCACGCACATACACACACGGCGAGAAAAGTACTGTACTGTGAGAAACACAAAGACAATGCATTGTGGCTCTGAAGATGTGTTGGTATGTGAAGGGTATGCACTTAGAGGCCTCATCCTTTTAACTTTTTTTGCAGGTTCAGTATCCTGCCATGGACTCAAAGGAATTTGTCCAGGGCTACATTTTTATGGGTGATCAGAAGGCTAATCAGTACTGACAGCATATCTATCCCCCCCAGACCCCTGCTGGGTCCCACCATCAGAGGCAAAGTTGTAAAACTGTCAACATGGTTAACTACATTTTCATATCGTGTCATACATCTCAACATCAACTCCCACTCATATCCACTTCCACCAAGGCAATTTGACTTCAAAAAAGGGCTTGTGTTCAACTAACAAGCCTGTGTAATTGATAGTAGCAATTATGGGGGTGTTAAGAAGGCAGCATGCATTAAGCCCATCAGCTGTTCATTATGGAAAAGAACATGTTGACAGCATGTTACACATACCAAACACAAGTCTAACCAATGTCCATTCTGTCAGGTCCTGGAGTGAGTGCTGTCCTTTACTCAGACCTTTCTTTACAGACCACCCAACTAGACATAACACCATGAAACGTGTAGCAAATGGCATCGAAAGGAAATATTTGAAACTCCAAGCACAACATAACATACGGATTTTAGCAACATGACTTTAGCTGATGGACATGTACGCACATTCACATCCTCCATCACCAATGTTTCTCTGTAATTTAGCTCTGGAAAGACTTTTGTTGATCTGGGAAGTAAACAGTCTGTGGCGTTGTGGTGGCGACGCCATGTGCCACTCCTGGGTCCTTGGCTGAGTGGCTTCTCTCTGTGGCCTATTTCCTAAGCAGTCAGTGTCGCAGCACGTCTGAGGGATTCCAAAACCGAATGTTTTCAAATCCTCATCTGAATCTGGGATCGTCTTTTTTTATCCCTTTTTGTTTGTTTCCCCAGACAGTTCACTGTAAACGGCTGTGTCCCCCCCCCCCTTTCATTTTCATTCATGACTAAACTGACAGTCAACCTAGACTGGGCATGATGGAAGCGTCGCTTACTCCTAAGGCCTGAAAACAGTAGTCAAGTGCTTGAAAAAGACGTTAGAAGACTTAACACATGGAAACACTTGAAGACATGAAGCGTATGGTGTTCCTGACTCCTCTTACCATGTCTAATTACATGTTTGCCAGTCACCTAACTTGTCAAAGTCGTCAAAGTGTCACCCAGTTCTCCAGGCACTAGCCACATTAACATGTGAGGTAGACATGTCACATACACCTCACAGCAGGTTGTCTGTGTGTGTGCCTCACAGTTTTCAACATACCAGACTCACATGATCCCCCTCTGCAGTCTTTGCGAGCTGTCGCCTACAGTATCTGTCACGCACGCTAAGCCTGATTATGACACGCACACTCTTGTGCACACATACCCGCACACCAGAGTTTTTCCTGCATTGAAAAGGTTTGGGTGGCCTGCCTAAGGCTTTTCTCACCCCATCTAAGCCTAATGTTAAAAAATTGTTTATTGCTGCAATTCAAGTCATCCCACCATCCCATTAGACTATCATTGTGTTATACAGACCTAAGACCTTATACAGACCTGAGCACACACACACATTTGCTATTCTTTCAATTGATCTCTCTCACTTACACACACACAATGCCTTTTCTCACGCATGGCATACAAAGACAGGCACACGTCACCATTCTCACATTACAGACACAAACACGAGAGAGAGATACAATGCCTTTAACAATAATCCGTCATTCCCTCCGCATCACATCAGGGTCAGATGGACAAGCACAGGGCTATTCCATGAACCAATTTCTCTCCTTCATCTATCACATGTTCTCTCTCTCTTTCTCTGTCTCTGTCTCTGTCTCTGTCTCTCTCTCTCTCTCTGTCTCTCTCTCTCTCTCTCTCTCTCTCTCTCTCTCTCTCTCTCTTGCACTCTCTCTCGCACTCTCTCTAGCACTCTGTCAAAATATGCCGAAAACAGTTAGTAGAAGTAAGCACATGGCCAGCCTATCATTTAATGATTATACAGATGATCAATACAATGGCTACAGTGAGAGGCTGGACACAGTTCTGTCAACAGAGATTTAAAACCTTTAGATGTGGCACAAGTCCTAGTTTACACAGTAGATGACGTTATGGGCACTGTGGCCTTAATTACAGGAATCCGTATGTGTCACCTGCTATCTGAAATTACAGGAATCTGTATATATGTGTATCTCACTGACATCTTAATCACCATCTGCATCACAGGCACTGTGCATGACTCTAATATTTTGTCCTTGATCATATCTTACAGGAAAGTGTATCCATCTACGGTCGAACTGCAAGGAGTGCCCTTCAACATGAATACAGGTATGGAGAAAAATGTGCCACACATTGTGTGGAATTGTAGCATAATAGCATTGTAGCATTGTTGTTAGCATTGCACTTACAGCATATCCAGATTCGGTCACTTATCATTGGTTATTTATTTTATTATTTTGTATTTCATTTGACATAGCTATGATGAAGTAATGCTTGCTGCAAACTTTACATCTGTTTTATAAATTCATTTTAAACCATACACAGCAAATGCATTTTTTTTTACAGTTTTGTTAATTGACCCACCAATTACCTTATTAGCATGTGGCTTAATTCACACGCTGTTGCCATCATCACAGGTGAACTTGCATATTAAGCTACTGTAGACAGTTTTTTCACAATCCCTTATGAATGAAGTCTCCATAGCCTCGTTATGTTGTAAGACTTGGCACGCATCCTGAACTGTAGTGAATATTTCAGCGTAGTAGCCACAATGATTCATTCAGTCTTCATCCCCCTCCTTCACACTCAGTCATAGCTGCCAATGGTAGTTGTGATTTATTCCAATACTAATGTTATGTAGCAGTTGTTTAACATTTAATGTTTAGAGGAGTGCAAGGCCTACAGTCTTTTAAATACTCGAAGAAGAAATTATTGCTGAATTATTTATAGAGATTCCAAAAAGTGAGGTTGTATTTATGGCAAAACACAGAAGATTTCCATCACGACTACGTATAGAGAAAACGTAGCCAGTGGCAAAAGAGACAATCAAAGAAGTCGAACAGCTCAAGTCAACAGTAATTATCAGGTAGAACTTTGAGAAGTGATGTGTGACATTGTTGTACGGAGATGCAACACCTCATCCCAGCTGCTCTGCTCAGCTCCTCCCTGCATGCTGAGCGAGGTAGCTACGCTAAGGAGAGCCTCCTGCTCACGTCTCATCCCTCGGGAGGATGAGCCAGTGTGGCCGCAGTCCTGCCTCCGTTGACAGCTCTTATCAAACTGTATCGCATTATTCTTACACAAATACTGCGCAAATACATTGTGTGTGAAATGAGCCTATAAACCTAGCATGAACTTTCTAAGGTATCAGTAAAATGACAGTGTCTGTAAAGTGAGTGTTAACATAGTAGTATTCTACAATTTGATATTTCAGACCTGAATGATATGAGCTGTCAACTCCTCACCCCCCATCGCTTAGCCTGCGAGAAGGAGACCATTGTAATGCATGTGCTTTGCCCCCTTTTTGCTGTGTGTGTGTGTGTGCACTGCTCCCACCGCTGCTCATGCTGCCTGGCTATGCTTCCCAGATAGCGGAGGGCGTGCTCGCGCTGCCTTGTCACTCACCCTCTCACCCATGAAGAGGGTACAGAGCTCACCGAATCTGGCCACAGGTACTAACACGTTCACACACACACATGCGCACATAAGACGCAGCTTTAACATACAGTATAACCAACCCATCATTGCTTGTATGAACAAAGACTCCCACCTGAATGTGTAACATGCACGCAGAGCCACAGTAGATGTGTGCAGTACAGCATTGCATGTTGAAAGGTTCAACTAGAAAGGTAAGTTTATAATGAGTTCAGTCAAGTTCGCCCTCCATGTAAACTATGAAAAATACCCACGACTTTGATTATGAAATGCAGGCTGTCTTACTGAGATGAAATATTTTCTTTTGGAAGGATTCTTGAACCATGATATGTTGTTCTTTTTTCAGACGTCATTGTTGCCTTTTGAGTCCATGTGTCTGTTCTGTTGGACTTCCCTTTCCCCGACATCCTTCACTTCCTGTCTAATGCTCTTCCTCTGACGGTCCTCAGTCGTCATCCCTTAAGACCTCTCCCATACAGCCTCCCTCTGCTTCCTCCCTCTCCTCGTCCTGCTCAGAGGACTGCTTTCACTTGCTTTTCGTCTCCTCTCATCCTGGGAAGCGGAGTGTTAGATGCTTTATGTCAGCTGAGACCTGATTGGTCAGACAGCGGGGAATGTATAGGGCAGTACATGGCTATGAAAGCAGGCTGCATTTTCATAAATTGTGATGTTGAAATATTAAACCATGGCAATGGAGACTCATTTGTTGGTGTCTGCACATTTATACATACACACAGACACACACTCATTCTTCAAGTCAGTATCGTTTGTTTGTGTGGGAATGGGATGAGCGACCTGCAGTTGGCTCTATGAACCCCGGGTGGTTGCTTAGCGGTTGGTTAAGCACAGTAAATTTGAAAGGGGAAACCCCCCCCTGTCTTCAAGGTTACCAACCTCACCCCCTGTGGCTTTTATTTAGCTCCGGGCCTCATGGATATATGAGTCAAACGATCATTTTCAAATGAATATGGAGGCCTTCTCACAGAAATCTCCAGCATCAGCAAAGGACGCGCTCTTCTGTCAGTGCAGAGCGTCTTCACGTATCCAGGATTCCCCAGAATACCAGCAGTAAGCAATCAGGCCTTGTCAGGGATATAGAAACTCTGGTTCAGGCTCATCAAATTTTCAGCGCCGTTCCGGCCGGTGGCCTCACGCTCAGCCTGTCTTGCACGCCCCACCCACTCGCCCACTCTCTCACACACACATCTCATCTTCACCACCACCCTACCCCAGATCTCATTTCAGAAATTGATGTCCGTTTTGGGAAGAGAAAGACCTGAGTTTCGCTGCAGTTAGACCCAAACAGAGTTCTTTTTTCCTCTGGCTGCTTTATAGTTTTGGTCTGCGCTGTCATTACTCTCTTAGTGGGAGAGCGGATATCAAAGCTGTTGTCCTCAGAAATAGCTACCTCCAGGACAACGCTAGCAAACTTGACCTACAGTTATGAGTATGTGAGGGGAGCCATGTTGGCAAAACTACGGGTTGTGTCAATACTGCCTTGTTATTACGTTTGATTCAAAACACACAACACACACAAACCTATTTAAATGTCCCTCTAAAAGATAATCTGTCATGTCATTTTCTCTCCTTAACCTTTTCCCCTTTGGTGCCTTTAATTCTTTTATTCCCTCTCAGCTCTGATAATTGGTACTTAATCCCTATGCTATTTGACTCTAATCTCCTGGTTGAGTGACAGTGTTGCTAATAGGGGAGTGTACGTGTGCCTGTGTGTGTATCTGATAACATAGTTCTGGCCTTCAAATTGAAATCCTTGAGAATCTTACCTTGTTACCTCACCATGTTGATAAGTATATTAGCTCAAATAGATTAGGACTTGCACCTTCCATAACACTGTTTATACAGTATAAACCACGAGGGTTTGTCAAGAGAAGCAAAACCAAAGAATTCCAATGTAGCTGTACTTGTTTCACTTTGCTACTGAACAAGGGTATGCAGTTTACCCAGGGCCTTGTCTCTGCCTTCAAGCTAGCGTGGTGGTCAGGGAACCTATTGGCTGAAGCTCAGATGCAGATGACGTTCTGCCAATGTCAGATGGTCTGTCATGTATTCACGCAAACACATATTCCTATCCATACAGACGGAAATGAAGCGTCTAATCTGGTACTCTGGTAGGATTTAATCTGTAGTCTGGCTGCCAAAGTGGTTTGTGGGATATTTAAAACCCTCAAAGATCTGTGCAAATGACTAGCCACTGCTGGTCTCACTCCTCTGCTGGTCTCAGTCCTCTGCTGAGCTCCGTTCCCAGATGAGGGGAGAAATCTGCTCCATATCGTCACCCTCAAGACTCTCCTTCACATCCCTTCCTTCTTTCCCTCCATGAGTGTTTTGTAACCCTCTCCCTCTGTACTTCACTGCTCACTTCGACACGTCTTCAGAACCCTCCGTCAGCTGTTTCTTCTTCGCTTCCTGTTCACTTCAGTGAAAAGTTACTGCCTTGACCCCAAGGGGAAGTCTTTCATGTCCGGTGCTGTGGTTTGATACACCTTTGTTCTATTTCCCTCCCCAGGCAGCGAGTCTCACTCGTCTGATTCAGGTAACCACGTTGCACCGTTTACATTGTTGCTGGTCTTAGAAAGCAAGGTCACACCTGGAGGATGTGTGACATTGACTGTGTGCGCGTGTGTGCGCATGCATGTGTTCGTGTAGATGCCTGGAGGTCGCGCAGCGTCACCGATGGTCTGAGGAACGGAGACACCAGCAGCTCCTCTCTGGCCGCCAAGGGCTTCCGCAGCGTCAGGCCCAACCTGCAGGACAAGAAGTCCCCCTCACAGGTACACACCCTGGACTCACACACACATGCAAGCACACACTCATACAGTACACACACACTCTACAGACACATGCATGTGTGCTCAAACACACACACACACAAATAAATGCTTACACATCCAAGTACATGTCCATAACACATATTGTGCAGACAAACTCTCATTTTCCTATCCAGTTCATGTCAGGTCCAAGGTCAGCCAAGAAGGTCCAATCCCCTCTCAATGTTCCCTGCCCAGAGGCTTGCGTGTGTGTATGTGTGCACGTCATTTTGGTACAGTTAAGCAAGCCATATACAGCAGATCTTCTCAGTCTTCTCAAACCATCCTCAGTTTGATTCCATGCCACATCTTCCATGTCAGTTTGGCTATGTGGTCTCTCCACAACTTCATCAAATGTTTTGGAACTGCTCTAAATGTGTTTCTTCTCCCATATCCCTGAAAAATATGATTCTTCACATGCTTTGTAAGTTGATTTGTACTTTATATGACCAATATGACTTTTTCCCAGGTAACATATTTTTTGTTGTTGTTATTTTCACTCTCATTGGGTGTCCCAACTGTCAATCAGGTTCCTCTCCCACCCCACAGAAGAGAGAGTTACCAGTTTGCCCCTGGCGGGCTCTGCCCCCCCTCCTACAGTTCCCTCTCTGCTCTGGCTGAGGTGTTCGGGACAGACTCTGGGTCCTTGGCTTCAGCCCAGAAGGAGCAGGTCATCCTAAAGGAATCCTACGCCATTAACAGCTCTTCTTGTTTCTCCTACTCTGAGAGCACCACCACCACCTCCTCCTCCATCCCCCTGTCCGATCCTGACCCCCAGAGCCCTCCTCTTAACCCGCCCTCCCTCACCAATGACAGTGGTGAGGGTCGAGTCAATGCTTCTGCGACCGCCACTCTCGCTTCCTCCACCCAGGCTGGACGTAAGGTGTCCTCCCTCAAACTGACCCCAGTTACCATCCCCAACCCCCCCGACCACCTCCTCACCCAGCCCAAGGCCCAAAGCCCAGCCTCCCCTCCCCCACCAACCCCTCCCCCCCGTAAGGAGTCAAAAGGCCCCCAGGGTCACACTGCCTCTATCTCCATCCAGATGACCCCCAAGAAGCCCCAGTCTCCTGATCCCAAACCTCCTTCCCCGATACAGCCTGAGGCACCAGCACCAACCCCGACTCCAGCCCCAGTCTCTGCCCCACCCCCAACCCTAGCCTCTGCCGCCCCCCCAACCCTAGCCTCTGCCCCATTCCAAGCCTTGGCCCCAGCCCCAACCATGGCCCCATCCCCAACCTCAGCCTCTGCCCCAGCTCCGGCCCTTACCTTAGCCCCAGCCTCTGTCCCATCCTTAATCTCAGCTCCAGCTCAAGCCATAGGTGACAGCAAGGTGATGAAGACTCCTCCTCCAGTCCCACCAAGGCCGGCTCCAGCAGATGTGCTGGTACATACTCTAACTTCTAATTGCCCTTGGCAGATAACCTTGTTTTCTGACAACTCCTCCAACAGCACTGTTATTTACAAGGCACCACCAACCAACAGACTAACAGTTACGATGACCCATGTGTGTTTGGGAGGTTGTAAAATGTCATTTTAAAGGCCTACTTTCACAGCTTTCCCTGCACTGTGTGAGACACACAACTGTTTCACTGGATCACTAACGAGATATTTTACCTTCACAGTGAGAAGTAAACCAATTTTCAGGGCGTGACATGAGTAATTTCCTGTCATGTCTTCACTTCCTGTGTCCATCTGTCCTTTTGTGGCGAGCTGGAAGTAGGAGCTCCACTCTAAAAACCTCTCCATCTCTCCCCTCCTTTCCACCATCTTCTCCAACCTTCTATCACTCCCCTCCACCCATTTATTTACCCTCCCCCTCCCTGAATCTCCACACTCCTTCCCTCCATCTCTGTCCTCCTTCCCTCAATGTCTCTCTTTGACCCATTTCTCATCTCCTTCCATCCATCTCTCCCTCCTTTTCCTCCATCTCTCCGCTCCTTCCCTTCATCTCTTCCCTCCTTCACCTCCCCGCCCCTCTTCCTGTCCCATCCTCTCCACAGCAGAGCCCTCCCTCCCCTGACCCCACCTCCCCCCGCTCCACCCACCACCGTCACAGCTACGACTCCCTAGACTACCTGGCCGGCCTGATGCCCAAGGCCCTGTCGCCTACTCCCTACACCCCGTTGGAGCGTGGCATTGCCACAGGCGTTGGCATGGGTAGTGGGGGGGCGGGGATGAACACAGGCGGTGCGGTTTGCGGGCTGCCATCGCCCTCGGCCTCGCCGGTGACGGTGTCAGCACTTAGCCACTACTCGTCGTCCACGGCGGGTCTCCTGGAGGAGCTGCAGATCTGTGGCCTGGACTCACCCGGTGCCTCGCCCACACCCTCGCCCACCCTCAGCCACGCCTCCACCGCTGGCACAGAGGACGCTCTAACCTCCGCCACCACCTCCGCCACAGTAACTAACGTAACTATCCACTCCTCGCCACTCCGCCCCGCACATGGCACTAACATACGCACCTTCACGCTCCCTCCCATCCCTCGAAGCAGATTCAGAGGAGTGAGATTCATACACACACGCAAACACGCCTACGTGTTCTCATGCTTGATCGTGACCGCCAGTTAAACCCCGCTTTACTTTGACCAAATGTGGTGCTCCTGTGTACTGCTCCTCCTGTTTAATGTCTGTCTTCTGTGTTCTCTAATGCTATAGCTAATCAATAGTCCTTTCCTGTTTATACGTGTTTCAATTTGTAATTGATTTGTGTTTTCTATAAATATCTATGTATGATATATTCATGTATGTATTCAACTGTCATTAAGCTCTTGATGATGTTTCGACCTTTAACACTTTTTGCTATTTGCTTAACGAATCATACTAAATGGTCTGTTTCTAATTTTGAGGAAAATATATTGTTTTAAGCACATTTTGAAGAGTAACACTTTGTTAGTATGTAGAATGATAGTTAACCTAACATGACTCGTCCTCATTTTCACAACCTAATAATGGCAGTTGTGAAAAATACAGTTTTGTTTGTTGACTTCCTGTGTTTCCAGCCTCTGTCTGTGTTTGTGTGTGACTCACCAATATGTGTATTTCCCTCACTAACTGGCTCATTTTGCAGTCTCACTGTTTCCTCTGAAACAGCATGACTCAACAAATCATGACATAGCACTTCTCTTAGGAGATTCTAGAACCATTTCAGCTCACACTGCAACCTGCTTCTTGTGACCAGCATTGATGTTTCACACACGTTTGTGGCCTTTACAAAAGGCGGCAGTGCACAGTCGTTGGTTCAAACTCTCCACTGAATGCCTGCTGGTTGGGTTGGGGCTGAGACCCACCCTCACCATGGAGGCAACTCTGATGGTCTCCGTGTCGCCCTTTGTATCTTTTAGGGTCAATCAGCCATGAATGGAAGCTCCGCCCCCCCGCAGAGACCTGTCTCCCCCCCGGGTTACCCTCCTCCCCCTACCTCTCTCAGCCCTGGGGTGCACATCCAGCAGAGTTCAGGTGGGAGCGACGCACACACACACACAGATATACAGTACCTAAAACACAGATGATGAAGTAGTTGGACATCCCAGACTAGATAATGCTGCCTAGTGTTGTTTCAGCGAGTAATGGCCCCTAGAGTGGAAAAGCTCCCTGGCATGTCACACTGGTTAATAGACTACATTTCCTTAACCCATTTTACCAAGTGCTCAAAGCACTTAACATCTAAAGAACATGTGTAAATCTCTCTCAGCCTCACAACAGATCCTTTATATCTGCTTATCCATGTTCCGAATTAATGAATTCTCTCAGCCCACCAGCCAGCTGGCCAGTAAAATGATTTACTCTGGGCATATTTTATTTCTTCTTTTATTGATCCACCATGTGCTTTTTCTCCCCCTATGCATAATGGGGCTTTAATGTACTTGTCTAGTGGAAGAGATGAGCCAGATGCAGGGTGAAGCATCATGTAATATGAGTTGTGTTAGAGTAGACAGGAGTGCTGAGGGTCGCAGTTGGCTTGCACTGTCATTCATAGAAGGGAATAAGCATTTCTTTGTGTGTGTGTGTGTGTGTGTGTGCGCGCGTCTGTCTGAGAGAGAAACAGTGTTCGAGACAGCTAGTTGAGACCAGAGTTTGTGTACGTTTGTATTTTCAAGTCCTATTTCCTGTTTTTCACCCATGACACACACACACACACAACATGCACCATGCGTAAGAAGGGGCAGGGAGTCGTTGGGATGAAGGGAGGTCCATAGTAATCAGCCAACACCAGCAAAAGAGCAATGTCCACGCGTCTCATACGCGCCTTTTCACAGAAGGAAAGAGTCTCAGTCATCAAGGCGCCACACTACGAGGGCATCGGCCCCGGATAACAGCCAACCCATCCCAATCGCCACGGTGACAGAAACCCACACACAACTTCGCACACGCACCCACCAGGACACAGACTCACCAATAGTTCACAGAACCACAACCACACACGGTTGGCCAGTTTCCTCTTGTCAATTCCCTGGCAGGCGGTGCCCCATGTCACTGACTCCAGCCCAGAATCTTTGGTCGGCCCGAACAAGGACCGGGGTGGGGGCAGGGTGGTAGGGGGGGGTAGGAAAATGCGAGGGTCTTTGTGCCCAGCCCGCCTCATGTCTCTGAATATGCGTTTTGAACCGAAACCAGAGAGGGAGGAATGCTTTTGAGCTGTCAGCAGCTTTAGACCCTGAATTCAAAGTGTCCCTTTCTTCTCCTCTGCTCCCTGCTCTCTGTCCACTCCATCGCTTGGCTCATTTTGCTTGTTGTGCCTTGTTGTGATTAAGATCCAGTCAAAAGTCTTGCTATGTACTTGCTAGCAACAACTCTGATCCCCTCCGTCGATCATTTCCCCATAACATCTCTACAAGTACACTGTTTAGATGTGTTGGTTGTCCCTTCCCCCACACACAACCACATCTCACATGAGTTAACACAGCCAACAGCGCACTAGCCCAGTTGGCCTCAGAAGGGCCCTCACTCCTTCCCCCTTGGCTATCCGTTGACCAATGAAAATACAGGAATACAGCTGTGCCAGAGCTAAGAGGGAAACGTCATTAAAACAGAGAGAGGGAGGAAGGGAGGCAGGGCGGTAGGGGGTGGAGAGGGGAGGGGGATTGAGAGGGATGGATGGATGGCTGTAGAGCAAGAGGGAGAAGAGAGGGAGAAATAGGGAGGGAATTTGTGCAAGAGTGAAAGAGAGAGAAGAAGGGAGGTCGGGCGAGGGTAAAGAAAGAGAGAGAGAAAGGGGAAGGACCAGAGAAAGAAACAGATGCTCAGTGTTGTGGACACAATGAGAACATTTTTCAGGGTCCTCAGGTTGGTAACCATGGCTTTTTGCAGAGTGATTGGCTCTTACCGGATCTAAGCAGCACTGTCTGTGTTGTCCCTAGTCACACATCCACACGCCCACGCACTCAGCTGACGCACACAAGCTAACACAGACACTTAATCCTCTGGGTTGAGAGTCTCGTCAAGGCCAACTGTCTCGAACCTGGGGAGGTGCAGATGAACCTCTCTCTGGTTGTCTGCTAAGTCCCAGCCTGCAGGGGCCCTCAGCCAGTAACATCCTCCAGAGGATGTGACATGGTAGCCTCTGAATGGAACAGTGCATCTCTAAGATGCTTTGACATCGCACAATAACTTGCAGTCTTGGTTATGTATTCATGATTTGATGTGCTTAACGTGTCTGTTTATGTTCTGGGGTTGATCTCTTCCCTTCCCTACAGACTGTGGACAGACCAAAGGACTGGTACAAGACGATGTTCAAGCAGATCCACATGGTGCACAAAGCAGGTGAGGCTGAGGGGCTGGAAACACATCCCATCATCTGGGTGTCTTTGCATCTTTGCAAGTGTGTGTGTGTAGTTGTGTGTGTAAGTGTGTGTGTGTGTGTGTGTAGGTGTGTGTGTGTAGGTGTGGGTGTGTAGGTGTGGGTGTGTAGGTGTGGGTGTGTAGGTGTGGGTGTGGGTGTGTAGGTGTGTGTGTAGTTGTGTATGTGTCTGTGTGTAGGTGTGGGTGTGTAGGTGTGTGTGTGTGTGGGTGGGTGTAACTGTAATGCAACTGTGCCAGTTCTCGTTAAATCTGAACAGTAGATCCTCAGAGCCAGAACTCATTAACTTGCCTTTCTGTGACAAGAGAGATGGGGAATGAGAAAGCGAGAGAGGGAAAGAGGAAACGGGTAGATGGAGAGAAGAGAGAGGAAGAAAGGTGTAGAAGAGAGAAAACAGAAGAGTGGAAGAGGAACAGGACAGAGGAGAGGGGGGAGGGCAGAAGAAGTGGGAGGAAGCGCTAATGGACTCACAAATGTGCCAGGAGCTCTTCGCCCTTAGTGTGGTCTTCTCTAAATCACATCATGTCAATATAAGGCTTGTTTGAACTCCACTGCCCACACACACGTAGACAAGCACAGACAACCTTACTCCCTCTCTTACACAGACGCAAGAACATATCCATGCTCAAATATATCTCCCTCTGTCTGTCTCTCTCTCGCACACAAATAAACACACATGCTCTTTTAATTTGAATAGTTTGGCATACTCCATAAATATTGACGAGCCCCCTTATTTGTCAGAGGAGTGACCTCTTGCTGTCTGAAGGTTTCCCTGAGACGGGCAGAATATTTCTGCTGCGCTGAAAGATGCCAACTGAAAGGAGAGGCTGAGAAAGGGCAGCTCTCAGCAGTGTGTGTGTGTGTGTGTGTGTGTGCGTGCGTGTGTGTTTGTGTGCGTGTGTGTGTGCGTGCGCGTGTGTTTGTGTGCGTGTGTGTGTGCGTGCGCGTGCTGCCTGCTCAACCTTCATCTTTGTTTCTACAGATGATGACTATGCAGACACTTACAACGCCACGTATGCCGTCATAAACAATGGTGAGCCTGGTGCTACCGTCAACACGCCGCAATGTTCACCTCGGGTTCACTTCGCGCCTTTACAAACCATATCTCGTTCTTTCTCCCTCTCACATTCACTCTCTCTCTTCTTCCCTTTTGCTCCTCCTCCTCTCCCTCCATCCCTTAGACTCCTATGGTGCGGCCAGAGACCCCACCATGGCCCACCCTCCCCCCAGGACCCACACATACCGGCCCCTAGCCAAGAGCCCCTCAGACAACGGGGGCCCCCTGGGGTCTCACAGGGAACCATCGCCCTCCCCCGTGCCCCCGCCGCCACCGCCCATGCCCTCCCTCCTGCAGCTGAGGACCCGAGACAGCGACCGGGAACGGGACTCGCCCGACACGTAAGACCAGCCCTGTCCTCGTTCCCCTTTCTCTAAGAAGACCTCTCCTATAGCCTTACCAAACAGAGACCTCTTTTTTCTCACCAAAAGTAGAAGATAGAACATATTGATTGGGATCAGGGCAGTGGGAGCGGAGATTAGGTGCGTATGTGTGTCTGTCTGTCTGTCCACGAGAGAGTGTGTGCCTCCAGACTGTATTATCCAAGTACAGCATCCTCATTCCAGCCGTGACGATTGAGTTACCTTCCATGGGAAAGAACTGTACATAACCTGTACAAGATCTTTGTGTGAACCTGCCTTTCAGCTCCCACACAGAGACAGACAGACAGACAGACAGACAGACAGACAGACACACACACACACAAACACACACTGAGGCTTTGCTCCCGTCTCCCTTCCAGGAACCAGTGGGGTCCTCCCGATAGAAAAGTGGACACCAGGAAGTACCGAGCCGAACCCAAGAGCATCTTCGAGTATGAGCCAGGGAAGTCCTCCATTCTGGAGCATGAAAGGCCGGTGAGTCTCCCTGACGAGAGGAGAAACATGCCCAAACTGCCCACATCCCCTCCTCGCTGTCACACTTTCAATCCCACTTTCACGTCCGAGCCATTAAAAATGCCATTACCCATAATCACTTTGGCTAACAGCCTATTCCTGGTGCTCCCAGCAGGTAAAAGTCAATCTTAAGTACTTTTCTAAGATCTGTTTATCTGTTGGAATAACTACTGTGAGGAGGACTGGCCTTAGGTTAGTGTCTGAAGGCCTTGACTGTACCCTTCTGTCTGCATCAGTTGCCAGTTATTTTAGGTTGAATGTGAAAGCAATTATATAACTATTTGATTCATATCACTCTGGTGGTGTGAGGGGGTTGAGCAATCCTTGAAGCAATCCTTAAGTACTTTTAGAGAGCTCCTGTAACAGATACTAAGTCTAACAGACAGTTTTAATGGCAGATTAAGATAAAGGAGGATTTTATATACAATTGAATTTGAGTCCAAAAATCGCTGTTAGACTAGAAGTGTATATTGTTGTTCCCCAGTGTTAATAATGAATATCTTAAAACATCTAAGTCTGCCTTGTTTGAAACGTTCACTCACCCTGTAGTAAACTCATGTTTTTTCTTTTCAAAATGTACATGAATCATGAACCATCCATTCCCTAATCCATTTTCTGTTAGCTTTCAACAGGCAGTTCTGCAATCTTATTGAGCATGCACATTCTTTTTACTGTATGAAATTTGAGTTCTCACAATCTGCTTTTTATTGGTCTCATGCCAGTGGACTGAGATAAAGAACTTCCTTCCTTCCTTCCTTTCTTTGGGAAGGAAGGAAGGAAGGAAGAAAGGCAGGAAGGAAGGAAGGAAGGAAGGAAGGAAGGAAGGAAGGAAGGAAGAAAGGCAGGAAGATACTGCAGATTCTTCACAGGGAGAAGTGAAGGAGTTGTGAGAGAAAAGGGGAGGAAAGGAGTGAGGTTAACCATTCGGTGTAGGATGTGTGATACTTATAGATGGGATTCTGTAATGCAGTGATCCATCTCAGTTCCCGCTGGCTGGAGTCAGGCCTGGGGAATACTAATGAAGCCAGCCTGCAGTCTAACCTACTTGGGCAGATGGGAGACAAGCTTTAAACACCTGTCTTTCTCTAGCATCTGTCTTTCATGGTTAGTTCACTTCCTCTTTCTCTCTATCTGTCTCCACCTCAATACCTCTTTACTCTATCACAGTGTGCAGGATGCAGAGTGTCTCGCCCTCCTCTTCTTCTGGTTGCAGTTATACAGTTATTTCTTCTTAGTTATTGTCAGGCTGACCCTGTCCCTCTAATGCACCCAGCGTACCACAGAATACGAAACGAAGCCCTCTATGTGTGTGTGTGTGTTGTGTGTGTGTATCTGTGTGAGCGTGTGTTTGTGTGCGTATGCGATGAAAAGCAGTATTGATACCCGCTAGCTCCTCCAGTTGCGTTGAGCTGTCCTCCGCTTAGAATATGACTCACCCCTCCTGAAGCTAATGTGGCTGCTTTGCAAGTCAGATTCACAATGCGAGCGAGGCACGCCACAGGATGCCAGATGGCTTTTAAAACGACTTTTCTCTATAGGCGTGAGGGCGGGAAGTGTACCTTCATGGCCAGGCATTGCAGAGTCACTGCTCAGTTTCCCAAAGTTAGTTTTGTGAGGAGAGAGTGGCCAAAGCAACTTGACCTGTGTGTAGGGGATGTTTTTGTACTCGGTGTACTGATGGAGGGAGTGCTGGGGAGTGTTGTCCTCACTGGGTCCATATCACTTTTCTCTCCTGGGTTCTAAACCGGCATGCAGAATATTTTGAAGTCATAGTGATGCAGTATGAGTGTATAGTATGTCCCCCTCTGGACACAATATGTAATACAGCTGCTTATATACACTGCTCAAGAAAATAAAGGGAACACTTAAATAACACAATGTAACTTCAAGTCGATCACACTTCTGTGAAATCAAACTGTCCACTTAGGAAGCAACACTGATTGACAATACATTTCACATGCTGTTGAAATAGACAACAGGTGGAAATTACAGGCATTTCGCAAGACACACCCCAATAAAGGAGTGGTTCTGCAGGTGGTGACCACAGACCACTTCTTAGTTCCTATGCTTCCTGGCTGATGTTTTGGTCACTTCTGAATGCTGGCGGTGCTGTCACTCTAGTGGTAGCATGAGACAGAGTCTACAACCCACACAAGTGGATCAGGTAGTGTAGCTCATCCAGGATGGCACATCAATGCGAGCTGTGGCAAGAAGGTTTGCTGTGTCTGTCAGCGTAGTGTCCAGAGCATGGAAGTGCTACCAGGAAACAGGCCAGTACATCAGGAGACGTGGAGGAGGCCGTAGGAGGTCAACAACCCAGCAGCAAGACCGCTACCTCCGCCTTTGTGCAAGGAGGAGCACTACCAGAGCCCTGCAAAATGACATCCAGCAGGTTCATGTGTCTACTACTACTAATGGTCAGAAACAGACTCCATGAGGGTGGTATGAGGGCCAGACGTCCACAGATGTGGGTTATGCTTACAGCCCAACACCGTGCATTATGTGTGGCATTTGCCAGAGAACACCAATTGGCGATTGGCAAATTCGCCACTGGCCCCTGTGCTCTTAACAGATGAAAGCAGGTTCACACTGAGCACATGTGACAGAATGACAGAACCGTGGAGAACATTCTGCTGCCTGCAACATCCTCCAGCGCGACGGGTTAGGCGGCAGGTCAGTCATGGTGTGGAGTGGCATTTCTTTGGGGAGTCGCACGGCCCTGCATGCGCTCCCCAGAGCTAGCCTGACTGCCATTAGGTACCGAGATGAGATCCTCAGACCCCTTGTGAGACCATATGCTGGTGCGGTTGGCCCTGGGTTCCTCCTAATGCAAGACAATGCTAGACCTCATGTGGCTGGAGTGTGTCAGCAGTTCCTGCAAGAGGAAGGCATTGATGCTATGGACTGGCCCGCCCGTTCCCCAGACCTAAATAGAATTGAGCACATCTAGGACATCATGTCTCGCTCCATCCACCAACGCCACGTTGCACCACACTGTCCAGGAGTTGGCGGATGCTTTAGTCCGGGTCTAGGAGGAGATCACTCAGGAGACCATCTGCCACATCATCAGGAGCATGTCCAGGCGTTGTAGGGAGGTCGTACAGGCACGTGGAGGCCACACACACTACTGAGCCTCATTTTGACTTGTTTTAGGGACATTATATCAAAGTTGGATCAGCCTGTAGTGTGGTTTTCCAATTTAAGTTTGAGTGTAACTCCAAAGCCAGACCTCCATGGATTGATATATTTGATTTCCATTGATTATTTTTTGTGTGCTTTTGTTGTCAGCACACACAGCTCTGTAAATAAAAAGTATCTAATGCGATAATTTAATTTATTCAGATCTAGGATGTGTTGTTTAAGTGTTACCTTTATTTTTTGAGCAGTGTATGTGATGTTGCAGAAAAGAAAATATCATTGTTAATCAAAATCATTGATACGCTGGATTTGTTTTTGAAAAGTTATTTTGTGGGCCACTGTTGGTCTATCGAACCCTGCTACTGCCCCCTACCCTAACCTCTTTATATATATCTTTCTCTCTTCGCTCTGTCTATCTCCTCTCTGTGCTTTATCTCGCCCTTCTCTCCTCATCTCTTTTTCTCCCTCCCTCTTTCATGTCTCTCCCTCTCCTCCTCCAGATATATGGGTTAAACCCAGATGATATAGATCTAGCAAACGAGCCTTGGTATAAGTTCTTTTCTGAGCTGGAGTTTGGTCGTCCGGTAAGTGGGGGCTCAGACAGTGCACCCCCCCGCCCCCCTCCCCTCCCACCAGCACCCCCCTGGCTAGGGCATACACCTGTCTCCTCCTCCTCCACCCCAACCTAACGTGCTGTCTGGGGAGAGTGGGGGGGGGGGCTAGCTGCTTGGGGTGGGGCATGCCTTCGTGGGGGGCTATGGCCTTGATGTCTGTCCTGGCCAGGTTCCTCCATAACTGGTTGTGTTATGTCTCTTGAATGCCAGGAGGTGTGGTCTCACGTTAGCTTCTGGCTGTAAGTGGCTGGCAGGGGCATTGGTAGACGTGAACATGGAAACATTTAAAAACTGCAACCAAAAAAGCATTAAAAAGCAGCAAGCATTTAAGAAGCATTTCGCAGTATGAAAATTCTCCTTGACCATCATCTTCCTGGTATTCAGAATCATGCTCTTCCTGTTTGGCAAGGCAGATTCTTTTGCAGTGTGATTTTGTGGCCTGCTGTAGAAAAGGTACCAGTAGGGCTCAGTTGGACATCCTGACCAGTCTATACATTGCGGTCAAATCCGGCCAATGCCTCCCAGACAGATGAGATAACCATCTTCCCCTCTGTCTGTCTGAACCATGTGACGCTCTGCACAGTCCTACTGGCCCCTTTGCTCTCTGTGGTAGCAGTGTGGTTTCTGTTCCGCTAGTATGCCTGTTCGTCTGCCTTTCTCACTTCCGGTTGACCAGTTGTCTTGTTGGTAGAGAATTCTGAAACACTGTCACCCTCTGCTGGACAAAGGTAGCAATTCCGTTTCCGTGGGGCTTGGGAAAGTTGCTCTGATTTCTGATCAGCAAGTTGTCCCAATTGGGACAATGTTAGATGCGAAAGATGGAGGAGGAAACTGATCAGAGGTCAGTGTTTAACCCCAGAGCTGCTCTGCTTCCATGTCTGTGCAAACAAGGTTTAAAAAAAGGCTTATTCCAAACATTCAGATAGAAATGGGATGCCGACTGACACTGAACTCTGTGGCAGCGTAGAGTCTTGTCTAATCTAGAGGTGGCATTTCTATGTGTAATGTTCTCTATGTTATATACACCCCACTGAATAAGCCCTCTGACGCTTGGTATTTCCTTTCACAACTTCAACACTCAACAAGACTAAAGAGGTTGTTTTAGTGCAGGATGGATGTTAGCTGATGTTATCAGAAAACGTTCCAATCATATTGAAGCACAACTAAAATGGCATTAATGCACTGCAATACACTACAATCAACTAAAACCTCCAGTCCTCCACAGACTCACATGCACCTATTGTAGTGTTTAGTCTCTGGCTTGCTTACCTTCACAATCTGCATGTGTGTGAGTGTGTGTCTTAGTCACCGTGTGTGAGCCTGTGTGTTGCCGTGTGTACGTAGATTTGATTTCAATATCGAGCAATAATGCATTTAACAGAAACTGAATATAGCTCCACAAAAATCAATATACGTTTTGTGTGTGTGTGTGTTTCTGAATCTTGTCCATCTCCAGTTCCTCTGTTTTTCTAACTGATGTCATTCTCTCCAAATGTTTGTTTATACTTCTCCCCATGACGTCAACACTACCTCCTCTGCTCCACCACATCTTCACCCTCCTCCTCCTCTCCTCCTCCTCTCCTCCTCCTCTCGTCCTCCTCTCCTCCTCTCCTCTCCTGCTGTTCACTGCTGCTGCTTGGGGCTGAAGCCTCCTAAAAAAAGATTGGATTATAATCCAGACAGCTCAGCTCGCCGATTCACTGAGGTAAACACACATTTGTCAGTACTGAGCTAGTATTGTTTAGCCTAGGCTGTGATAGGAAACATTGAACTAATCTCAGTTTGCCAGTACTATTTGTGAGATTGTACTTCTTCTATATTTTTGGAGTGAGTATTTCTTGAATGCCCAGTTTAGAAAAAGCGTGTCATGCTATAAATTCCGGCACGTGTTGTTCAGGTAATTTATATATATTTCAACCTCATATTTTTTTTATTTCATACATTTTCAACCCCATTTCTCCATTTGTTAGTTACATTTGAAATGTGATTATTTGTTTTAATAAGACTGCTGTTTGTGATGCCGTGTGTTGGATTCGTCTCAGATACACAGGCGACTCCTTTCGCAGTTGATTTTTAACACACACTGTGTTAATGTCATGTTTCGTGTTTCACCACTGTTTCATTAAAAAACAGTACCACATATCATCCTCCAGAACATAACTGGGGAGGATCACGACCAGTGTCTTGTATCAAGTTAGGACACTGTAAAAACAAACACAACAGTGTAGCTAATAGCATCAGTAAAGCTAGAGCAGGGTTGAACCTCAAACGGCTCGATGAGATTTATTGCCTCACCGCTCCTCCCCCAAGTACTCCCATTGGAGGATGACATCCCAGGTACAGCCCCTTTGAACCCCCTCTGCCAATGGCCAGAAAGGAGGAGGTAAGAGGAGCCCGGGTCTGTAACCAGACATATGGACTTGTCCCCTTTGTTACATGCTGGGATCTGTTCTGTGGAATCCACACCAGGTTTTGCCAGAGAATGCTGTGCTCCTGATGAACGCTCTCTTCTCCTCAGTCCTCCACTGTTGTCTTTCTACTCTCCTGTGGAGCTTCTTAGAGAACAGAGGTCAGAGTTCATCGTCATAGCGCCCACCGCTACCCCCAACAACCCCCTCCCCCTTTTTCCTCTCAGGGCCAGACGATCCATGTGGAACCCGCCTCAGTCTCAACGGGAGCCGGGGGAAGGTTTTTAGTGTTGCGCGGCGGCTCTGAAGCTGGGCTTTGTGCAGAGTCGCTGTGCCTCCTCCGGTCTTTGTTCCAGCGACGGCGCTCTCTCATCCTCCTCTTCTTCTTTTTTCTTCTCCGCCCTCTTTCAGACCTCCCTGCACATCGCTCCGGCTGACAGAGGCCCAGATAGGCCAGCCAGGTAAGCCGTGCCTTTATATCCCCTGCCTAACCCTCACTCTCTCTCTCCCTCCATCGCTCAATCAGCTCTCAGTCCCCTCCTGCACACTAAGCTCCCTATTGTTGGCCTGTGGGTCAATAGAAATCCCAATCTCTCTTCATCAGATGAGTGTGTGTGTGTCTTCTACTCTGTGTGCTCCTGGTCACCAGTGTCACCCCACACCCCCCACCCATAACCCTCCTCCCTGCATAAATGATCAAATTGATTCTTTCACCTCTCCCCCCCCTCCCCTCCTCCAAACCTCCCTCGTTCTCCATGCCCTCCTTGCTCATTCCTCCCATCCCATCAGCTCTAAGTGAATGGAAAAGCAAGCTGTGGGATGTTCCGAATAAGCAATGTAATTCATGGAGGTGACATTGTGTGTGTTTGTTGACATGGAGTAAGTGTGGGTGGGTAGGTGGCAAGTACAGGACATCACAAATACCTTCATCCATAGGGATTCTTGTGAATTAATTTCACTGATGTCATGAATAAGTAATACTTACTACTTACTAATGCCTAATTCATCAGATAATTCCATTTGAAAGCATTCCTCTACTTTTGGTTGGTTGTTGTTATCAGTGTATGTTGAAACCATGCTCACATGCTGAATAACTGAATGAATATGAATACAAGAACTGTACCTGAACTGTAGGGATAGATACATACATACTGTACAAACATGACATAGTTTGTATAGGTACTTTGTTTATCGGCAAAGCGAAATGACATACTCACATGACTCACCGCTGTGTGCTCCAGCGCTGCCAGCGACTACAGGAAGAGAAGGAAGTCAGAGCCGTCCGTGAGCCAGCCCAGCGCTCCACCGGGGGCGGAGCAGAGTGGAGGTCCAGTGTCCCCGAAACCCCTGGACCCCTACAGAGCCAGCAGCACCCTGAGAAAACCTGCCATCCGCTCCTCCCCGTCCTCCCCCTCCAGAGCCAAAGGTACACACGCACTCACGTGGACAATCATTCACCTATTTTTACATACACGCACAAGCACACACAAAACCCCACATATTCTGCATGTCCTCCCTCGGTCTGAAAGACTTGCTCTGTCTACACACTCTTACTCACTCTTGACATCCCACACACAAATATTCATGCTTTTCCTTCTTTATTTTTGTCGGAAAAATATAAATAAACACACGCACATACTGCACTCTGACAGATATTCTGCCCTGCAGCGGTCCCATTCACGAACACAATGATACAGCTAGCCTCTCACGCTATGCTGAAAATCTCTTCCAGGTCAAGGAGCGCCGAGTCCACTCCCCTAGGCATTTGTTGACAGTGTGAACGAGCAAAGTCAATAGACCTAATATGATTGTTCTAACTGACTGTTATGTAAGACGCCCTGTTACTGGATGTGCATGTGTTGTGTATTATGTTTATAAAGACAGTCAGTAGTGCTTTCTCATCATCTGCTCCAAGTTTATCTGCAGTTGGCAGAGTTAAACAGCCTGAAGGATCTTAAGATTTTGAAATGGAAATCTATTTTACTGCATGGATTACTGCTCTCTCTCTCCTTCACTCTCTCTTTGTCTCTCTCTCTCTCTTTCTGTCTCTCTCTCTTTCTCTGTTCCCTTTTTTCACCCTTGTCTTTTAAAAGTCTTTCTGGGATGGTAAGCTTCCCGATCCTGGCCTCTGTCTCCTTCAAGGCCCTGTCATTCTTTCCATCTGTACTGGGTTAATATATCTTTCTTCCTCTCTCTCTCTTTCAATCTTTCTCTTTCAATCTCTCTCTCTCACCACGCTGCTCTTTTTTCGGACGTCCATTGTAAAGGTGGGGATGCATGTGACCCGTTCTCACCCAGTCTGAGCTCCCCAGGGTCGTACCTGCGCCCCTCTCTGTCCCCCGTGCACTCCAACCGTGGCCACGCCCTCACGGGCGACCCATCCTTCAAACACGCCACCTGCTTCAAGATTGGCTGGCAGTCACAACGCCAAGACCCCGAGACGTGGAGCAGCGTGGAGGAGCCGCCTGCCACGCCCGGAAAGATGAAGTCTCGCAGCTGTGACGACCTGCTCAACGACGGGCCGGCGGGCCCCGATGGGCACAACGCCCTCCGCTCCGAGAGCGCTGGGTCATTGGTTTGCGACGGAGACCCTGCATCCGGGCAAATGGGCTCCGCCTCCTCATTGCCCCGCCCTCATCGCCGACGGGCACACGACGCCCCAGGCTTTCTACAGCTCTACCGCAAGATGCACCACATCGACCGCGCCCAGCTGATCCCCTCTGAGGTTATCCGCTCTGTCCGCGCCCGTATCCTGGACCTGGAGCGCCAGCCACACCTCCACCGCCACCGCCTCTCCCCCTGGACACCATCCTGGGGCGTGGAAGTGCCACGCGACGTGGTGCCTACCCGGATCTCTGAGTATGAGAGCCTCATTCAGAAGTCCAAATCCATGCCCAACCTAGGCGACAGCGAGGCGCCCTCGGGGGCCACCACGCCAGGCGGCTCCTCATCCCGGGCCAGCAGCAGTGGGGGAGGTGGAGTGGGCACACCGGGGTTCCCCAAACGCCGCTTCTCTATCGAGTCTCTCCTAGAGGAGGACAACAACAATGGTGCCTCCCATCCATGTGCCCCAGACCGGCCCCGCCACCAGCGAGCGCGAAGCCCGCCTGAGGGCCAGCCGCGCTCCGAACCACACCCTGGGCGAAGCTTCCCCATCCCACACCACCGCCATGCCCTCCCATCCTCCGGCCCCCATGGCCACAACAACCCAGAATACTCGGACAGCGAGCAGGACGCGGCAGCCTCCGATCTCAGCGACTTCATCCAGGTGGAGGGCTCATCCTTCTGCAGTGAGAGCGACTTTGACCATTGCTCCCTCACCTCCTCCGAAAGCCTGTATGGCTCGTCCACGCTTCACCACCACCACCTTCGACACCCCCACCCGAGCCATCACCACCACCCCCACCCCAGCCACCAGAGCCTGGGCCAGACCCAGGGCTACCAGCACCGGCATCTCATCAGCTCCTGCAAGGGCCGCTGCCCGGCGTCTTACACCCGCTTCACCACCATGCTGCGCCACGAGAGGGAGCGTGCACGCCAGGAACGGGTCAGACCCTCTCAGCCTGGCCGCGGCGGAGGGGGGAGTGGCAGTGGGGGCCCCCACCAGCATCCCCAGAGCCCGGGGGCCCAGGGCCAGCAAAGCATGTCCAAACTGGCCTTCCTGGTAAGCCCTGTGCCTTTCCGCAGGAAAAAGGGCTCCCCCCCTACCTCCAGAAGGAGCGGCACTGGGGGCCGTGGAGGCAGCCGGCCCAAGACCAAAGAGGCGATCTACGAAGCACTGGACGCTGCCCTGAGGGATATCTATGAGCACATACAGAGGGAAAGGGGCCACGGCAGCACCAGGCTAGCAGACGACAGCATCCTGCGACGGCTCCTGGCTGAGCTGCTGCCAGACGTGCCTGAGAGAAGCTCCTCGCTGCGGGGCAGAAGAGGGAGCCGGCAGGGGGGGCACTCCTCAATGTCGTCGTACCAGGACGGAAGCCCCACAGGGACATACGGCTCCTTCAAAGCTGACACCTCCACGCCCAGGCTGCAGTCTCCACTTAGTGCCTGTTATGACCGCCATGCCGACGCCTCCAATAACAATGACAATGCTGAAGAGCAGGGCAATGGGCATGCTCACTGCTACGCAGGTGGAACACACACACACATCAGCCACAACCCTCCAATGCATCCCTGGCCTCTCCAGTGTCTCCACCACCCCGTCCTCATCGACCCATCAGTGTGCACTTGTGAACCGTGCTGTGATTCCTCTAGAAACAAACAATTCTACCCAGAAACTGCATGAAACTCTCTTTTTTCCTTTTATGGAAGCGAATTGTGAAAACATCTTGGTTCTGTTTTGTTCAAACATTTGTTTCCTTTCTTCTATAAATTCTGTTTTTGCAATGACTTCCCTTTTCATCCCCAATGTTTTCCTTTTTTGTCCTGACCAGTTTTGTCAGTGTTGTAGGTGCTGTATATCCTTTGTCATATTAGGACTGTGTATGTGGCTCCATTCTCATTATGTGTCTGGTTTCTGTATTTCCATATGCATGCAGGTCAAAAAAGAAATTCCAAGAAAAAGAAAAGCAGTTCTTATAACATTCTTTTTTGCCATCTCCCTCCAGTTGTTCATTTCCCAAATGACATCATCTCCTGAACGATTTTGTTTGGTCCCTTCCTGCCTGTCTCTCATTTACTTTGAATTTCCTTGAATGACATCATCGCCTGTTGGTAAAATACTCTAACTGAATGTGCCATCGCCATGGTAGCCCTGTGGTGACTTACCCCTTTTTTTGATCCGTTCACAGACCAGGATGCCACCAGGGGGTACTCGACCATGGACGGGGGGCGCCACACCCCTCAGAACAGACGATCCACTCCAGACAGAGAGGTACGCACTTCTTGGTCATACTGATATTAGTGTCCCTTAAAGCTGTTATAAACCCACGGCTCGGGGCATTCAGTGTTTCTGCCTCCCCTGTCTAACCCTGTTGTCTGATGTGTATTTGGACTGGTCGCTCTCTGATGATGCATGCCGCCTCCCTCCCTCTCCTCTTTTTTCTTTCTTTCTCACTCATCTCCAATAGGTCTCCCATAAGCAGATGACACAACTCATTCTCTTGTCTCTCCTCCATCAGAAGCAGCCGGCCAGAGCCATTTATGATTTTAAGGCCCAAACAGCTAAGTGAGTAACAGCCGAATGAACTGTCCCTGTCTGTGAATGCATGAAGGATTATTTGCATCTGCACAACCGTCTGTCTCACGTCATAGGTTTTCCTTGTATGATGGAAGTATGCCTGCCATGGCAACTGCTTGAAACACATTGCACATAAAACACATGCTTTTTTTGTTTTGGAAACAGTTGTCATGGTTTTGTATTACATTTAACATCAATCATCTTGACGGTTTTATGGCTCAATAGTATCAAATGAGAATGTACCTTTTTTAGTTTGCTGAATGATACTCAAACTTATTAGGTGTTTGGAAACTTTGATGAAGGTTGTTACTCAGCTGTTGCAAATGCACACGCACTCATATTTTAGGGAGCTGAACTTTAAGAAGGGCGATGCAGTGAAAATCATCCGTCAGATCGACAGCAACTGGTATGAGGGGGAGCATCGCGGACGAGTGGGGATATTCCCCATCTCCTACGTCGAGGTGGGTGACACCCTCGTTTGGGAAGGGGGCCCTGTTTGTCCTCGAGTAAGTGGACCTACAATTTATACTGAGAATGTCCTCTCTCTCTTTCACACACACCCTTCTAGAAGATGCCGTCCACAGAGAAGCAGCAGCCAACCAGGCCTCCTCCTCCAGCACACATCAGAGAGATAGGAGAGGCGGTGGCACGCTACAACTTCAACGCTGACACTAATGTGGAGCTGTCTCTCCGAAAGGTGAACAGGAAACGGGTGCGGGGAGGGGGGGAGCGCGGTGTGATGTATGGCAAGTTTGTGTGTACTTTGCCCTAGCTGTGAATAGGTTGTGTGTCCACATGTGTGTGTGTGTGATGTATGATCAGAGATTGTGTGTGTGCGTTTGGCCCTTATGTGTGAATAGGGTGTGTGTGTCCACATGTAATGTGTGTGTGTGTGTGTGTCCTTCCCAGGGGGAGAAGGTGATTCTGCTGAGGCAGGTGGACCAGAACTGGTACGAGGGGAAGATCCCAGACACTAACAAGCAAGGCATCTTCCCAGTCTCCTATGTAGACATCCTCAAGCGCTCCCCTGCCAAGAGCTCCGCCCACAGTTCCCCAGGCAACAGAACACAGGGCTCCACGCCTACCAAGGTAGGCGCAGAGCAGCAAAAAAGGGGCTCTTTTACAGGAAAAACATCAGTACATTGCTGTATCTATTGTTTTACCAGAATTCTACTATTGTTTTTGAACAATGCTTTTTCTGATGAGACAGAACTGGACATATGAATTTTTCCTGCCCGCCTCATTAGCTCTGCTGTTCGCTGTTCTAGGTGCTTCTGCTTTGTTGTGATATTTGGCGCCTGCCATATCTGCTCGTCTCATATTTTGTCGCTTCCGGGTTCCTGAGACTCATAGCGTCTTGAATCTCAACTTCCTCAGCTTATCTTACCTCTTTAAACGCCTCCAAATTTACAAAGCCATCTGGGTAGTGCGGTTTACAGAGAGACGGTGTCCGTGGCCCGAATGGAGATTAGCTCAGCATAGCAAGGCTAATAAATAGCGGTTGGAGCTAATCTGATACTCAGACACCTGCGCTCATGCTGACGCGTGTGTGACACGAACACTCAGAACACACACGCTGACAACAAGACTGCTGATGTAGACTGACTGCTGACCTAGTGGGGGGTGGACAGTGATGGCATTCTGTCGCCTGGATGGACTGTGCTAAGGGGGACTGCAGCCTGCCGTCTGAGACGCAGGGCGTGAGGGTGTGAGGGCGTGTGCCGGTGCAGATGTCTAAACAGGCACTGCACATGAGATGCTGTGTTGGAATTGACCTAACAGGAGGCGCAAGCTGAGCCGTCATTGATTTTGCAAGGTTGACACTATGTGAGGGTTTTGGTACTGTAGTAGAGGGGTTCATTGGTGGGTTTGGTTTTACCACGTTGGACGGACTGGTCAGGGGTGGGACTCTGAGGAGAGATTGTTGCAATGTTCTCCCAGAATGCTAGTCATAACGGACTGGAGGTGTGGGGTTTGATTTCACCTCTCAATGCTATTCTCTCCAGGTGTGTAAGACTTGTCTTCCCTCTCTCCCCTCGTCTTGTCTTTCACTCTCTCTTTCTCTATCTGTCTCCGGAGCCCTTCCACAGCACTCCTCCATCCCCTCCTGTCCACCACCACATCCAGGCCCCATCCTCCCTCTGCTCATCTCCCCTCCTCCCCCCGAGGGCCCTCTCCTTGCAGGCTGTCACCAGCGAGTGGCTCTCCCTCACTATGGTCCCATCTTCCCTCCCCACCCAGCCCTCCACCCCAAGTACCCCCATCCCCCCCACCCCTCCCCCCTTCCCGGCCAGCTACCTCCCTTATCTGGACACCCAGGAGTTCAGTATGACCCCACCCGCCCCACCCAAAAGAGGCCTCACCCCTCCACCGCGCACTCTGTCACGAACCTGGACCCCTGTAATTACACAGGGACTGTTTGATTCGACCACCTGCCCGGCAGACTTCTCTTTCTCTCCGCCCCCTCCCGCGGACCCGCCTTATTCAGTGGTTTCTCCTATGCTCGACGGTTACCTCAGTTATGACAGCGGTATGGGACTAGGAAATCATGAGCAGACTCAGCCATTCTACCTGACAGATGAAGGGGGGTTCTTCTGTACAGAACCTGTGCCGGTGGCCTCCCCTACAGAAGTCCCTGAATGGTACAGGTCCATTACACAGCCAGTACAGATGCAAAAACAACCCCCATCTCATAAACAGGAAGTAGTGGATCCCTATGACCAGCTATTGTCCATGATCCTGGACAGCCCATTAAGTAACGAAGATGGGGGAGTTATCCAGTTACCTTCAGAGGAACCTATTTCCACTATGTTCAGCAATGACTTACAGAGCCACATAAAATTAGAGGCAGAGATTCTTTCTCCAATCACACTGGCTGATGAATCTCAAAGCAGCGTTACGTTGGAGGCGGAGTTTCATAGGCCGCTGACGATGGAACCCCTGTCTTGGGACAGCAAATCAGAAACACTAAGTAGCGAGCAGACAGAATCCTATAGACTACAGACAGTGAAAGCGGTTGGATTTTCCGAGCTGTTTATTGAGGAAGAGGAGGATACCAACGAAGAGAAAGGAAGGATGGAGGAAGGAGAAAACAAGCAGATGGCTGCGGAACTTGGTGCTGTGACGTCAGGCCATAGTGAAGGGCTCACAGAGGTAGATTGTGTGGTGTGACTATTTTCTGTGAAAAGTGAATAGCCTCAATATAGACCTTTTCCAACCCAGTGTGGCTTATCACACCGGCACATTATTGTGTGTCAAAGAGGACAAAAGGGCTAGTAATTGAATGTATCTCAGCTCACCTAACATTGGTGTCTTGTTTTGTTTGGACCAAAGTGTTGACTTGCTGTTGGAGCTGCTGACATGGCAGTTTGGCAGGTTCTGATGATCATCAAGACTGACATTCACCATGTTTATTTCCAGGTTGCTGCACATTCCAATTCCCAGTGTTATGACACTACGTGCACCCCCAAACAGCCCGTCCCCATCACTTTCCCCATATCATCCTCGCCTGTCTCACTACCACCCCTTACCTCTCCCCCTGTCTCACCTCCTCTCTCCTACTCCAGTACCTTGGGCTCATCACAGATGTTTGAGACACTACACATCCCCTTTTCTCCTCCACACTCACCCCTCCCCACTTCTCTCTCATCCTCTCCTCCCCCTCCCACCTCCTCACCCTTTCCCATCTCTCACCTGCCCTCTCCTCCTCCCCCCTCAAATTCACCCCTCCCCACCTCTCACCCATCCTCTCCTCCTCCTCCCCACTCTTCTTCCACCCGCTCTACATCTCACCCACATTCTCCTCCCCCCTCCTCTCACCCCTCCACTCCTCCTCCCCCCTCCTCACCCCTTCCATTCTCTGACTCATCTCTTCTTCTCTCTGCTTCACCCCTCCCCACCTTTCACTCATCCTCTCCTCCCCCTTCCACCCACTCACCCCTCCCCATCTCTCACCTGCCCTCTCCTCTCCCTTCCTCTTCTCCCCTCCCCATCTCTCAACCACCCTCTCCTCCTCCCTCTTTTTCCCCAATCCCTACTTCCATGCATCCTCTCCTCCTCCCTCCCTCTCTCTCTTATTCTCTCTCTCTTCCCCTATCCCTCTCTTCCCTCCACCTCCTCATCCCTCCCAAACTATTCCACCCTCCTCTCCTCCATCCTCCCTCATCCTCTCCTCCCCCTTCCACCCACTCACCCCTCCCCATCTCTCACCTGCCCTCTCCTCTCCCTTCCTCTTCTCCCCTCCCCATCTCTCAACCACCCTCTCCTCCTCCCTCTTTTTCCCCAATCCCTATCTCTCAGCCATCCTCTCCTCCTCCCCTCTCCTCACCACTTATATTCTCTCACCCATCTCTTCCTCCTCCCTCCTCACCCCTCCCCAACTTTCACCCTTCCTCTCCTCCTCCTTTCACCTCCTCACCCCTCCCCACCTCTCAACCTTCCTCTCCTCCTCCTTCCTTTTCCCCCCTCCCTACCTCTCACCCATCCTCTCCTCCTCCCCTCTCCTCACCACTTACATTTTCTCATTCATCTCTTCCCCCTCCCTCCTCACCCCTCCCTACCTCTCACCCTTCCTCTCCTCCTCCCTCAACTTCCCCCCTCCCCACCTCTCACCCTTCCGCTCCTCCACCCTCCACCTTCTCACCTCTCCCTACCTTTCCTCCCCTAGGGTCAGCCCCTCCATCACCCTCCCTTCATCCTTCCTCCCCTGTCCCAAACACACAACAGACTCTCCCACCTCTGTCCTCCTTCCCGCCTACCTCTCCCCTTCTCCCAGCCTCCTCCCCCACTCCCCCTGCCCCCCTTCCACAGCCTAGGTCTCCTAAGATCAAGGTAAATGGAACGTAGTTGTATTGAGAGTGAAGATGATGATGATTGACAGAGTGGGGGCCGATTTTAATCCTGCAATAAATCCAATTCGTTGTGTGTCGTGTCTTGTCCCTTGACTGTTGGAAGGTGCTTAAGCAAACATTTTGAGGCATGAATGTAATTCTGTGTCAGCAGAAACATTAACTGTCATGCTGTGACATTATAAGCTAATTGTTGGCTGATGTCAGAATCTTAGGTGTGTTTATGGTTGCATCCACAGCCAAATGCAAGAGTGTGTGTGGGGATGTTTGTTTTTCTGCCTTGGTAGACTGGCTGCATGGACCTTTGTGTCTGTCCACTAAGGTTTTTTATGTCCTCTACGATTCTCTAAAGGTTCTTTAAGGTTCTCCAAGGTAAGATGGCTGACTAAGGATTGTGCTTCTTTCAGCCGGCTTTTAAGCACGACCTTGTGGTTGAGGGTAAGCCCCCCCGTAGCCCCGTCACAACCAGGAGGTCCTGTTTGTCACCTGTTAGAGGTCGAAGGGTAGGGGGGTGTGGCTTTCTTACCCCATTTTGTTTGACACTAGCAGCAGTGAAGGATGTGTAACACAGAGACAAAAGGAATTGAGTTTTCTAATACCCCCTCCCTCTCAGTTTGGTTGTCCTGGCGTTGACTGCATGAGTCATTGATTGGTTAACTTTCTTCATTTGTCCTCCTAATTGGGGATCCTTTTTTCTAAGGAATGGGTTTGGTCTTCTGTTTACTGATTGGTTGCCTATAATTTCCTGTGCATTGTTTGTGGGCCTGTCTTCTTGGTTAAGGTTGCTGTTATGAAACCAAATGAGAGATGATAAAATATCTGGATTTTTCCCTAACAATTCCATTGTTTTTGATAAATCATGCCCCCAAGTCAATGTTTCACGCATGCATGTTCTGAAATTTCTCTCTCTCTCTCTCTCTCTCTCTCTCTCTCTCTCTCTCTCTCTCCTTTTTCTCTGTCAGCGCTTTGTGCAGGATGCCTATCACATTGGAGGAGATCCGTAAGTAACAAGCACCTAGTCAACACACGTTCTCATCATCGACCTTGTTTTCAAGACAATAACACACTCACTCAGCTAGCTCAGTGAGCCATGGTCCTTTCAGACACTTTCATCCTAAGCGACACACAACTCATGCTTGTCGTGCAGTATATAATCAAGAATCAGAACTGAACAGGTTTCTCATTGTTTCAAGCCAAGGGACAGTATGTCCAATAACAACAATAACAACATCTCAGCTTCATTAACGGTGGTGTTTGGGCAGGTTCCAGGCCCTGTACAACTACACACCTCGCAACGAGGACGAGCTGGAGCTGAAAGAAGGAGATTTGGTCGACGTCATGGAGAAGTGTGATGACGGCTGGTTTGTTGGTAAGAGGACCATGTCTCTTCCCCTCCCTGCTCTTTCTCTCGGTAAAAATAGACTGATCGTCACTCACTTGGTCCGTTTTTCAAAGCAACTGCTGTTATCACCTATCCAGTCATGTGAACTCCCTGTTTTAAAGATGGTCTGACTAATGGCACATACATTTTAACGCTATATTGGGTCCAAAGGTATGAGGCTACTGGTCTATATAAAAAATGTTTGCACTTGTGTCGAACATACATATACATACATATGTTCATTATAAATGAAAGACAGCTTTTTGTGATGTCACAAAATGCTTGACTTTCACAGTCTTCAGTTCATGTTCGATATGGTCTCTGAATTTTGGACACTACTGTATATATTTGATATTAAAATGCTGCAATTGTCTGTGAAAACACCACCAATCGGTGCTCAGACACCTCTACCACTAGGTAGAGCTAAAGCCTCTTGTTCTGTTGCTCATCAGTATCCTAAAATAACTCCTCCTCTCAAACTTGGAAATGTCCACTTAATCTGTTTACGGCACGCAGGCTGCACCATCATCAGCTAAAGGCTGTACTCATAAAGCATTTGAACTTTGACCTCCAGATCCTTGTTTTCCCTTCCAACTTCTTCAGGATATTTTCTTTCTGCATTTGTGAATTGTTACCAAATAGTTGGACGGTATCTTAATATTCTGGGTTAGCAGGCGGGGAGGCTACATTGCTGCTGGAATGGTGATAATACACACTAGCAACAGCTGGAGAAACCTTAACTTTGACTAGTTAATGTGTCAGATATGTGAGCTGATAGGGCTTGCCAGCCATTTTGCAGTTTGGATTCATTTTAAAGTATTCTTACACCAAGACTCATGGGTCAAGTTCAAAATGTGTGACAGTAATAACTGTCATGCATTGTCTGACAGTAATACATGGGATTTATAACTAGGCTCATCACACAAATTCTGACTAATGTTTATCATTGTTGTTTCAATGACAAGTTCATATTATCTTTCTCATTCTATCTTACTCTCTGCTTCCCAACCCCTGTGCATTCCTCTCTGGACCTAGGGACCTCTCGACGGAGCAAGCTGTTCGGCACTTTCCCAGGAAATTACGTGAAGCAGCTATAATGAAGAGATTTTGCCCCTGCCCTCCCCTCTACAAGACCCACATCAATTTGTCCAATATTAGTAGTAGTACAAACAATGTCTTGCCCTACCACACACACACACACACACACACAGCCTGCTGTTTTTACATGGAAGGATTCTTAGCTCTAACTAGCCATCTTGACCGGACGTAAATGTATTCCTCAAGCAGTTACTTATTTTTATCACTGCAGCTTTTGTATTCCAACCAGTGACCTTTAACCTTAGGTTTTATGGGGAGGGGGGGGTGGGATTAAGATGGCCGAGCACTGTCTGCAAAGCAATTGGACAGTGCATTTATGAAGCAATCATGAAGAAAGGGTCTATCCATCTAAGTTGTTACATCCTCTCTATCAGTTCATTGATTGAAAAGGGATTGTATGGTTTCCTTTCACAGGCAATAACTATACGTTTGTTCTGACTGTCACTGTAAGTTCCATTCTGCACTGGAGGGTGAAGATGGCACTCACAAGGCTGCCGTGATGCCATCTCGCCAGCATCATAGTTCTACACATCACACATATATTACAAAAAAAGAGTATTTACTCTTGAATAGCGAAGTATTGGATAAAGTGTTTCTACATAAGGTCATTGTCCTTATTTACTGTTCGTTTATCTGATGCTGTTACAGTAGATGAATTTAAATAAGGTGAGATGACGCGATAAAAACTCCCTACATGTGTGAAAATCACCTTGGGTAGTGGGTTACAGAAGAGAGATTCACACCACTGTCTCTAACTTGCAGCCATTCCCTAAGAAAGAAGACTGGTGTTGATGGATATTGATGTCATTCTTAATTCATGAGGAAATTCTTGTAGGGATGTTTGTAGTAAAGCATATAGATGATATCTTAACGTAATCTTTCTAATATGCTTAGTGGAAGTCCAATTTTGTTGCTCTGTGTGAGTAACTGCATTTGTCATACTAGGCGGAGCATTGTTCAAATAGTTTTTAACTAGGAGTTGATAGACTTGGTAATTAACTGTGTTTGAACATTTTTCCCACACATTTTCAGAGCAGACCATCACTGCAGACTTGGTTATTGTTGATTTTGGGGGGGGGTTTGATAATGTTGGAAGAACGGATGCAATACTGTTGCCCAGTTTTATATGTAAAATATATTTATGATGGGAGGAAATGTATTCAGTATAGTTTTAGACATCTTTTTGAAGTGTCCAGCAGCCACAGAGTACAGCAAGGTATACACACTATCCCTGCTTACTCAGTGTATTATATTCTTGTCAAAGTGCCCTAAGGTGAAGTGTACTTTGCAACCAACAGCAAAAAAGACCCCTTCCTTTTGGGAAATTGTATTAATGTATTCCTGTGAGGTTTTATTTGAGAGGTTTGTTGTTGAATATTACACGTGACATGAGGTTACTGTAGCTAATGAACATTCATTTAGTTGCCTGTGTCCAAATGTCATGGTTTCTGTATTAATTTAAAATTGATTTGGGATAAATTAATAGCATTTGTTTGAGTATGACAGCTACACTGACAGAGTTTTTCACTAGATTGTGACTGCCCTTTTGCCTGCCTGAATGAATGATAGAATGACAGTATAATAATGTATTATAGTCGTAGACATATTGTCAACTTGGCTTTTTTGTGTTCAGCAAATATGATTTATGACTTTCTTTGGCCTTTTTTTTGCATTTAAATGAGTATGCATTCACATAGGCTTAGGATGGACACTGACAGGAGAACAATCATTAAAGCACCTTAACATGTCTTGTTTTTTTCTTTTTGTGTTTGGTTTTGTCTCAGTTTAGTTCTTTGTTTTCCTCCACCACTCATTCTAGCCACCACTGTCCCTTGGTTTAAAACACGCTGTGTGTAACAGTGTTTTGTATGCCTTTTGTATGAGAGCTGTAAAATGGCAGACGTTCACTACTTGATAAAGTCTTCTTTATTTCTCACCCACCATCTGTTTGGGTTGCCTTTCTTTCTGCGATTTCTCTTGGGGGGGGTTTTCTACCTTTGACCGGCTGTGATCCAACCTTTTCATGGAAAGGGAGAAGTCAATCCACTGCCCAGTTGGCGTGCTCTTGTCTTAATTCTGTACTGTACATCGTACCCATCGACACCATTATCATGAGACCTGGCTATGGGACGGTTGGGTCTGCCCTCTCGTGAACTGGCCGTCATAACGCCATATACACCATCCCTAAACATCCCCTCAACGCACAGCTGACACACTAAAAACAAAGAACCGCATTTATGCAAAATGTCATGAATATAGTTGGTGTTATTAGGAACTGTTTTTTCAAGGGACAGTGAAAAGTGTTTGGAATACATACCGACAAGGTGTTACGAATTGTACCATTTTAACAAACTGTTTGGAGTCCATTTTGGCTACCACATTAGAGGTGTGGAGTGACAATGTTAGACTACAGCTCTGGAACATAAAAGACCACTGCATCTTTTTCTGTCCTTTTAAAAAGAAAATTGAGAAGGACAATTTTGAATGAGGAACTGAAGGGTGAAATTTAAAAAGCCACTGCAAATGTTAACCTTTTGTTCCTCACTCTAAAGAATGACTATTGTCTTTCTTTACTTTTTGTTCCAGAGCTGTATACTCCTGAGGAAAATTAGGCTTTTCATGGTGTTTGTACTGACTATAGAAATAGCTTCCACGCTCAGTGTGTCTCAAACTCAGACTAAACACTGGTGCTGTTACACAAGGGTCTTTCTACAATAGGGTTATTTCTCTATTCACGTTTGTTTGTGGAGGGTTTATGGATCTGTATTCCTAATAAAATCTGCCTGATAACATGTTTTTTTCACTCATGTTGCATTCATAAGACATGGAAGAGAATACGGCTTCATCACATGTAACTCCAGTGGGTCAATAGTTCATCCCAGGTATAACCATGTACACATTCAGTTGAGGCAAAAATATGTAATGAAACAATGTACTGTATACTCAAGGTAAAACTGTATATCCAGCATGACGTAGTCTGTGAACTAACAAGTATTTAGAGTTCAATTATTTCAGGAAGGTTTTGGGTTTGTTTGTTGTCAAAGGGTGTAAGTGTGTGTGTGACTCCATCCTTTGCTTACCAGTAAGTGTAGGAGTCACCTTGATCAAAACATGTCACTATGGCAACCCTATAAACAAACCATGAGCTTTGCTAACACACAGGATTTTAAAAACTCTGTCATTCCAGAAGACTGATACAGAGGGGAAATGCTCAATTTAAACAGTTACATTTACGTTACAATCGTTATCCCCATATTTGAGTTGGCACAGATTATACAGAGAAAAAAAAGCTTTTGAAATTACGGTGAAGGTCTTGTTCATTGAGTCCTTACAATTTGGTCTTGCCCATGTTTGATGTTTTCATTAAATGGCAATTTGTTTGTCACAGTTAGGCCAGAGAGCGAAGCAGACAGAAAATCCCTTATCCTATTTGGAAGAAACACATTGCAGACCTCACTGCTGCACTAAGAGGTGGAGCAGGGAGAGGGAGGGAAAGAGGTGTCAGGGAAGACAAATTGCCTTATTAATGTAACAAAAACCTCATTAACCTTATTTCTGTTATACACAGAGAAAGAGGGTTAAAATATCCAGAATGGAAGCATTCACACGTTCAGGTCCAGTTCACACCAACACCAAAGGAATGAAGGAAGAATTAAGACGGAAAGGAGTTCAGGGGGAAAAGGCAGTGCGACTCAAACCAAAAGAGGGGAGAGAGACTGAGAAGGCAAACGACAGGGGAAGAGAGGGAGACGTAATGAGGAGAGAGAGAGTGAAAGAGATACTGAAAGACAGGGAGAGTGATAGAGGAATAGGGAGAGAGAGGAAGAAAGAGCCTAGTGCTGGGCCCTGGGCCTAGGCCAGATCAATAGAAGATGGAATGTGCCTGGGAGACCTCCAGGGTCTCAGCACCAAGCTGCTCCTCCAAACCAAATAAGGACAGGAGCAACAAGACCGGTCCACTACCAGAGGAGGCCAGCCTCCACTCACAGCTGCCCAGGGAGGAGAAGAGACGCGTGGGATGAACTCGGGCAGTCTGGCCTCCCTCCCCATTACTTGGGGAGATCCCAGAGGAGGTATTTATGAAGAGAGACAAGACCAGAACAGGACAGCGCTACTGCAGATGACTGCTCGCGAGTTGGAGTAAAAGTGGAAGATGTCACAGTTTCATAGAGGGAGGTGGAAAGAAAAAGTGAGTTGAAGCAAGTTGAGGAGTGAGAGAGAGAAAGAATGAGAAAAGAGAGAAAGTGCACTGGCCCTTGAATCTGTCCAATGACCTCACTGTGGGGGCGGACTCTCTCCTCCCCTTCCCCCCTATCTCCCCCCTCGCTGGTTAAAAGGGTGCATGGCTGTCCTGCCCCCTTGTTCGTTACTGTGGACCCCGTGTTGATAAAACACACACACATACACACACACAGGAGGAAGCAGAGGAGAGAGACATGCCACTCAATGTAGTACTGGAAGGTCCAGCCCCCTGGGGGTTCCGACTGACGGGAGGCAAGGATTTCAACCAGCCCCTGACCGTATCCAGGGTGAGTTGTGTGTTAGTTTGGATGTGATTGTGTGGAGCTTTTTTATTAGTTCAACTCAGCACATGTCCATGGTCAATTCATTTCTCTTATCTCTCACCAGCCCTGATTTGTCTCTGTCTCAATCGCACTTCTTCACCCTGTCCTATCTTGTTTTCTTCCTCTCTCTCTGTCTCTCTTTCTCTGTCTTCTGTAACTGTCTATCTCTGTTTCTCTGCTTTCATCCAGTCATCCATGTTTGGCTCACTTCCATGTTAGCTGCAGTTGACTGTCTGATCTGGGATGAGAAACAGCAGGGCACAGCTCTCACCATCTATCTGCCACGTCAGGTTTAGGTTCAAGACCCCGTGTGTCTGGGCTTAGAGTCCTGGCTGTGGGTTTTAAATCCTTGTTTTGAGTTTAAGGTCCTTAGTCAAGGGTTTAATATCCTGAGTCTGGGTCTAACATCATGTATCTGGCCTGCTGAATCTCTTATCCCCAGCAGATTATTTGTTCGCTGGCAAACCACAGTCCTGATATCTGTGTTTCAGCAAACGTCCACAACTTGGTTAGAAATAGCAGTTAGCATCATACACAGTGACTTGCACACACACGCACACGCACACACACACACACACACACACACAGAGAGAGAGAGACAGAGAATCCCAAGCAGCTGGATCAACAGAGACTACTGGGAAAGGGTTTGAAAATTGAATTGTATCACAGAGGACAAACACCTGATAATCAGTTGGTCACTCATACAGAAATAGAAATCTGCATCAAACATACTTTCATGTCCATAGATATCCAGCCGTGTGTTTGGACTAGAACAGAATGCGTGTGCGCACACTGATAAAAGGAGGATTTAGAGTTGACGAGTGATTGTTTAGGAGTAGTTATTGTTTATCAGTGTGTGTATGTGTGTGTGTGTGTTTGTGTGTGTGTGTGTGTGTGTGTGTGTGTGTGTGTGTGTGTGTGTGTGTGAATGTAAGTGTGAGTGAGTTTGATCAGTTGTGCATTGCTGTTCACATTTAGCTGTGTGTATTCACATCACATCACCAGAAATGTGGAGTTACAGTAACCCCTGATTGGTGTGTGTGTGTGCGTGTGCACGTGTGCGTGTGAGCGTGTCTATATTGGGGGTCTGACAGCAGGAAGGGTGACCGGAGGCGTTGGTGGTTAGCTGTGTGAAACACAGGCCTTGTGGGACCACCTCACACCTGTTGTGTTGGCAGACACGTCACTGAGCACTGATGGCAGGATGAGACTGAGAGATGAGAGGGGGAAGGGGGGAGGAGGGCCAGAGATGGGAAGGGAGGACACATTTGGGAAGGTTAGATGAAGAAATATGGACCTGTTTTTGACTACATACCCATTTTTTCCCTTGTACTGTAGATGAAGTATTTACAAATTGGAAATGATCTATGTGATGATAAGCAGACGAGCATGCTCTGTAAGTAATCAACAGGTTTTTTTTATGCAATAGGGAAAAAGTCCCAGAAGAAATCTATGCCTGTAAATGTAAATCACAGACTCCATTTATGATCTGATTCATCGCTCTAGCTTTCTCTACCCCTCTCTGCAGTGTTATTTATAATCAGATGACCTAACCCAAACCTCAATGTAATGTCTCCTGTGTCAGCTTCAGTCTCTCTTAAAGTTCAACTCTCCTGTTTATGGATGTTGCCCTGCTGGATCACAATCCAGCAAGGCAATATCACCCTCTTCTCAGTGAGTTACTGTCAGCAGTCACATTCCCAACCTAACCTGACTAACCAACCTTATTACCAAGAGTAGCAGGTTGATAATGTACTGTTGTGAAGTGTGACCATTACTTTAATTATGATTATTGATAATGACGATACTTTAGGGTGGAAAAGGCAGAATATGAATGTGATGTGGGAAATGGCTTGGTATCACAGAAATATATAAAATAGGCTGGTATAAATTCATGAAAGATAAGTCTGAATTTGGAGTCTTGAAGATTTCAATAAAAATTATCAGCTTTTGTGCAGTTAATTATCCATTTTCTTTACAAGTTACTAACATAGCTCATGCCAGTGATGCAGGCAGAAAGGAGTGTCAGGCTATTGATCTATAAGAACAACAGACCTAATACTGCTTACAGTTAGAAAAATTAATTGGTCCATTACAGATTCCTTTTGCAACACACCTTAACCAAGTTCCAATTGCAGTCCATGTTCGATCCTTGCTAATGCTAATTCTGAAAAGTGTTGCAGCACCCTCATATTCACATAGTCAGACTCAAAGTCAGGTTTTTAGAGAGCTCAGAGCATGAAGAGTGTTCTGTGTCTGAGGTCAGAAGATGATTGGTCAAGGGAAAAATTAGGTCATATCACATCTCCCAAATCAATTCATACTCACGTGTGAGGTGTCTTCAAGAACATAGTCATACAACTCTGTTTTAAAGGCACATCAAGAAAGATGACAGAGATTCTTTGAGTTTTTGAAGGTTGCTGAGATAAGAAAGCAAGACAATCCAAAGTGGAAGTGTTTTTTCCTTTTCTAAGCTATTTGGTGAAGTAGGGTTGCATCCTGTATGTTGTAATGAAGGGCTGATGGTAGACTTCAGATCTAGTGAGCAAGAATCTGCAGCTGGTTCAGTTGCAAACGGGGTTGGAGCGAACACCTACGAGAAAGTAGCCCTCTTGGAACAGGGCTTCCCTGAACAACATGATGTAGGTTACCTGACAATGTGATAGGAACAATGTGAATTCTTTGTATATGTGTTTTAGAGTCAGACATGGACTATTGTCATCTCTATGGACAACACAGTTATCGTGCAATTGCTCCTTAACCAGGATCCAGTCTCCAGCATCCCCATTCTGTCTGGAAAGTGTCCTTCAGTGGGAAGTCATCTTTGTTTATTCAGTCAGGACAAAGTATTAGAAACAGTTTACATGCAGGCATACCAGAGAAAGCAACAGAGTCAGACACTTTGACACTCACAGAGGATGTTTCTGGCCCATACACTTAGTCCTGGACACACTTTCCGGCCGCAGAACGATCCCCAATCTTTTTTAGACATTCTTTTTATGTATTTACAAGTTTTCTGTTCTATATTGATTGATTTTCACATCTGAATATTTTAATGGTACTATATACAATGTAAGTTCTGCCCTTAAATGGATCTCTGGTATCAAGATTTTGCTTGATGTTTCAAGAGCCTGGCTACAAAAATACATTCTAAACAATAGTAGAGAAGCCACACAGATGGTAGGAAAAAGCAGAGACAGAGAAGGAGGATGGATGCAGAGGGAAAGAGAGACAACATGCCTATGTATTTTAGTCAGAAGGCTGTCCTCAGCTGTTTGTGTAACTGTGACAAATACAGCTCTGTTAGACCTATTAATAGGTTATTTGCTGCATTAGACACCTGGCCTTCCTCTCTCATTCTCTGTCTCTCATTTCTCTCTTTCTCAGTTCATTCTCTACTTCCTCTCACCTCTCTCAGACTTTGCACTGTATCTCTCGCTTGTCTCTGTCCCCCTGTCCCCCATCTCACCTTATTTTTTCCCTTCTCCTACCTCGCTTCGATCTTTCTCTATCCTCTCCGCTCCACGCCATCTAACTCCCTGTCTATCCCACGCTCTGTCAGATTACTCCGGGCGGCAAGGCATCCATGGCCAACCTATGCCCAGGAGATGTGATCCTGGCCATTGAGGGGGAGGTAGCTGTGGACATGCTGCACTGTGATGCCCAGAACAAAATCAAGGAGGCCACTTACAAGCTCAGCCTCACTGTGGAGAGGTCAGCAGTGGTATCTCACGGAAAGCATTATTAGTGTGACTTCTTTATCTGTGAATGTAAGATTCACTGCAGTTCATGAACAGAATTGGTTTCCAGGTACAGTTAATCTTCTGGAAAATCTTCCAGAATAGATTTACAATGATCTCTTCCATTCCTTACCTTTGATTTATACCCTGCTAAAATCATCTGAAGAGAAGGCTCAAACACATCCACATATTTTTACCCCGGTGCATACCAGTACAACATATATCCAGAAACACATACACACATAATCATTGTGTCCTTGAGAGCTGGTGTTGGATGTTGAATTACAACCAGCCCCAGGTCAGCGGCCCAGTTGTCACGTAAAAGTAATCTGCAGGGGTTATCAAGAATCCACTTGTGGTTGTGGGAAAACTGACCGCTTCCCTGTGATCTTTCTGTTTGTCTGTTCCCAGGCCAGAAACCAGACTATGGTCACCTCAAGTCACAGAAGAGGGAAAAATAAACCCTTTTAAAGTCAACCTGGAAGCAGAGCAACAGGTGTGTATTTTAAGATTAAGAGAACCTAAGAACCCACCAGTCACAATGGTCATGGTAATCACAGAGTGCCTAATAGAACCAATCATAGTACAACTTACTGACCTATCATCCTTCATCCCTGCCTTCTCTCACCATGCAGGAGTTCAAACCCATCGGTACTGGTCACAACCGCAAGGCTCAGCCTTTTGTGGCGGCGGCCAACATTGACGACAAGCGTCAGGTGGTCAGTACGGCCTACAACACACCCATAGGACTGTACTCCTCAGGCAACATCCAAGATGCCATGCAGGGACAGATGAAGGGTCTTGTCCTCGACAAACCTGAGGGGTCAGTGTCATGGTGTTAACACACATACGCAGACAGTCACGCAGACTCACATACAGTCAAACATAGCCACACGTCGTCAAATCCACATCTACTGGTGATGTTTATGGGAGGACTTCAACTTCCAAAAGAACTGCCTGTTTTACTGTGTCTATTTGTTGACTCCTGGAGGCCCACCAATTGCCACTCCATCAGCACCCTCTGTCAAACTCCTTGTTTGAAGTATTCTAATAGTTGGTTCCCACTAAATCAAGTGGATCTCATTAGACTACCAGATACATGAGGTGTCACCAGTCGTGTATCACCCTAGCCTGCAGGAACAAGGATCACCTGGAGCTGCTTCTGAAAATTAATTATGTCTGATGTGCAGAAGTGTCTAATAACGCTTTTAGAGTTTTAAATATTCCCCAATTACAGCTTAGTCTCTGTCTGTAGGCAATCTTTAGAAAACAAAATACTTGCTAGGTAGTTAAGATATGATGAATGTGATTGTCCCAAAGGAAATATGTATTGGGCACATACAGTATCTGCCGTTGATTTATAAATAACACTGCTCACATATGTCATACACAAGAACCAGCACTGTCTCTGATCTCCTTTCTTGTCTCATCTGTCCATTCTCTCGGTTTCCTCCCTCTGTTCTCCCTGGATTTCCTTTTATGGATGTCTGCTCCGGTGTTGTATCAGTGTCATCTCAGGCTGGCTGCTCTGATCTGATGGGGCCCACGATCACCGCAAGCCCTAGGGCATGGTGGTCAAGAGCATCCCATCTGGCATGCATCATTTCTCAGTACAATGTTAAGCCAGTCCCTCCTGAGTTTTGGAGGTGAACTGGGTGGTCTTTCGTACCTCAGGGCTCAAAATGATGAATTAGATGTGAGGGGGAATTGTTGTGAACATTGTTGCTGCAGACAGACAGGGATTCGGCAGTCGCAGCTGTCAAAGTGAGTTAACATCGTGTATGTGTGTAAGTGTTTGTCTGTTTACCTGTGTGTGTGTGTGTGTGTGTGTGTGTGTGTGTGTGTGTGTGTGTGCGTGTGCGCGCGCACGCGTGCAGGGGCGTGTGACTTCAGGATCAGCTCTGTCTGACTACTCACCTGAAAATGTGTGGTTGCGTGTGACTATATGACCAGCCTTGCTGACCCTGAGATGTGTTCTACCTGCAGCAGCAGGACCCTGACCTCCATAGAGGAGTCTGATGTGTACCGCATGCTGCAGAAGGACCAGGAAGAACCCCAGGAACCACGACAATCAGGCTCCTTCAAGGCCCTGCAGGACTTTGTCAACAGTGATGGAAAGTTAAACATTTCCCCTCTTGAGAAGAGTCATTCAGATCATTTTTGGTCTACTTTTATGTTGTCCAGCCCACCAACCATTTCAAGCAATTACAGTCAAACACTGACTGCTCTGATATCTGACAGCTTTTTTTGTGAGAGGCACTAATTAAGTTTAGACTGATCTTTTTTTATGTACAGCTGCTATGTCTGAGAAGTTAATTTAGTGTTTTTCTTCTGTCTTGGCAGGCACCCGCCCCATTGTGACAAGGACAGTTAGAGCCCCCACGACTAAGCCAGCTCCACCCATTGGCAACCTTCAGAAGCTGCCTCTCTGTGACAAGTGTGGGAACGGCATTGTGTTAGTATAACCTCCTTTAGCCCCGGACAAATCATGGAAAATAACAATTGTATGAATCATAACAACACACAATACTTACTCAAATGCATTGTGCAATTTGGTATCAAATCAAGCATCTTCCTTTTGTGCCATTCCAACAATAAAGTGATTTACAGGTTGCTTCTTACATTTACCCCCCTCTACTCTACCATCACATACTGGCAAATATGTTTGGTCCAGTTTCTGGAAAATATCTGTCACCCATCTCCATTATTATTTGAACTGACAGCTAGACTAATTGCTTGTATTTGTGCTGTTATCTGGCAACCCAACTCCGGAAATCTGACAGCCGTGTTCATGCCCTGCTATTTTCTCTGCTCTGTTTCTTACCGGTCCACAGGGGGACTGTAGTGAAGGCCAGGGACAAGTACCGCCACCCCGGCTGCTTTGTGTGCACTGACTGTGACGTCAACCTTAAACAGAAGGGCTACTTCTTTGTGGAGGGGGAGCTTTACTGTGAGACCCATGCCCGAGCTCGTACGAGACCCCCGGAGGGTCACGACCTCATCACCACTTACCCTTCAGCATAGAACCTCAGCATCCTGTACTCTCACACCCGCAGTGCCTTCACACACACACACACTCCCACTCTCTCTTTGACTCACACCAACACATTACCTGTGTCTGCATACCCTCCCTCTGCCTAACTAGGATGCCAGGGAAAACCTGTTTTTACTTGTATTTGCATTTTGTCATCATTTGAATGCTGTGTTTTTCACATAATCCTGAAGTGCACTTGTGAATACACTTGTCTCTGCTTCCTTAAAATAAAATGTGGGTTGTGTTGGCCCATACTGTGGGAACCACATATGTCATAATCATTCTATTAGTGTGCTTATCTTGTCTTTTATATCAGACCATCATCCCTGAGTTTGGAGGGGCAAGAGATGATGGAGTGATGTCTGGGGCTAAATGCAAATCTTATGTGCATGTGACATTGGCGCCAAACAGCAGGAGGTACCAGGTAGAGGTACCTCTATGGGATGTTCCTTGTGGGGTTTAAAATATAACTTATATGGTTGTGCATACTCCAAAATAGAAGAGTAAAGAAAGGTCCTGTTATATTTGGAAGAAGGGGTTAGTATAAGAACGTTCCTTTGTACAATACTCATTAACATGATGGTAGACTTGTGGTTTTGAGATGCACTTTTGTCACATAAGGACAAAAAACTATTCCGGACATAAAAATATCAACGTCTAAGAAGTAAATGAGACAAAACTGCTGGGTGCAGTCTATTATTGTGACACTAGGTGGTGATGTACAATAGTGAAATTACCTTTAACCACACATATTCTGTTGATTGGCAATTAGCCTCTAGTGACATACATCTTGATATCAACCAGCCCATCTAGATAAACTAGATGTATTGCAACAAAGAAAAACTATTATATTCTTATTTAATTCATATGTATATAATACCATATAATCTTTGGTGAAATGCATGCATGTTTTATTGTTCAGACTTCAGATTTAAATGGCTTTGGTAGCCTACCTACATTTCTCACATCACAAATAAGTTACTCAACTCCGCATTATTATGTCAATACTGAGTGTAGGAGCTGGACCCAAGAGCACGGAGACCAACGCAAGACATTGCCTAGTTTTTCAGCCAGAGTTGCACAAACGTCACTGGAATTTGAGAATTTCCATGACAACGGTGAAAGAGTTTACATCAGGTGGATTCGTGGTCAAAATGAAAGGGTAGACATATGGTAAATTGCACTGCGACGTCGCTTTAAATCCCTTAAAATATTCAGTGCTAAAGTGTAATCCATAACATTTATTTCAAGGGTAGTCTCCTAGTTTTGTCATTTGCTAGAAATCTCAAGCTAGCTGCCCTCTAGCTAGCAGCTTGCCTACCTGGAGCTAGTAACGTTAAATGAAGTCGGTATCTCAATATGGTGGCACTGGAGTTTTCCTTCTTATCAAGGTTCAATTGAGAGTCGATGGCCTTGATAGTCCGCTCTCTCAAAGCGATTTTATGTAGGCCACCAGTTTAGCAAATCTCATAATAGCCTTTAGTTGTATCGTTTGAGAATGATTGGTCTAAACTAATTATCGGTCTTAACTAATTTAACTAAAGTTAATATTTTATTAAAGTATTTATATAATACGTATTTCTATAGTGACTTATAATATTGTTGACTTCATAATGGTTTTATGTAGGCCTACTCACGGTTTCGATATACTCAACAGAATATCCAGTCACAGGATATGGAGAAAACAAGCCCCGTCTTTAGTCCCAGCAGCAAACCTGGGATCTTGGCAGAAAAGTCAAACCACGTTGATCATGTCAGAATGGAAGCAGTAGCTTATGATGAAAAAACACAGAAATCTTCGTCTGGACATTTACCTGTGCTGTTTAACCTTGACAGTCCACAAAGCAATGGCTCAGGGGACCGAGCTGTAAGGTTAGACTGTAAGTCAGAAAAGATAGTTGAACTTGAGCAGACTGTTGCCAGATTGGAAAATGCACTAGTTTCACTGGAGGAAGAAAACCTGAGTCTAAACAGAAAGATCGTGGTATGTAAGACGGAACACTTGAACCCTTCATCCAACCACACACCCTATGCCTTAAACTCAAGAAGCACTAACAAATCAGATGAATTGGGTAACAGTCCCACCTCCAAAGTGAGTTTCAACTTGGACCCAACCTACCAAGAGGGCATGAAGCAAGATAAACTGTGTAAGCATAGTGAGCCAGACACATGGAAGGAAGAGAGAGAGTCCCATGAGGCGAGATGCCTCCTCTTGCCAAAACAGAAACAGGACTTGGAGAGGAAGCTGAAAAAGACAGAGGAATATTCCAAAGTGTGTGCCGATGAGCTCAGAAGGCTCCTTCAAAAGTATGAGGTCATCAAAGCCCTTAACAAAACCTTGCGGAAACAGAGTAAAAGTCTTGCAACGGAAAACCGCTGGTTGAAGGATACCCTGAACGCTGTGCAGGCAGGGGTCAGACCCAGGGGTCCCAGTCTGGCTCTGGAGCCCAAAGAGGGACGTGAAAGCAGGGGAAGTGCCCAGCTAGAGACACCCAATGAGCTTTGTGCCCACCTTAGCCACGAGAAGAGCCTATTGGAGGAACAGGTGGCATCGCTGTCCAGAGAGGTTGATCATCTCAAAGACAAGCTGGACTTCAGCAAGGCTAAGATCCACAGACTAGAGACTGAAAGGAGCTGTGAAGAGGGCATGGCCAGGAGCCCTCCTGCTGGAAAACCCCCCTCTGCAGGCATTCTTGACCGTGTGGGGAAAGAACCAGAGTCCCACAGCAGCACAGTGGCTCAACTCAAAGAGGACAACAGGACCCTCAGAGTGAAGCTGGAGGCCAACACAAGGTACATGAAGGAGATGAAGAGCAGCCTTAGTAGGCTGACAGAGGAACAGGGGATTCTGGAGAACTGCCTCAACACGGTGCAGATGGAGAGGGATCTTCTGCAGGGGGAGTTGCGCAAGCTGCACCAGGAGTATCTAGAGCTCAGTGTCTCTCTACAGCTGAGGGAGGGCAGCCCTGTATCCTCCAGCACCATGGTTGGATCCTACAAGAAGGCTGATTGGACCAGTGAGGATGAACCCAGCCATGATAGGCCAAAGCTACCTCCACATAGTAGCCCCATTACCAGAGAAATGCTGGACTTCAGTATTGGTATGGTGACAAAAAGAAATCGTAAACCAATACGGTTGATGGCCGACTATGTTAAGTCGCTGCTATTACATTATTCTGACATGACTAACGTCACCAGCAAAGTGCCTTGATTGACAGTGTTACATTGTCCTCTTCAACTGTCCAGGCGGTGAGACGATTGACCAGATAAGGAAGCGCTTGGAGGAGGATGAGCAGAGGGGAGTGCAGAGGCACAAAAACAACATCCATCAGAATGAATGAGGTAGAGTTGAGGATGTTCCCAGCTGATCCTTCTCCATACATGGAACTAGAACAACTATGGTACTTCACTCTGAACTACACAAGAGGATGAAAAGTAGAGCTTTGTCCGTTCCCAAGCATCTCAGGCTAATCTAGCATAACCAGCCGTTTATGTTTGGATCATTTTATTATATTCCTTGAACTTTATAAAGGATATGTGTGAATGTATTTGACTTTTTTGTTCTGATAATCCCTAGTCTCATGGTGGTATGTAATCAGATCATTATGAAACGCATACAACTTCAAATGATACATATGCCATGAGTCAATACCATAAAACGTGACTAATGAGACCAAGTGGTTACTACGGTTAAAAACCAATATATTGATACACCAAGACAAAACACAATGGTATCAAATTTACCTGGATTATCTAAACCCGTTCTCTTGATCATTTGCAGCTTGTTGGACTACTTTACAACAGTAGGGGGAGCTGTGGCATTGTTCTCAAGATACCCTCACACCAGGCTGATTTTAATGATCTTCATTCAATTTCCTTCAACAGACTATGATGTTCTATACATCAAACCAATTACTTACTATAGTTCAGCAGGGAAGTAATATCTTTTTTTAAATTTATTTTGGAATTTGAATTTGATAGTGCCTTTTACTGCATGTGCCATCTACGGCACACAACCCATTAGTACGGTTTGTGTGTTGATCTCTGGCAGGTTTCCAAATGGCACAACTGGGGGGGTTATCAGCCTTAATATCAGTAATAATCCAATTGTGTGTTCACTATGTGCCCTGATGGTTGAAAAATCATTTCTGAATGCCTCTGTTAGTTTGATCGTGTTGCTCCTCAGGATTTAAGGTTGTCTATGTCAGTGCAGCAGTATCAGAGATGCCCAATAGCAGTCAAGAACAAGGTCAATTTGAGCCTCTTTAGTACTTGATACCTTCAGACGAGACCGGATCAATCTTTTTCATTGTTGCCTCCCAAAGCCCTGATGTTAATTGCCAGGTATTGATTTCCTTCAATACTGTAGTAGCATGTGGTTTGATCAGTTCTATTTTTCAGATGTTGCTTTTGATACTAATGCCTGCAACCATTTATCCTCAATCTCTACTTGATATGATGGATTAGTGCATGTATGCTACTCCACCATCAGTGAACTAGTGGAACGTCACCTATTAATCAAGTCAGACGCTAGTGAACTTACTCTTCTGAATTAAGGTGGTGGCACTTTTTATAAACCTTTTTCCTTGTCTTTCGAAGACATGGTTTAGCCCAGACAACACAGGTGTCTGTCACAGCAGCCACTGGTCAATAAACCTTCGACAGAGCGATGAACAATTACTGGCGTACGTGCTGAATGTACCATGAATGGGTTACTAAAAATGGACGCATTGAACCAAACTCTCTGGTCGCGCCGCAACTCTCGAATCTCCAACAATGGCATCGGACTTAACAACAACAGGAAAGGACTAGTCTCTTTAAATGATTTAGCTCTGCCAGAGTCATTCTGAGAACGTATAGCATTAATTAGTCTGTCAGCCACCACCCAGGGCAAGTGAGGGAGGGGGTCCGGAATGGTATAGCTGGTAAACATGGACCTTTCTAAAAGCTATAGACTCTGTCTAAAGCAGGACTGGCCAGTTTTGATCTTTAAATCTTCATGAAGTCATTTACGTTCGTATTAACTTTTTGCCACATGTATTAGTTACGGGTTTGACCTTTAATTTCTTGACAACCTGTCTAACTAAATAATGTTTTGATTACAACTCGTGTTTGATTAATCATCGCTGTCAGGCTTAGGCCTGCACACCCATTCTGAAAACAAACTGTCCTGGGAGCTGCTTTAGTAGATCATTAAAGATCTTAGAATTTACAGATGAAACAGTAAAGATGATATAACATTTACTGTCAATTTATCAGAGTCTAGGGCTACATATTTGCATTCAGTTCCAGTTTTTCCCAGATGAGAAGTACCAGTTGAAACATCATCTAAACATCAATGACAATACAATTACCAAATGGCTGGTAGCAGTAGCATGACTTTGAAAAACACTATGAAGTCAAAATCTTTCAAAAGAACCTCTCTCACAGTGATTTGCACCTTAAGAGTTATAAAATTAAACATCAAATAGATTTTTTTGTACCATCTCAACAAATGAACAAAATGTATGAGCTTGTCATGAATGGTTCACAATAGTTTTTTTCCCAGCTATCAAATATCACATACTCAAACATTAGTAGCTCTGAAGTCTGAGTCTCTTTCCCGTTGGGTCTTCCTTTTCATGGAGTTCTGTGAGGCCGAGTTGACGGTCTGGCCACATTTACATACAGATAAGAAGGCTGCTCTGTAGTTGTTGTTCATCCACCCATAGAGGATGGGGTTGACAAAGGTGGAGCACATGGCCATAATGTGGAAGACTGTGAAGAGGACTTTGAAGTCCTTCATGTCAAGAACACTGTTGTCTATGTCGATGGCCAGTTGGAAAGCGTGGAACGGCAACCAGCTGACAGCGAATACCACCACCACCATCACCAGCATCTTGGTGGTCTTCCTCTTCCGGCGGTGGCGGTCGTTCCGGGCACCGGGGCTCACATGGTTCTTAAGCTTATTCCAGATCCGGATGTAAGCAAAGGAGTTGATGGCCAGAGGCAGGCCGTACTGCACCAGAAGCATGGAGACACTGTAGATGGTTCCATCCATGCCGCTCTGTGGCCACGCCTCAGTGCACACATGGATGGACTGCTCTGACGAGAGAGCAAATGTTCCGTACTCGCGGAATATTGCCAGAGGGCTTGCCAGGAGGGCGCTAGTGGCCCAAGTGATGGCTATGACCACGGCGCACATGTCTTTGGACATCTTGGTCTCCAGATGGTAGACAATACTGCGATGACGGTCCAGGGCGATGATGTTCAGGGTGATGGTGGAGACGTGCACGGCTAGGCCCTGGGCGTAGGGCACCATGAAGCACAACACCTGGCCCAACTTCCATTCCCCCAGAAGGGTGTAGATCAGAGTGAACGGCAGACATAGCGTGTTCACCAGCAGGTCAGCCACGGCTAAATTCACAATGAAAAAGTTGGTCACGGTACGAAGGGTTTTGAACTTGTACACTACAAAGATTACCAGGGAATTTCCGATGACTCCAAACAGTATGATGGTGCTGTAAGCGAGGATGAGTATCACCTGAACTCCGACTATCTTCGTACTGTCCTCCAATTCCAGAAAGTTCCCTTCATTGAAATTATAGCAGTTGGAGCAGTTGGAGGATTCTCTGAGTCCAGAACCCTCCATCAGGGTCATGTTTACTTGACTTACTATATCCATTAATATCATTCCCCTCTGGGGCTCACAAATTCTGCAAAATAAAGGATGGATTAGAATTTTCTTTATAATAGGCCTTCTTTCAAGTCAAGTTACTATACTGAACCATATAGTGCTGAATTCTCCTATGCAGTGATGACATGGTATACCATTCATCTTGGTGGAAATATGACGCTGCCAAGCCAAGGGTAAAATCCTGACATATCATTCTTTAGTAGCACACTGTAAAAAAGAATGTGAGCGTGGGTACATTAAATATGTTCTTAAATGGTCTATAATTCATTCTCTTCATCCAAGGCGGTGAATACTATCGACAGGTGTAGGCCCATCTGCCTTGCTGTGGTTTTTTATTGCACATTGAATTAAGGATCATCTAGTGACCTTCTTTGTCAAGACACCATCAATCAGAGGAAATAGCCAAAACTGATGCAGGGGTTTAGTAAACCGCAATAAATCCTAGTGCCAATGTGCTTACATAGTTGAGGATTCCTTTCATTTCAATGTACAAATTCAAATCTGATGCACAAATTATCCGCGTAGGTGTAGAGCGCAATCAAATGGTCATTCTCATGCCTATGGGTATTTTTAGTTTATTTTTTACTAAATTATCGTGAAGTTTATTCAGGGAGTGGCATTCAGTTTTCTTAGGCTACCGAATTTAGGGAACAACATCTGCCAATAATAGCGCTGTCAAAGCAAAAATCTGTCTTATTTAAAAGGTCATGTTTTTGTTTCCCATTATAATTACTGAAGACAAATTACTGCACTGCGGCCATACAAAAAAAGCAAGGCTGTATGGCATTTGCGATTTCTTAATTGGCTTGGCCCATAGTCTGTTGTCACTGCAGGTATACTCGAATTTGGCACAATCAATCGAGCGGCATCTCTGGTTTGTTTTATTAGTTACCAGTTTTAAGTAAGATGTATTATGTTTCAATTAAAACACGAAAGAAATCAGTAGCAAATAGAAACTTGTACTAAAATCCACTCACCTTGGTGCATAAAATTAGTAATTGTTTAGGTTCATCCTCCTTTTCCATGAGCAATAAGTTCCGTTGCTTCCTATTACATCTACTTAACCAAAGTGAAACAAGCATCCGTAGGTGCAAGTTAAGTTATGAAGTACCACTCATTGTCAATAATGTCGCGCCAATTTCTTATTGCATCGGACAGTATTAATTTAAAAGACCTGAGTAAATATGAATATCGACAAAAATCCTACTTGCATAACTGACTAGATAATTTTGACAAAAGGCCATGCTTTTTCTTCAATGCGGTACGCGCGCAATGAGTGCGCACAGCGTCTGAGTAAATGCGCTCTGCTGTGGTCTGAGCAGATGATGGAGAGCCAGAGCGAGGGAGAACGTGTTGAATGACAGAGAGGGGGCGTCCTTTCTTGACTAAAATAACCCTTGCCTCTGGGGAAAAATTATATGCCTCGTGATAAATATTTTGTGATCCGTTTTCTACATGAACAAACAAGACTTCTGAAAACGCGGGCTCTCAGTATGTGGCAGACAGAAACACCCAGAAGCCAAGGGAGCCTATATTGGGTGAGGTGAGCTACCTGCTGAAAATGAGTTTCCTTGCACTTTGCAATGTAAATTATAGTGATACACGTGATCATAATACCATTTTACTCTGGAACCCCTCAGTTATTTCATTACAATTGATTTTCATTTATGTTTTTTGTTTGTTTAGTTTTTTATGTACAAAATTCACTGTTTGTATACATATAGCATGTGTCATAAGACTTCTAGATATGAACGTATTTTTACAATTCTTTCCTCAGATTATGATGACGGACATTATGATTGAGGGACAAAATAATCTGAGAGATGTTCTGTTTCCTTCTGTGCTGTCAATGGGCAAATGATCAGATGAGGGCAGGTATTTGGGTTTAGGACGTAGGGGTCTGTTAGTTATTCTCAGTTTCAGGAAATGCTATAATCAGGAAGACAAAGGCAGTTTGTTTATCTAACAACGGGGAGCCTTTGATTTGTATCAGGTTTTATCTGGTGATAATTGTCCGGCTAATTCCGTTGCCACCATTACCATCCAGGACCACACGTGATCCTCCAAATGAAGTTACTGTCCAGCAGCTTCCATCCTTGACTCAATGCCAACATGCCCTCTTTGCAAACAGGCAGATGGTTATATAATAGCACAAACCGGGAAGCACAGCTCCTAGACTTCTTTAGAGCTTTCCTAGCGTTGTTGAAAGCTGGAGCAGTCCCCAAGGCAATTATAACATGCATTAGTTCTTAAGGCTCTGGCAGGTCACACCCCTGCATACAACTCTAACAAGTCTAGGGATCAGTTGACCTTCGTATAGAAGGAATGTCATTGCTGGAATAAGCAGCTCCCGTTTATCATTTCAGATCAGAGAAATCCCCATTGGTTTCAGTCCGGTAAGGAGAGGTTTGTGGATGCCTTAGACAAACAAGCCACTGGTCTGGATCGCGTCATAGAAATGCGATTTTAAAGCTCCCCATAGATTACTGATAAGGCACACTGCTGGGCCGTCATTTTTCAGCATGGTTTTAACCATTTAATTGAATTACCTATGCTTGCATGCTACTAGATATGGTGAAGCGTTGAGGGTGAGATTAAAGCCATTTACAGCTACATGAATGCAACCTTTTATTTTAGTTTTTGATATTCGCTCATTCATTATCTTTTAGTTTGTATCCCAATGACCTAATATGATTGATTTACCCTGGTACTCCTCTGCTAGTCTGTAAAACACAAAAGTGTCCTTAAAGAGAAGCAAAACATGCATATATGACAATGTTCTGATCTTGCTAATACAGAGCCCTTTGATTCTGGTGGCTTGGCATTTCTTTCTACCCACAGGGCAACTCTGCATAACAATGCTTTCCTTCAGTCTAAATACTATTTTTCTTGTAGGGCTGGTCTCAAAAGAATATTGTACTGATAAAGCATGCACACACAAAAGGATATTTCTACCAATATCAGCATAATACTCTACCATGTCCATCCCTTGGCCCTTTGGAGCGAGCGCTGGCCATAGAATAGTAATTTGTTATTGATCTCTCTCTTCCATCTAGACGGTAATTAAGTTCCATCTATGGCTGATGCATGCCTAAATACTCACAATGGATTTTTTATAGCTCACTTCTCATCTGTCTTTGTACTACCCACCAGCCATAGATTTAGCATTCCCAAGTACCCTAATTATCTATGTTCCCAGCAACACAAAGCTTTAATGTCAGGAAGTGTTTATCCATATCTAGTCTATTAAACAACACAAATACCCAACGGGAACCTGTGGTTTGCAATTAGGCCTCCCTGTGTCTACCCTTATTGAGATCCCTGTCTATTATAGACAAAGCTTATTCAGACGGGCTGTCTGAATAGGAAACAGTTCTGTGATGGTAATTGAGACATCCTTGAGACTTATTTCTGGCTTAGATATATTTTCTCCTGGAGGTTAAAATTGAATGGGTTAGGTGAGCACAGTGAGCAAAGATCCAAGGCCATTTTCTTGGACATTTAACATTCAGTATTAGTATATTCTTTTGTATGTAGAACCAGTCTCTGCCAGTTTCCACGACTTAGAAGACTTTACTGCCAACATGTGTGACAGCCCCTTTATTAACACCCTGTATCTTAAATGATGCTGAGCTTCTCAGCACCAACTGAAATAAATACAGGAGTTTTGGGAGGCTAGGTAGAGCAGCAGATCTTCTCAAGCCACCCTTGCCTTCAATTTCAATTTTCCATATAACCCTTAATTGATACATAAAAGCAAGACAACCTTAATCATTTGCAAACAACTGTGGACCATTTGTGTTTGAAACCCGATGAAGAAGTAGGATGGCTGTCAACTTACACTGTGTTGCCAGCGTACATGTAATTAGTTTAGCTTGACATTACCACACACACACTTTCTCATGGCGAGCACTAATGGGCTGTGCTGTGTGGTTAGCCATATCCTCACCACAAGATCCATCACAATTACTGCCAATACCAACACACAGAATTTACTAGTGGCTTTTAATAAAGGCAAAGCCGTTTGTAGCTGCACTGCTTCCATTTTAAAGGACCCAGGCAGCAAGAATGATTTGGGCACAAGAGAAGCGCTTACGAAGCCTTTACTGCAGTCCCATTTATCACTTGTTTTCAAATATTTTGGGGCTGCATCATCTCCTCTCATGTGAGGGGGAAAATGTAACTGTTCTGACTAACAAGCAGCCAAGGGATTTCAAATTTCCGCTAGGTTTCATCTATAAATATGTATTATACCACCCCGATGAGAAGACCATTTAGTACTGCCGAGTTTGTTGCATTAATCTACGTCACTGTACAAGGGGGTATGGCTTTGCAGCTGACATTTTTAGATTTCATAACACAAATCATGTAGGACTTGCGCAAACCCATGCAATACAGTTTATGTAGGTGCATCAGACACACTCTTGCTTTATAATAGGTGAACATATTTCTGATATAGATGGTAGATAGCTCTTGTTCTGGCAAATATGTAGTTTCCACCACAGAGAACACATCTTTTAGAACCTTTCAGAATCATGCACAGCATAGCAGGCTATAAAACAGCCTGGGCAACAGTAACAGATGGTATTGCACACTGAAGGTCTTGAGCAGAAGTGGCCTAAATCAAACTAATTTGTGAGCCCCTCTGCCATTGGTCTATTCCTTGTAAAAGTTTCAAAATCTTGGATTGTTCCCAGTGGAAACAGTAAGACTGAAATGACAAAGCCTCCGATGGGCAGACGCGCTCGGCAGGCTCCAATCCTACTAGTAATGACTGCGATGAATTGAATGACACATCCACATTGCAAGATAGAAGTGCTGTTGAAAAGCTGGAGATTTATCCTCAAACTCAGCAGGAGGATTGTTACTCCTCTACCTTCCTTTCTTAATGGACCTAGTGAATGACAGACATGGATGGCCTCTACTACAAAATCAATACCGCTTTCTTTTGTCTGGATGATTGCCACAATGTGACTTCTTGGTAACGATCGTGCATTAAAGTTACTCTCTGCCAGCCTGCCTTCTTCCAGGGTCAGAACACGGCATGAATCTGGCAAGTCTTTTATAGCACAAGGAAGGACAACCTGACATGAAGTAGTGGCATTTCCCAGAATGTAGTGCAAGGACTGATATCGGGATGGCCGCAATGTTCGTCACAAAATAATTCCACTATATACTGTAGTTGTAAAAGTCAGGCATTCAATCTGTTGTTGATAGGGAGATATTTGGTCTGATTAAAGGTGGGGAGCTTTCTAATATATCATGTCCTTACATACAGATACAGGAGTACGAAAAGAGTACAATTGAGTACAAACTAATTAAACATTGGATACAGACTTTATAGGCCAGGTTATTGACTGTTGGCCAACATTCCACAACTATGACTGTTATCTGTTCATCTCCCCTTGCTAGAGTCCTTTAATGGTGTGTCCTACTAATACCCTGCAAGGGCAGGTGGGTTGATTATTCTCCCTGCTGACTTCTACTTTATAGTCCATGTGGCCTCATCAGGCTGTTCTTGGATATGGAAGGAGGATGAGAGAGAGGTGATTGGAGAAATGATAGGGCTGAATGGAAGCGAAAGAGAGCTGGAGCTAGAGGGGGAGGAGGGTGGGGGGCTGTAGAGAGAGGTAGATTGAGGTTGAGGGAAAGTGACGAGATTGGTAGGAAGACCTGGGTCTATTAGACATGGACAGAATTTTGAACTGCATGATGTCACACAGGCTGCTCTGATGAGAAGATTGCAAGGTGTCCACTGCACTCACATGATCACTCGCACTTTCCTGTCATCATCGTCCCTTGGCTAAAAGTAATATGGTTCTGCTGTTTTTTAAGCTTGACCTAGACACACTAGTACAGTGCACTTTTTGGTCAGTGTTGTCAAATTGCATTTGAACTGTTTGAGGTTCTAATGAGCATCTTCCTTAGAAGATAATGTTGTCTGAATGTTGTCCTCCATGTATTAAGCCAGGCTTTGCTGCACATAAATGGTATTTTGCAGCTGGATGTGAATGTCTCAACAGATTCTTCACATACTTTAATCGCATGTTCAGTCATCTAGAAAAATGCATAATTTACGTGTCACCACTGATATCCTTATTTTACTTCTACCCACTAAGCCGTATAAGGTCAATGTCAAGTGTACGGACAATTAGCAAGGATTAGGATCACATTGTGGATTTACAATTATTTATATCCTTTCCTTCGTTCCATCCCTGCTGTTAGTGTTGTTGGTCTGCTGCATCTGAAGGAACAAACAAACTGTCACTGCCTACTGGCAAAATTCTGTTGTTTTGTTAGTGGCAGTTTCTGTTGATTTACAGTCTACTGGAGCCCAATGCCAAATATAATTGAGAAAATCCCTTGTGTGTCTTTTAACAAGCCTGAGGTATTTCACAACGTTGGCATGCATCTTGCAGTTGATGTGTGCCAATCATAGACAGCACCAACTATTGTCCTATTTATCTGTGGATATAAAGATCCTGGCTGTTACTTTTCAGAGAATTCTAGGTTGTGTATCACTAATTCATCCATAAAGTCAACAAGAGACCTGCCAATTAATAGGTTAAGAGGGAGACAGTCTTTCTTGTCACCCAAGCATGTTGTTATCAGTACTGTTGTCAGGTACAGTAGAAGACTACAGGAGACAAGAGCTATTTAGTTTAAAGTTGACGCCATGTTACAGAGAATACAAAACTTTATCCAAGCTAACTTCAAACATTATCAGTTTGTTCTTTTTTTACAGTAATTTACACCTTTTTCCACATACCAGAAAACATGGCTTGCCTTTGTCATTACCAGGACCACAGAGAATACTCTGCTATTTCAGTGAATGCACCCAAGGCTATGGAATTAAAAGTTCAACTTTCATCGTAACTAAATAGTAATTAAAACATAGTTGAAATGAATGCATCCAACACCACTGTGTCATCGTTTACGGCCAGTGCCAATCTGTCTTTTCCCATAGAGTTGAGTTTCCACTCTTAAACATTCTGCCATTCCATTCTAGAGTCTTTTGACATCAGCCATGTTGTTTTCAGTCCATTTAAGATGCCATCCAGATGGTGAAAGGGAGCACGAGGGTGGGTAGAGTGGTGAAGGGCGTCAGGCAGCCCAGGTAAAACATAGTGGCCATACTACAGAGGGCCGTCAGGTAGGCGTTCATCCTGCTGCAGAAGATTTTCCTGGTTGCCGTACAGAACTGCAAGAGACAGATTCACAACTTTGTTAACCATTCATTCATTTTCTACTGCTTATTCCTATTAGGGATTGCAGTGCCTCTTGTTCCCGTTAGGGGTCACGGGTGACTGGAGCTTATCCCAGTGACTTTGGGCCTTACACCCTGGACTGGGGCCAACAAACCTAAAGACCAGTGACTATTAACATCATATGTATTGTTCTATAACTAGGTAATCAAATCCTGCTGCTTTGTGCCAGTTGCTGATGCCTACTTACATGTAGGTGTTAAATAACACTAGATGGTGCTGCTCACCAGTACTGTAGGCTTTTGAGTACAACTTAGTTTGGAACTCTAGATACCTTAAGAAACACTACAGCCTGTCTCTCAACCAGCTATTTACTGCTAGCTGTCATGTAATATGACAATTGCATAATGCATGATTTAATTACTTTTCAGTATTCCGAAAAATATATTGTTACCTATAAAATAGGATTTCTACTTTTTACATTTATATGTTGTAAATCTCTCAAAAACGTTCTGCAATTAAAAGGTTGTATGCAGTTAGTCAAACAAAAGTATTGTTTAAAACAAACAACACTATTGCACTGAAAATAAGAAATCTATGTCACCATGAAACAGCACTTTAAATCCTCTTTAAGATCAACACGCAATCGGCTTCTGAAAGAAGGTTGCATCAACTGCATTCCCTGGAATTTACATTTAGATAATCTTATTTTTCTTGTGACATTAAGCAGATAATTTCCCCACTCAATCCTTCAGTTTTAGGAAGATTTCCCATACTCAAAACATTTAAGAACAAATCCCATCATGTTACCTTACTCATCTCGTTGCTATACACTGTAACTATCTGAAAAAGCTGCAACAACTCTGCACTCTAGTCCACTCCCAGTAAATCAACACAATCAAAAAATGGAGCAGTTCTTAATTTGGACACCAGATTAATGCAATAGAATAGAATGCATGGAACAGTAAAAAACTGAAGGGGACCAGGGATATGTACTAGCATATAGTACATCTGTTATAGAAAATACAACCTGACAGAAATAGGTTAGACTGTCTGGAATAGAATAGAAACCCTTTATTGATCCCTGACAGATGTTTGTTCTTGTGTCCCTCTGCTGCCTACCTGGTAGGTCTGGTAGCTGATGGCCATTCCGTAGCGACAGTACATGACATAGTGTTCACAGTTGTACCACAGCAGACTGTAGGTGACCGAGCCCATCATCTTCTCTGCCCTCCTGCCAATCTCGTCCCCATCCAAGGGAGGCAGGCTGCATAGCTTGTCCGTGTGGTTGACTAGGATCTCTGAGCCGTAAGCAAAGTCGGTCAGGGAATCCACTCGGACACTCGCCACTTTGGCGATGGCCCCCAGTATCAAACGGGTGTTGGACACCATGGTGCTGATGACACCTTTGTTCTTGGTGATCAGAGGTAGGATGTCTGGGATGAGGTGAGCCACCCGACCGTCGCCCAGGTAGATGCCGAAGTGAGTAAACATGGTCCTAGGGACCTCCAGTAGATCCCCACGCTTGTAAAGGTTTGGGTCTGGGCTCTGAGGGTTCTTGTCCTCCAGTGTGGAGGCCGTGAAGAGAAGGTTGAGGAGTTGAAGAGGAAACATGATGGCAAATACAAGGAATGTTATGCCTCCTCTGTGTTTTTATTTGTCTCAATTTAGGGAGGAGCTTGTTTGCTGGGATTAGGGATTAGTCGATTTTTCCTTGAGATTTTCTCACAAATAAAGGTGCTTATTCAATTTCACATGTTTGCTTGGCGGATTCAATTTCACAATCTAGACACAATTGGCCGTTTAATTAGGGCGAGTGTTCTATTTAGAGAATGTGTTGCAAAATCTTGCCTAAAATGTGTCATTCTTATGAAATAAATCCAGTTTAGAAGGTTTCTGATCTGTTCGTATAAACCATCTGAATGGTTTAATTATGTTGACATGGCCGCTTAATACATTATTGTGAAACAGAAGGCGACAAAGGCCTATGTGATCATGACTCTGCAAAGTAACTAACAGTACTGACTGTTCTTATTTTATAGGTATATGTGGTTCTAAACTTGGAGATATTTAAAACCTAATCGACCAAATCTTATATTTTGTAGTAGGTACCAAATAAAATGTAACAAAGATGAATTACATAATAATTTTATTAATATTTCAGTTATTTTCAATGCATTTTGATGTAAAGAAAGTTGTATTATCTCTATTGCACTGTATCACATAGAATTGCCATAATTGACAGGCTTGACAGGCAATATTTACTACACAGAATGTAGCCTAATATAAAAATGTATTTACAAATCTAAAATCTTACAGTATTCATCATGCGCATAAAGGGTTAATACTTGGACACCCCCCCCCCCCCACAACCACCACACACACACACACACACACACAAACACAAACACACACCCCTCTCCTATTAGCTCATTCAACCTACATCAACATTGACATTGTCTTGCAAACTTTACAAGTAACTAAAATAAAATACAATGTCTGCCTCAAACTGTTCCTTCATTTATCCCATAAAAAAGAACTTGCTGTCAAGGGAACATGTTCTAATGCTTCTTATGAATATTCATTTTATGCTCTCCTGAAATACTCAGTGACACATAATTATGGCCAATTATGTTTAGGTTAGCCTCAGAGCTTTTGTAAAAGCTGTTTTGTGAAAGATAATCAGGAACAAGACCGGGATAAGTCTAGCTGTGCATAAATATTAAATCTGTTTTAACAACAAACTTGTATTATATATGACATTTATTATCTCTGGTACGGGATGCTAAACTAAAAATATGGAAGAAAATAAAGGCTGATTTCGCAGCCGTTATCTATAAAATCATTTTGGGAGAAAGAGTTAGGAATTGAAAAGGATTCCAAGGTTTGCCCATGACAAAGCGTCATGTTATAGTGTAATTAATTGTCCACTAAGAGTTTGGAGTTTTCCGCTCTTCAGCCAGCCATCCAAAGGATGAATGAAACGAGAATTGTGGGTAATGCTGTCGAGGGCGCCAGGCCGAAGCAGACGATGTAAATCAATCCCAGGAGGACTGTAAGATTAATACTTCGCTGGTCTCTGATGATTGATTTCAGACACTTGCAGAACTGCAAAGGAAGTACATGGCATGAGTCTCATGCATTTTAGGTATATATTCAAAATGCATAGTCTAATGCGTCTTCTTCATGTCAATCAAAATGTTATCATTTGATTCAAACCAAAACATTTCAAACATTTGTATAGTCATATACATGTACTATTCAGTATTCAGTATTCAAAATAAACCGTTTTAATCTTGGAAATCACGTACATTTCATTCTGTTAATTAATTAATCAATCATTGTTATTCATGTGAAATTCTAAATGAGAATCTAACATCGCAGCAAATGAATCATTAAAGTTAAATGAAATTCCAGATGTATAAATATTTCTGGAAAGTATAGCTACCATGTCTGTCTGCTGACTTGTCGCTGTGCCGTATCTGCAGTACGTGACAAAATGTTCACAATTATTCCATAGCAAACTGTAAGGAATAGACCCAATGAGTTCTTCAGCCCTCTTAGCAACACCTTCATTTGGAAACGGTTGCATCTTTCTCGATTTATCCGTATGGTTAACCCTGATTTTTGAGCCGTACACAAAGTCCTCCAAGGTGTCCAAGCGCACCGTGGCGCTTTTGTAAATGCAACCAAGGATCAGCCTCTTGTTTGTGATCGTTGTTTTTATTAAAGCGTCATCTTTAGTTAGCACGGGCATTATGTCAGGAATCAGATGGGCGACTTGGTTGTCACCAAGATAGATTCCGAAGTGGCTGAACAACATTCGCGGAACTTCTAAGAGGTCCCCCCTTTTCAGAGTAGGTACCCGACCGTGCGTTTCGCGCTCTGTGCGTTCGATCTGCTGCCTGCCAGACGACCAAAATTCAACAAGTTTAAAGTGTGAGATAATGGATAGCTTCTCCACCAGGAAGGTCAGCGAGCCAAGCATGATGAAAGTTAAACAGAAAGTTTTGTGGGTGGGTGGAGGCGCCGTAGGATTTATATTCCCCAGTACCCTACACTATAGGAGGGAGCAGTGATGTTAGAGGTCAATCCTGGACAGACGATTGGCCACCACTGTTATTCCCATAGCATTTATGCTGCACGTGTGCATGGCTGTTTTCTTTATCCGTCATAAACTGGTTAGAGAATTAAGTTTACGTTTTATCTGCACGTGTTTTTGTTTTCTACAGAACTGCATGGAACTGAACATAATTAAAGTCATAGTCCAAACATAGCTGTTATTATATACTGTATAAATGTTAGTTAAGTATTTTTCCTATCATGAGCCTAAATACTACCACTGGGTTAACAAATATTTATATTACAATTTTAGTCCTTGACCTGGATATCTTAATGAACAGATACGCATGTTAGGTCTGGTTTGCGAAATGTAAGAGTCTAAGTAGGTGGAATAAGCTCATTGACTCCTAAATACATTGTGGACAATTTGCCCAGTTGTTTGGACCCACAGTGGTCAGTCTGTTCTGTCTCCAATCTGGGACCTTTATGGAGTGGATGAATAAGGTGTTAGCCAAATGACCCATTTGTGCCCTAGACAGGCATAGAATGAAAAGTAACATTCCACAGAGCAGATTACCTTGCAGTCCCATAGGCTACAATTTCACGTTCATCTTTTTATATGATGAAGCTCCTTTTGCCACACCTTGAATTAAAGCCTTAAACATGTAGTTCTCAGGAACAAGCTTAGTCCATGAAATTAAACGACATATAAAACACAAATTTAACAGCCATTTCCACATGAAGTGCAAAGGCAATCATGACCCACAATCCTGTACTCCACATGTCCTTGACAGGTGTCCTTGACTCAATATAACTAAACGCTCAATAGAAGAAATCTTCTATATTCTCACATGAATTTCAGACTATACCAACAGTTATGTGGCAAGACCAATACCATTAACTATTACATATTCATCAAGCATTTTCTATCAACATATGTTTTTATAAGTGTCTATACTTTAACATAGGATACAATAGCTCCACCTCTCTAGTTTCAGTAGAGGTGATGGAGGGAGAGCTAAACAAGAAACAGATACTATCCCAGTCAACTGTAATTGTTGGCAAAGGAGGTGTGCCAAGTAAAAAATCATAAGGACTTTGATATCAACAGCTACAGAGTTTCAGTAGTGCTTGGTCAAACACTATTGGAACTGCGTAGCTCAAGCAGGCCTGCAATTTTAACAACGACCACATTATTTACTTGATTGAAACTAAAGTATACAAAGAAGAGGTCAATTGAATTCCAGGCCTGTTCGTGAACTTCTAACCCCGCTAGTAACCAAAACACATGGTTGGGGATGTGATGGTCACTGAGTATCTCGGAATTTGTAAGATGCTAATTACACGAGAGAGGAGAGGTCATTCTTCAGTCACATTCAATTCTGGTCAGGAGCGGACACCAACTGGTTATTGACATGGAAATAGCAGTTGAAATCTTAACACAACATGGTGTTCAGAGCACATGAGGGTGGACATTTTGCCATAGCCGTTCGTATTACTCGTATATGCAAAAACAACAAGTGTGTCTTTGACGGCAATAACGTTGGTCATACCATGTTCAGCTGAACAGGCTTATGGTCTGTGACCATCAGTTGAACTCTCAGTGGCATTAAAACAAACCTTTGACCTCCATCCTGCCAGATTCATTCCATGGTCAAATAGACCCATTGTGACCACCAGAGGATATTTTAACACTCTAAACTTAAATTCCACCACTGCCACCAATAGTATTCTCAGACAGTTTAGTTCTTGACCCCTGTAAACAAATGAGTTAATGACAAAGAAACACGTATGCCAGGTGAAAGCCAATGGTTTAACCATCACTATAATGGTTTTCTTAGCACTTGGTTTAATCCAAATGCCCAAAACATCAAGTGGTTCATTGCACATTGTGGCTTGGCAAGTGTGTTCGCCTGCACTGGCATCTGGATCCCCAGACAGTTTATTTAACTGCATCTCTGTTGTGGTTTGTCTGTAGTGTCTGTCTGTAGTGTGAGTCTGTCAACAGCTTCTTGTGTTGTATGAGCGTCATGTTTTCTGTTGAGTGTGCTTAATCTGGCACCTACACGTTGTATGGGATAGTAGCATATCGTTTCAGTAGTGCTTGATTTTATGAACATTGCTTTCATGCGTATTCCACCTGACCTTTTCTGCTGTCAAAACACTGTAAAAATCAAGCAGCTCACTGTTAGAGGCGATGGGTATTGACAAGACTAGTCAATACCCCTGAAAGTGTGAAAAAGAAAAGAACTTTATTTATGAACGTGTGTGTGCGTGTGCATGTGCGTGCACACACCTCCATAAATACATAGGTACGTATGTATACATTTCTGTATGTATTTATGGTACAGTAATGGACATAGAAAGGACTACCATGACTATATGCCATTGTTTCATGCAATGTTTACATAATCTTTCTCAAGAAACGTAATGTTCGAAACAGCGATTTCCCAACACCAGAGCACACCAGAGTACTCGCTTGGTTAGTGAGTGGCCTGTCCTTGTGTCCTCACAGCACTTCACACAGAAAGGAGGGAAGAGAAGTGTTTTCCATCTGGTGTGTGTCTCAAGGAAGAAGAGGAGGAGAACAAGAAGATGCAAGGCAGTTCAGCCAGAGTTCAACACTGTTTGGTTCACAGACCCTGCAGTTCAGTCTGAGGTCAGCCTGGTCTTATATCTGCCTTGCGCCTACCTCTCTCCTATAATAAAACTAGGTCAGAGGAAGGTAGCCAAGTGAGATTTATCACCCAGGTGCCCACTGGAGGCTCCAGAGATGGAAGCTTGTATGCTACTAAGGCGTCCTCATCTGTTTCTTTTGGTGTGGCGAGCCAAAGGGAGTCGTCAATGGATGTTAGTGACAGACATCATTCCAACATGGTTTGAAGGGGTTGAAAGATAGAAACCTGAGAGTAATGCCACAACCTTATGGGATTTCCACATACTGAAAATGACCAACATGATATGTTCCCGTAAAGACAACGTCCTCTCCCAGGTCTGACCAAGAGGGATGAATGCCTAAAGCAGAGAATGCTGTCCTGAAACCTTAGCAGGGATGTTTTGAACTAGAAACTCTTAGGGTGGCACACCATAATCCACAACCCAAACTAATCTCCATAACGATGTGTTACACTGTTGTAGTATAGACTGGTTGCAAACCATCTCAGTCTGAGAGTTAAGGAAACACGTGCTGCTTTACTTTGGTTTCTTATTTTACAATGAATGCTGCTCAGTTTTGATGTGCATAGACTAATACCAGTACAGTTATTAACGTTTTGAGAACAACCTTGGAATATTCGAGATGATAGGTGACTTGAGAGGAGGGCGTCACCCTTGGGGTTGGCACTCTTGCTGGTATAGATGCAAGCACTTTACATTGTGCACAAAGTAGTTAAGTGCACAGAAAAATACGTCAATTCGGTCTTTGCGATTTCTTAACCCATGGAAATAAATCTTAGGTATGGTGTAGGTACTGGCTGATACTAGTGTTGAAGACTTGGAGGTTGTAACCTGAATACAACAAGACTCTCATTTTGGTCCCACATAGCAAGGCCTAGAAGAATGATACAGACAGGCATGTAGTTCTTTGACAATGTGGGTTGCTGATTCATAAACACAAACAGTTGTTTTTTTCCAAGTGAACTTAAATAAACTATGGTTTCCCCCCGAAGCTTGAGGACATAATCCATGACAATGTTCGCTGTCTAACTACTAGACACAAATGGCTATCTGTTTCTATCCTAGAATTTAGCTGCAAATTCATTCCACAGCCAATTAGAGTGAAGCTTGAGTGCCCCATGTCTTGTTTGAAAGCTTTTGTGTGTAGCTCACACTTATCAGTTATCAGTCCAGCTTTGTACAAAGCCGCTTTGAGCAACACAAAGAGTATTACAAGTTTATGCTGAAAAAATAATGTAGGACAGGGATTATATTTCTTGATAGATACAGGTCTAGATTTCTTAAAGACAGGTTAAGCCTTTTCCCAAAGAATACACGTCATTCTACTTCAGTTAAAGGCTACGCGTCAGTGTTCTCCATTATAAAACTTCTTACTTCAGAGTATTGGTTTGTCCTTTTTATTATCCTTTTATCTGTTACATTGATTTTAAAAAATGTCGCTATTCCCCTCTTAGTTCCATGCCAAGAGTGTTCTCTCTCCATTTTCCTTCACAATGTTGATTTCCTGTGAGAGTAATTCAAGAACGAAGGAGAAACGCTTAAGCTGGTAAAAAAAAGCAGCTTTGTTTCCTCTCAGAGCAGCACATGGGACCATGCTCAAACCTCAGGCAAAGGGAAACAAACTAATCTACACATTTTAAACTGAAAGAAGAATGTGGTGTCCCTTTAGGGCAGTTGGACATATTAACAGTTAGAATCTGATCACTTAATTTGATTTTAACTGTCTGTTGACATTCAGTATCGATATGTCTGTGTCAATGCATTACAAAGAAATCAATTTTTCAAAAGGCAAACAAACAGCGCTGTTGCATTGTAAGTTGGCACAGTATATGGCTTCAATCAGTTTTTATTCATCACAAGCCTGCAGGTCTTGTCATGCTGTCACTGGATGAAAGGACCGTTCCTTTTGTCAGGGAGAACATGGAACCTGTCAATCAAAAGCGCCATGACCAAAAGCCTTTAGGGATGTCCTGCTGTTGCCAAATTAGGTTTGATTATTTATCTACATCAAACACTCTCTCCACCTTCATCATGGGTCTCTGTAGTTTGAGAGTAGCACAGTTGGAGAACACTAACTTAAGCCAACTACTTGGCAGTGATGCAGATTTTTTATATTTAAAAGGGGAGGTCAAGGTTGAATTTGGGTTCTTTATCCTCCCTGCTTGCAAACTTGTAGTTCAGTATCATGCTAGCTGTGGAAGGTCAACGCCCACTAGTGGTTACTAAGGAAGTGCAATCATGGCATTCTTAGTGTTAGCTTTGTAAGGACTTGGTAAGACCCACTGTATAAAACAATTTGACTGACTTCAAAGAAAAGAACCACAAATGTAACATTTCCTGTAACCTACACGTTGCTGGATTGTTAAGATATGAATGAGGTAGAACCCTTAATGGTATCAAAGATCAAAACGATGCTGGACGAATAGAAATTCAAAGGAAATGAATCACGCAGCCTTATGCTGTTTGACTGGAGACCAAGAACAGTTTACTTTTCTGAATCATGTTCTGATGTTGTTGACAGAAGATAAAAAAAGTCTGTCAGTGTTTGAAATAGAGATGTTGTGTTGATGGTAATGATTAGCTCAAGAGCGAGGCTGTGGCACAGCCAGTCACTGTTTCACCCATTGCCCAAAATTAATACAAAGAGTATTTTCAGCGACTAAGCATTATAAACAAGGACTGTTCAAGCAGAATGATTGTTGTTGTGACAGTGTTCAGGGATACCTCTAAGAATACCTTGACAGTATATTACCACAAAATCTTTCAACATTACGTAGATCAATTTATGGTTTTAGCAACCATTGTTGATAACTAAGAGTGTTATATTGCACACCCTGCAAATAACTATGATTGAAACAAACTTTGGCTTGGTCATATATTGATGAGTAGGTTTCTCAACAGTTTTGTGGAATACTTTGTCAACAGATATGCATGGTAATGTTTTTCAAACTTGCTTGTAGTGTCATGAAACGTCAAGACCAGCAGGCGACTTGATGATTGGGTGACATTTGTTATCTCTAGTGTCTTTATTGATTCCTATTCCCCACAGCATCTAGGGATTGTCCAATAGTGGACAGATGAGTCATAATGTCCTACCATTTTGGCCGGGGGAGGATATGAGTGGGATGAGCAGGGATGTGTACACATGGACCCCTTATCAGCAGGACCAAGGACCTTGATCAGATAAAAGTAGGAGACGGTCCAGAGAGCTGCTCATTCTCCAGCAGGTCAACACCACTAACTGGTGGCCAAGGACACATGGCTCCATCACTTCTGCCAACAGCAGTGGGAATTCTTATGCTATTTTCCCTCTCCTCTGCTGTAAGTTGAATATCTTAGGGGGGGTTTTGTTTGGAGGGGACTTGCCGGTTGTCAGCAGTGGGAGCCTAAGATGATGTTCTGTTCTGTGTAATGTTTTTTTTTCATATAGCAAACAAGAGGAGATGGGATTCTTGTTTCCAATCAGGCATGTCCCTCTTCATGCACAAAGAGTGACCAATTTGTAAGTATCTTCATACACCTCGTATGTCAATTTCATGAGAAAGATTTCCTGAATGAAATGTTACAGATATGTTCCGATGTTAATTCTTTTTCCTTGACTTCTCCCTCTTGACTTATCCCATATGTTGTTCTCAACTTGGTGTTGAGAAGGTGCTCTAGAGTGCCCTATGATCGTTCATGTAGTGCACTATGCACTCTTATCCCCTATGCCTTGAGACCAATGTGTCCTGACATGGTTTGAATGCGAGACTATATCTATCAACTGTCAAAATACTAACTGTCCAACTATCAAACAGTTTGACAGCTCTCGACATGTCAAAAACACGTCATGATCAGGAGTGCAGAAATGTATCCCCCATGAACTGTCAAAAGACAAACGTATAGATGGGTCCCATCACCTTAGACCGCGTCTCTTCTGTTCCTCATAGGGCACGTACTGCCCCACCACATGTGGAGTAGCCGACTACCTTTACAAGTACAAGCCTGAGGTGGACCGGGACCTGGATGAAATGGATAGGATACTGAGTGACATAGCCAATCAGACAAAAGGAGCCGACGCAACAGTAGTCTACATGAAGGACTCGGTCACGTCAGCCCAGAAGAGCTCCTCGCCTGGTAACAGCTATGTATAATTGCATTGGGTAGCATGACTGTGCTGGGATAGTGGAAATTTAGAGAAACAAGGAATAGTCATGTACATAGTTGAAAGTCTCCCAATCTTTTAAAACTGAGATTAATTGTATTTGCCTGAAATTCAAGCGGTCCTCATAAAGTAGGGTGTGTTTGAGTGTGTGTGTATGTATGTGTGCAGATGGGGGTGACCGTAGATTTTCTTGTTTTCACATTTCTCATTTTTTAGATCAGTACTTTAAGAAGTCATCAAGCATGCTGGATGATGTCTTGCGTTTTGAGAAGAGCATCATAACACAAGAAGAGCAAATCAAGTAAGCTTTATCAGTATTCAGTATGAGTGATCTGTCAAGCATTAAACTGAATACATTAAAAGGACTCTGGAGAACAACAGTGTGTCTGTACAGGCTGTACCTGTGCATAATTTGTACTGTGCAACAGAATTGAGATCATTATAAAAAAATTTGCACCCACAATGTCAAATTGAATGTAAGGAACATATTTACTCTGCAGAGTTTCATCCAAAAGCAAGACCTCATGATCAAATGGTCTATTACAAAGCTGTATCCATCTTCCACTCAAAAAATAAAGTGATACCTACCATAATTAACTCAATTTAATCTTTTTTAGTGAACTTCTATCTGCATTAGACTCCAACAAGAAGGCTATGTTGGATCTCAAACAGCTGTCCCTCCAACTGGAACAGAAGTGCAAAGAGCCATGCAAGGACACTGTTGAGATAAAGCCTACCACTGGCAAAGGTACAAGCAGCAATGACCTACAGGTCACTTGCATTTTGCAAGAGCTCCTTTAGAGTTCCCCTCATCTGATGCAAATCCATGTTTTGAGAACCCATCGATATTTTGATCTATCTGGGGCCCAAAAAAATTCCTCCTTGTTAAATTGGTAGAATGTATTCTTTGTGCTTGGCACACCATTTGCCAGGGGATTCGCTCTAAAATGGTAGAAGGGTCCATTTAAAGTATCAACGAACAGTGGTTGGAGTATGAAATCTTAACTATCTTCATCTGAACTATTCATCTACAGTCATCTCACAAGTCACATTGTCTATTTGACTCCAGATTGTCAAGATATTGCCAACAAAGGGGCCACTGCTAGTGGACTGTACTATGTGAAGCCAGTGAAGGCCACAGAGAGTTTCCTGGTCTACTGCGAGATTGACACCTTTGGACGGGGCTTCACTGTCCTGCAGAGGGTAGGTGACATTGCCACCAAAATGTCTTGGCTGACGAACACAGCGAAGTGGCGTAACCCTGTTCACCCTCCCTTCAGAGACGTGATGGAAGTGTGGACTTTAGTAAGGACTGGACCCAGTACAAGGAGGGCTTTGGCTACCTCTCCCCTGATGACAAAACTGAGTTCTGGCTTGGCAATGAGAAGATCCATCTGCTGTCCACCCAGTCTTCCATTCCCTATGTGCTTCGGATAGAGCTTCTTGACTGGGAGGGGAACAAAAAGTAGGTACTGCTATCGTAGTATCTGTACACCAGTGTGTCATGGGAATTTTTTTTTTAATCTGTGAGACATTGTCTTTTGTTTTTATATGGATGAAAGTCTACCTTCCTACCTCCCGTTACTTTGAATGAAGTTGCAGCATCCATTTGTTAGTTCAATTGTCTTCGTCTTTGCCTCAGGTATGCCGACTACGCTATGTTCAAAGTGGGGCCAGAGGTTGACATGTACCGCCTTACTTATGCCTACTACCACGGAGGTGATGCTGGGGATGCCTTTGACGGGTTTGACTTTGGCGATGACCCCAGTGACAAGTTCTACACTTCGCATAATGGCATGCAGTTCAGCACGGCCGAAAAGGACAACGACAAGTTCCAGGGCAACTGTGCTCTTCAGGATGGGTCTGGATGGTGGATGAACCGGTGCCATGCCGGCCACCTCAATGGAAAATACTACCAGGGTAGGTATTCTACTCTCATGGCTCCAGTTTGTAAACATCCATACTTCATCCTCAATAGTATTATCAAGGATGTTTCACTTTCAGTAATGAATGCTACAGGCAGGTGACAGCAGCCTTATATGGAACACAATGTGATTTGGTTTAACCACACAAGGACTTAAATGGGCACATCTGAAATTCATGAACGTGTATGTGCCTCATGTAAAATGTATGTGTTGTAATCAAATGTAAACATGTGTGCACATGTGAAATTCATGTGGCTGGGTTTAATCACATTGGACTATGGAATGTCATAACCCGTTATTAATGTCACAACCTTGTTTTGCTCCTGTCCCAGGTGGGAAGTACACAGAGAAGGATGCTGGAGAGTACGGCTATGACAACGGAATCATCTGGGCCACCTGGCATTCTCGCTGGTACTCTATGAAGGAGACCACCATGAAGATCATCCCCATTAACAGGATTGTGGGAGGTGATGGGCAGCAGGCTGGAGTCAAACAGTTTGGACAACTGGGAGACATCTAGAAATACATGTCAGGTTTTTGAACTCCCATGCCTCTCACTGTTGCTGGGTCTGTTGTTAGTAAATCCGTTTTTGTTAAATACACTCATGTTTCTGCTGTCTTAGAATGTATTTTTGTGAATTAGTTGAACCCTGTTCTTCATCTTACTACAATTACACAATTTAGTATGCATGTCCTTTGTGCCCTTTTGAAAACTAGTGAATGCTGGAAGTGTATGTTCTTCTAGAACTAAGTCGGGTTGGATTTTGAATAAATGCTGTCTTTTCTTATTGTATGATGATCATGGCATTTCGTGTTTGTTTTTTCGTTTCCACTTGTGGTGATACTACAGCTATATTCAAAGAGTTAAACACGTGTATACTGCTGCTTTTAATTTCTAACAACTTGTTAGATTCACTGCACCAGAACATAAGCATACATTGCCATTCCTCTGTAGTGTAAAGCACTTTCTTGAATAAAGAAAAGTCAAAACATAGTACACTATGCATTTATCAATTGACAGTTACATTTTATTTCCTTTAGTTTTAAAATGATGGGCCTGTCTGCCTTGCATGATGAATGGGCTAGTGGCGTAATGAATCCTAGTGTGCACCCCCACAGACAGGCTCTCAAAGAAATGAAAAAGGCTAGATTTACAAATGTAAATACATAAGATTTAAAATCTATTTCTGTGTGGATGTCATTTCTTGAGGTAAAATGGCATATATTGTAAATGGAAGCCACTGGACTAGTTTTAGAGAAGGAATTTTATTACAAACGAGACATTTTGGATAGAAAAACTATGGATGTTGTGAAGGACAGACACTATGAGTGGGCGCTTATGTGCATGTGCGGGGGATGTGTTTGTGTACATCTAGTACATCATTTGTGTGTCCAAACTGGACTTATTTTAAGTCAATAGATCCCAATAGTTGCTTGTTTGTCAGAGTTAAACCAAAATAAGAGATCATGTTACCCCTTGATGTGTTGAGTAATCTGTAAAAAAAAAGGAAAAAAAAGAAATTACAATACTATAAGGAAGTAACACTTGCATTGATCAAATCAGTCAGTTCAAACAATAAGAACAATATACTAATTTGGAAAATGTATGTTTGATTGCATCATACAGAAAAATATCATTTTTATCAATGAACTTTGCTTGACAAACACCGTAGTGTCATACAGAACAAGAAATACTGATATGTAAATAGACACTTTGAACTGTTTTCCTGAGCTGGTTGGGGTCTTATCACAAGGCTTTATGTGTCTCCAGTGAATGTAATACAACACGATTAAGTAGAATAGAGAAATAATTACTGTATTTAGCAGGCAGGTTTTTTTTTTTTTTTTATAAAAAATAATGATATGTAATATTGCCCACGATTATTTCAAATGTCGCTCTTCCATTTGTTTTTGTTTGTTTGTCTGAGCTAACACTGGCCTAGGCGGCGCTTCTCTTCTTTGTCTGAAGGCGAACATGGTAACCCGGAAAGAATAGTAAACTTGACTTATGTTTACATCCGGTACAGTCAAACCTCGCGCCGCAAGAACTTGTGCTTAGTTTTGAAGCACAGTTTATAGCGTTAAATTCTTTATTTTCATCCTCAGATTTAGCCAAACTTTGCAGTTGGATAATTAGGCATAAAGATGACGGAGGTATGTTATTGTGTTAATCCAGTAGTTATTTAATTTGGTGCCTGAGCCGCACAGAGCTAATGCGTTAGCATTACACCGTAAGCTACACTATTGTATACCAGATACTCGCTAGCCCTTCCACCGCATCTTGAGTTAATATCTCCTCTAAGTTCGTTTTTTACGCAAAATGGGACTTGGTAGCGTATAACCAATTTTGTAGACCAGATACCACACTTTCTACCTCGTCCGTTATTTGCGCGCTCTACAACCTATGCTCCAGTCCTGTAAACTGTTCATGTCCTGATTTGCTTTTTAACGAACGTGTCCGTGTTTCTTCCTTAGGATGTGCAGAAGCACTCTGTCCACACCCTGGTCTTCAGGTCCCTCAAGAGGAGTCATGATATGTTTGTGGGTGACCATGCCAAACCAGTCCCCTTAGATGATCAAAGGTAAAGACGCGCTTCTACCGTGCTTTCTTATAACAGATATTAATTGTGAACAGCTTCTCACTTCACATAAGTGTGTCTTTTTGTGTAATGTATCCATAGCCACAAGGTGAAAATGGCTGCCAAGCTGAGAGCAGACTATGGCGCAGTGTTACACATGCCTGTTCTAAAGGAAGGGAAGGACAGACCCTTGGGTTCAGACATGCTCAGCATCCAGAACTACAGTCAGTCAGGTTAGAGTGCCATCATCATCATGTACCAAAAGGACAGTTGCTTATTGCTACATACCTTGAATGTGTCGCCACACCCATCTGTCCATTTGTGAGGTTGCAGCCTGCTCACCTGAAGTTTATGGATAACTACTGGGGGAAAAACTGAATTCAAATTCTTCACACTTTTGCTTTCTAGGAGATGATCCAGAGTATTTGGTGACTGGAACTCATGCATACCCATCTGGACCTGGTAAGACTAGCTATCCTAGACCATCTTATGAACTGAGTGTAAAATAGTCCTGACTTCCTCTTTAAACGATGGTTTGGCGTTATGTCCTCAGGGGTGGCGCTGACTGCAGACACCCAACTGCACAGGCTTCCAAGTGAGGGAGGAGTCCAAACCCTGGCTCTAACTCTGCCAGGATCTCAAGCCAGGTGAACAGATGGATAGAGCAACATGCTCTTTAAGGATGAGGTTTCAGCAGCACATTATTGACTGTACAAACACTCAAGCGTTCACTACGTACGTCTGTCCACATCTAACGCTGTCGTGCTGTGTTGTCTTGAAGGCAGGACGCCAGTCGCACTGCAGCCGGTGTCGGGGACATTCACAGGCACGCAGGGGGAGCGGAGAGATCTATGCCTCCTCACTCACACGCAATGGTAATCTGCCACTGGTTATATACAAGACTTTGACCCATCCTGTGCACAGATACTTCAACATTGATTCAACGTCACATTTCATGTTCCAACTTTTGACGTGACAGTTTCTGTGCTTATTTCAAATGCTGTTCTCCTTCTGTAGTCACTCATGGAAGGAGGCGGCACCAAGAACTCTGCCCTGACGTCAAGAAAAGCACCCACCATGCCTAAACCCCAGTGGCATCCTCCATGGAAACTGTTCCGGGTTCGTACCTCACCTTGGAACATGGAACATCAGTGCCACACCACTATACTGTAACAGTGTAGAAGATCCACATGACAGCCACGGGACACTCATGGGTTCAGTATTATACTCTTGGTATACGTTGGTATTCATCGGCTGTGCTGTTGGATGACAGGTCATCAGTGGCCATCTTGGCTGGGTGAGGTCTATAGCTGTGGAGCCTGGGAACCAGTGGTTTGTCACCGGGTCTGCTGACAGGACTATCAAGGTGAGGACGCTCAGCATGACTGCTTCACTGGGATATAACAAGCACTTGTTGAGATACTGTAGGACATGCAGTTGAACGATACTGGGTTTTTCCTCACTCGTCTTGTAAATCCACCTGAGCTATTAGCAACTAACCAACTCCAAACTGCATATCAAAACAGTATGAACTCTGAACATATCTAAACCAGCTTATGTATGACAGCCAAAGACCCCCCCCCCCCCCCCCTCTATAACTGCTGCTGCTTTTCCCTCGTGTGTCCTCAGATCTGGGACCTGGCCAGTGGCAAGCTGAAGCTCTCCCTGACAGGCCACATCAGCACGGTGAGGGGCGTGGCCGTCAGCACCCGCAGCCCCTACCTGTTCTCCTGTGGGGAAGACAAGCAGGTCAAGTGCTGGGATCTGGAGTACAACAAGGTCTGTCCTTCACCTATTCACCTTAAGTGGCTGATGAAAACTAGGGGCTTTGGCCAAGCCACCATCTGCCAATATTGGTGTCAGCGTGTTATTAGGTCAATTGTTGTTATCAGAGAATGTTGGTGTCTGTGTGTACTTGTTTTTGTTGTTTAGTTGACTTACCGGTTGCTGTTTGTGTTGTGTGTGTGTTCCAGGTCATCAGGCACTACCATGGCCATCTGAGTGCAGTGTACGGCCTGGACCTCCACCCCACCATCGACGTCCTGGTCACATGCAGTCGAGATGCTACCGCTAGGGTACGGTGCTCCTGGGAAAATCTGATATGAACGTGAAACAATTTTTAAAAATGGTTTACATAAGAGGGAGTATCCTATTGCTAAATATCAGCATTATTATCTGTATTCATCAATGCCATACAGGGAGTATGGAATTCATGCAATTTAGTTTTGACATGCTTTTGAACACTTTTGCAAGCACTATTTAACAGTAAACAAAACAGCAACAGATTATGATCATTTAATCCTTCAGGAGTGAGAACACAAAAACGTTCACTGATCTGTTGACAGTTAACACAAACATTTCCTGCATAAAGTGACTAGTCTTAGCTACTTTATATAAATAGATTGTGGTTGTTGATGTAAGTGAATTGGTGCACATATTGTTCCAGTGCTATTATTGCCAAATATCAATGCTCATGAAATGCCTCACGTCCAGTCAAATTACTTGGTTGGAACTGTTGTATAATTAGTAACAAATAATCTCCAATGATTCATTGTATGACAAATGATGTAACATATGCTAACTCACTTATCACATGGCTCCAAAATGATGTATTTATTCTTGCCATAGAAATGATTGCATGGATAATGTCCTCTGGGAATGAAGAGTTTGGTTTTGTCTTCTAGGTGTGGGACATCAGAACCAAGGCCAACGTACACACCCTGTCTGGACACACCAACACTGTAGCCACAGTGAAATGCCAAGCAGCAGAGCCTCAGATCATCACAGGTGAACACTCCTAGTCTCAGATCCTTACAACACTCAGCTTCACATCCTGGTGTGACTGTCATATCCTTTTTGTTTTTGCTTTGAAGTTCAGTTAAGAGAAGACCAGTGTTTTTGGTCGAGTTTCTGTGTTTTTTTCACCCAGATGTGGACTCTCTCTCTGCCTTGTTCTGCAGGAAGCCACGACTCCACTATCAGGCTGTGGGATTTGATTGCCGGGAAGACCAGAGCCACCCTGACGAATCACAAGAAGTCTGTCAGGGCAGTAGTGTTACACCCTCGACAGTAAGTCTAGAACCATGAGGAGGAGGATGCTGATGTGGATGAGCATCAGAACTCTCTGGTTGTCTTGATTTGACCAGGAATACTTTTTTCTATGTCAATTATCATATGAAGGGTCTCTGATTCTATTGTTTGATGATTTTTCGATTGTTTTCCATTCTGGTTGTAATCCTTACATTAATGTACAGCAAGGAAATGTAATGTAATGTACAGTTTGCACGATAACAATCACCAACTCATGTCCTTTCATCAGGTATACCTTTGCATCTGGCTCTGCTGATAACATCAAGCAGTGGAAGTTCCCTGAAGGCAACTTCATCCAGAACCTCTCTGGGCACAATGCAATCATCAACACCCTGGCTGTCAACTCTGATGGAGTCCTGGTGTCTGGAGGTACGGGTCTGCTGCTTGTATGCATGGGAGTGCCCTTTTATTGAACTGCTCTACTAGTGCTGCTCAGGTAGATAACCGACCAGAGTATACCAACTAGATTGGTGGTTTGACTCAAGCACTAAACACCACCACTTCAGATGAAAGCAAAAGCTGTGTTTGAATGGCAACTAATAAAAGTAGAAAAGGTTAGTCAGAAGTCATTTGTCATGCTGATAAACTTGAGGAGCTCATAAACACGCCCGCACCTGTTCCTGCCTTCTCCAGCCGATAACGGCACCATCCACATGTGGGACTGGAGGACGGGGTACAACTTCCAGCGCATCCATGCCGCCGTGCAACCCGGCTCCTTGGACAGTGAATCAGGGATCTTCGCCTGCATGTTCGACCACTCAGAAAGCAGGCTGATCACTGCAGAGGCTGACAAGACAATTAAGGTGTACAGGGAGGATGACACAGCGGTAAGGGTTCTCCTTATTTTCAACACAGACTGACTGTCGCGTAGTTTTAATAGATCCTATTTATGATTTCAACTGCTTTGAGACTAGAGGAATGTTATTCAGTTATTGTGCAGTGAAGGCTATATGTATCATTGTAGTAAGTAGTGATGTAATGTCTTATGTACAGTATCTATCTAACTGACACAAATATTCTTTTGCAGACGCTTGTTTATTTTGTTTGTTAAAACATTGTTTCTATTTCTCTTTAGACGGAGGAAAGCCACCCTGTCAACTGGAAACCAGAGATCCTCAAGAGGAAAAGATTCTAATGGTTTTTCAATTGTTGTTCAATTGTTTTTTATTCTTTTTAGTTGTTATTGTTGTCAGTATCAGATGTCTGCCTCATCATGTCTGTTGTCATTACAGCTACATCTAGTCTGAGACAATAGAGGAAAATGAGTGTTATTCATTGTCAAAAATGTCATCTGTCATTTACTCCTGTAATTTTTTTTCATATTTGAGTATGATGTTAGTCCAATCAGCTTTCTGTACCTCTAATCCGGTACCATTTAGAAATCTGTTTGGCATTTCATTTCTGTTTCAGTTCATTCAATTAAATTGTGATGATGATATGCACAATAAAGGAGTACACCAACTTGAAAGAGTCAAGTGTTCAATGTGCAATTTCACATTTCGTCAGCAGAGAGAGATAGGACTACATGACTGTCTATAAGACTGTTGGCTGTAATGGAATTTACAGCCAGACTTATACTGTTGAAAGAAGGCCAAAATAGATATAACATTGATCAAATATAGGTATGAGTGCATATACTGGATAGCAAAGCACTATTTATGCGTATTGTGTTCCCTCTCATCACTGTCTGAAATAGGGTTAAAAAATCTGCAGAGTCGGGAAATTGATTTAAGGAAATTAAATTACATTAAATGTGGTTAATATTGAGTCGTTGCACCTTCTGAGAAATGTGAATAATATTTCTCGCAAATATTGAAATGACAATTCCTCAAGGGACCCAATGAATAATATGGCAGCCAAGGCCGCAGACTCTGGCACGAGTGTGCGTGCGTGTTCAAAGAAAGTTAACTGAATGAGCTCGTGGCGCATTGGTGTGGAAGCGTCATTCAACGCGTTACGCGCAGCTCAGTGGTCGGAGACAGGCTACGGATCTAAAAAATGAAGAAATGGTATGTGTAATAACGTAAACTCTATTGTCCGGAATTATTTTGAATGAATAGGCGTTTGTTTTTGGGTGCTATTATCCCCGCGCAATAAATGAACAGTTCGCTGGATTATTGGTGCCTGGTGTCGTTTCAAGAATCGGTCAGTGACTTGAGTATCCAGCCATGCTGTCATGGCCTGGAGTGATAGTGAAGCGAAACGCGAAAATATGTGACTCGGTTAGAATTTAAGCGTTAAAATGTACAAACGAAGAAAAAGTCGACAGAATGTGGCGACTTCGCTTCTACAACTGCTGTCCCTTTCTATTTTATGGACGCAGTCACTTGCCCTGGTGTATAACTTGAGTCTCTCAATTGAAGAAGGACAACCTGCAGGAACTATTGTCGGGGATATAAGTGAAGGCCTAGCAACACCGAGCAGTGGATTTTTCATTTCTGAAAGCAGAGATTCTTATGTTTTTAAAGATTTAGAAATAGATGTAGACTCCGGAATAATCTCTACAGCCACCGTTTTGGACAGGGAGAGTAGAGACAAGTACGAATTTGTGGCTGCCACGCTCTCAGGTGAGATGGTAAAAGTGAAAATAATGGTTCATGATGTGAATGATAATTTCCCCGTTTTCTCAACTGAAAAGGTTGAGTTGAATGTGTCCGAATTATGTCCTCCTGGAACCCGTTTTGAACTTGAGGGGGCTCGAGATAGGGATGAGGGAGATTTTGGAACCCAGGGATACCACATAACTGACAGTGAAGTTGGAGACTTATTCAAGGTGGAATATCGCCATGGAGGAGAGAATGTTCTAAACCTGGATCTCGTCCTTATGGATAAATTAGACAGAGAGACAAGAGATTCATACTCGCTGACTGTGGAGGCATTTGATGGAGGGGTTCCCCCTAAAACTGGGACACTTCAGATTCATATTCATGTTTTGGATGAAAATGACAACCCACCTATGTTCAACCAAACGGAATACCAAGCTTCAGTGTATGAAAATGCCCCTGTGATGTCACCTGTGTGTCAGCTTTTAGCTACAGATCTTGACCTCGGTGTCAACGGCCTTGTCACATATGAGATTAACCGGCGTCAAAGTGACCCAAACGAGGTGTTTGTCATTAATGAAACCACGGGTGTGATCCACATCAACAAGCCTTTAGATTTCGAGACCCAAGCCTTTTATGAGTTGATTGTCAGCGCCAGGGATAACAGCGCCCAGCCAGAGTACAGCAGCACCTTTGTGGGTGTGAAGGTGCTGAATGTCAACGACAACAGCCCAACCATCAACATCCTGTTCCTCAGTGAGAGCGGCGACCCTGAGGTGTCGGAGTGGGCAGGTATCGGGGAGTACGTCGCCCGAATATCTGTCACTGACCCAGATCTGGGTGAGGTTGAGAGAGTCAGGGTCACCCTTGAAGGGGGTGATGGGAAATTCACGCTGAAGCAGACAGACGACTTCCTCTACGCCCTGTGTGTGGATGGTGAATTGGACCGGGAGGTGGAGGACTTGTACGAGCTGAAGGTCGTTGCCTACGATTACGGAGCCCCACCTTTGAGGAGTGAAGTGACCTTCACGGTGAAGGTGACAGATGCCAATGACTGCCGCCCGGCTTTTGACAAGAGCGTCTACGCAGTGAGCGTAGCCGAGGATGTTCCTCCAGGAAGTTCCCTAGTCCAGGTACAGGCCAGAGACGGCGACCATGGGGTCAACTCTGCCATTCAATATTCCATCCTCAAATCAAGCCAGGACCACCTGGTCAGCATTGACCCTTCTTCTGGCCTGATCACCACGGTGACATGGTTAGACCGGGAGCAAGAGGCGGAAGTGCGGTTCCTGGTGGTGGCAGTAGATGGAGGGGAGCCCCCCTTGTCCTCCACGGCAACAGTAACCGTGGTGGTGGAGGACGTCAACGACAATGAGCCTGTGTTTCAACAGCAGCTGTACAACGTGTCCATCCCAGAACACACAGAGATTGGGAGCTGCTTCTTACAGGTATGTTGAGTTAGTTTAGTTTTCTTTTATTGCTTTTATTATCATTCAAACAATTCAATATATGTAATCTGAAGGTTGATGTTACTAAGATAGAGATTGTGACCAAAGCACAGTAACTCCAAAGGAAGGGATCTATCTGTGGTGAAATTGTATGGGAAGATTTACTACCCAAAAACAAAGTACCACATGACAATGATGTTATAACAACAAAGTACCTCCCTACTACAGACACACACGCATCCATACACACACACACACACACACACACACACATACACACAGACACACACACACAGTGGGGGACAGTAGTCTGCTTTCTCTGTGCTCACAAAGCCTCAGTGTTACCCTGAGAGGCCCTGGCTGCTCCCTGCGTACTGAGCCACTCTGGCCCAGCCTGCCTTTCTGTGATATGACAGATCTGACGCCTGGTACCAACCTCCTAGCCTGGCACAGTCACACTGCCATTATAAACCACTACAAAGAAGCCTTAATCACCAATTCCTGGTCTGTTCACCCACTGACATCGTTTAAACATGCAAAGAAATGTTGCAACTTGAGGCTTTTTGTTACCAAAGTTTTAATCTCAATACTAATTGAAAAAGCACATATTTAGATCAGTGTTTTAGAACTTTGTTGCCCAAAGTGATGTGATAACTTAATAGTAAAGCATTCATCTGGCCCTGACCAGCTTCATCTGATCCGATTTTGAATATTACCATTTCTAAATGGAACCATCCCTCATTAGTGCTGTTTTGATTGGCACAGACTTCCACCCCATTCTGTAAAACTGACGGCAGGGCACAATAAATGGTTCACAATACCACTATGTGAAAAGCTGGACATCAAAATAATTGGGGAGGTGTTGAGATACCACTGGAAAAGCCAGACACTTTTCCAGCTCACAACTCTGGTTTTATAATAACTTTGTCACTGTTGGGGTTTGCAGGTTACACACTGCATAGATCTTGATATCATATTATGGCTGTTGGCTACTGGGCATTTGAGATGAAAACTAGTCAGACCTTGACATATGCCTCTAAAACCTCACAGTGTATGGGAAGTATAGTTGCCAGCGCGATATCGATTTTATGACAGAAAGGTGAGGCTGCCCTCAAATGCTGCCACTGAGGTCATGGATCCATATCGTAGTCATTCTGTGACTCACCTGCAACCTTGCAAGTTTGTGAGTAAACTAGCAGCTATAAACTGTCTTTGTAGCCCAGTGTACCTAGTTCAAAGGCAATCGTTAGATTCCAAATCCCTCTTGGCTCCATTCCAATAGTTACTCAGAAATGTGACTTGTTTTTGAAAGGCACGGCTATAACGTGAACAGACCTTTCAAAATGCCAATTCTCTTTAACCTAAATACAATAGGTAGTGTATACTTATCGAAGAAGATCACTTGGATGTGTGTATTACAAGTGTACCCTCGTAGTAATGCTTTGATCCATGTTCGTGCATGCTGCTCTGGTACTGAGGGGAAGCCCAGTGTGGCTATTTTAGCATCGAGGATTACTGGACCAACCATACAACTGGAAAATAGTTGTCTTTCATTCATTTTCCATAACCTTAATTATTTCCTGAACAAATTTATGAATAACATGTATAATCCTAAATGTTGTGAGGTAATCTGTATCAACATTGTATCGGCCCCTATGAAGTGCGTGTGCGTATGTAGTTTTATTGTGCTTCTGTGGAGTTGCTCTGATGGGTGGCAGAGATTAGCTTCCACTTCCAGAGATCACTGTACTTTCTCAATTGGTAAGATGTTGGCTTGGAAGGTTAGAGTGCACAAAGTTCCCCTACCATAAACATGAGTGTATCATTAACAAACTTACGCTCAGATATCTGCCAACACAAATAGAAAGTTGTGTCTAGTAAGTAGAGATTTCTGCTACGCATATCTACAACATCAAGACACTTGGATTGAAGGAAAAGGAAGGAAAATGTAGCCAGGTCAAACAATCATGCTGCCTCTAACCAAAGCAAGGCATTATTGTTGTATCAACCTCAAACAAACAGGACAAGACTGGGCTCTAGGCTCTGGTCTACTCTGGCTGACCTGAGAGCTTTAAACCAGAGGTGATTTGTCATGAAAACGTGCCTACATCCTCTGACTAAGACACTTAGCCGAGTCCCTCAACAGCTACAAAGCGTATTACAATTTTTTTCTGTGGCAACACAGATTACAGCAAACAGTCCAACAGAAGATCACAGTCTTGGCTCTCGTGAGAAGGACAGATGTAGGCAACCAACATCTAGGTCAGTCTTGCTGTCGATCTAGTCTTGGGCACATAGACACTGTGTTTACAGGGGATCTGCTCTGGCTCAGAACACTGTCATGTCATTCTGGTGATCAGTGTTTCTGAGCTTCCCCTGAACACTACCTCCCTCCCGTCTGTCACTGTCAAACACGGCATGCCTTGCTCTGTGCTCTGGTACACTTGCCTCCATCTGTTGCTCCAATCTTTACAAGATCAGGGAGGCGTGAACTAGATAGAGAGCCAAATAAAGTTACTGACATGCGAATACATGATAAAGACCACAAAGCACTGGTGCTTGTGTCTGTCATAGAAAGTGTGTTGTAGTAGAAGAGTCCCAGGTGACCGCCCTCCTCTCTCTCTCTGCCTTCAGGTCGTTGCCACTGATGCAGATGGTAGTGATTTTGGGACTGTCCGCTACTCTGTCTCTGATGGGTTTGAGGAGGAGGACAGACACCCTCTTTTCAACATCCACCCTGAGACTGGAGAGCTGTGTGTCTCCCAGGACATCGACAGAGATGCAGGCCCGGCTGCTCATGACATCTTGGTGAAGGCTGAGGATCAGGTGACAGCCACTGTCTTAACTGAGATACACACTCATGGATAATATGTTCCATGTACATTTGGAATATGTGTCCGGACGTTTGCAGGTGAATAAGTGATTACACATCAACAAGCTACATGGCTGTATTCCACAGGGAGGCCTGAGTGCTCAAACCTACGTCCACATCGAGGTGGAGGATCTGAACGACAATCGGCCTGTATTCAACCCTGACCGCTACACCACCAGCATCAGCAGCCATGCCCAGCCCGGTACAGAGATCCTCAATGTCATCGCCTCTGACAGAGACCTGGGAGTGTTTGGTCACGTCTCCTATGAACTGCTGCCTGGAGACTTGTCTTCAATGTTCTCTGTGGAGAACACATCAGGTAGGCTGGCCGGATGGACATACCCCAGCACTCCACAGTCTTAAGATGGGTTTGCTGCATCCAACATCTCTTCAGCAAATGCTAAGGTGTAAAGATTTACATTGATAGAATAAATCATGAATGTGCCACTGCTTGTAATCATTCTTTAATCCTTAATTGGGGGAAGCATGTTTTATGGAGTGGTGTAATGCATCTAGTACTTAAATCCCCTCTGGGCAACCCCACACACTTCCAAGCCACTTAGTGTTGGAGATGGCCTGAGTGAGTTAAACTTATAGCCTGGATCTTTACAATCATGCACACATGTGGTTTTGCTTTTAGAAAACACCATTTCCATGTCATATTCATCTTTTCATTTTAGGTCAATGTAACATCATGTTAAGCTGCATCACTTCTTTCCATTAACAGTTATCTTCATGGTTGCAGTAAATGCAGCCACATGCAGTCAGTCGCCCACAAGTTTTAGTTCCGCCCCAGCTAGTCACTTAGTGGAGGACACCAGCCGAGTGACAAACAAGTGCTTACTCTGCAAGAGCCCTTTGTGGCGGACGTGATTGTTATTGTCACCTCACAGCAGGGGGCAGGATTTTGAGACCTACATTAAATCCTCACTGAAAGCCTCTTGAGACGCCCCTAGTAGTGTAATGTGTATACTGCATGTCAAAGAAGTTTGCACTTCAAACTGAATTCACACTTGTTATTGGCTATATAGAAACACTTTGGAATTCCTTGCCATTTCAACCAATTACAAGCTAAGTCTTCGCTAAGTTCTAGCAGGGTTATTGATCGGCCATCTGGACCTCCCCTGCTTTTCATTCAAAGCTTTCAGAACAATGTCTTGTGGAATCAGAGGGATTGTGAGGGTGAATTCAGGTAACAAACTGCAGTGGGTTAACAATCTCTCAGCCATCTGTCTTTCCTTTGTCTCAGCACACCGCAGTCCCCTCAGTGTAGACCCTCAGATATGCTAGACTGTAAAAGGCAAGAAAGTTGCATGCATAAGCCTACAAAGTACACACAAATTGTGACCTTAAAGTAACCAAAAACCATGACTTCTTCAAGCTACTTTGGTTTTTCTTTGCAGGTGTGGTATACCTGACATCCACCCTAACCCACCTGGGCACTGCCACTGTGAAGCTGGTGGTGACGGCCCAGGATGGTGAAGGCCTGTCTGCTGTGCGGCCTGCAGAGGTCACTGTGAACGTCCTTAGCAGTGCCCAGGCTCCGGCTGTGTTCCAGAGGTCACGCTATGCCTTCACCATCCCTGAGGACGCCCCTCCTGGCACCCCACTGGGCACCGTGGAGGCCTTTAACCCTGCCAGTGAGTCTAATACACAGACAGTTCACCTGGTTCACTTGTTCGTTTAGATGCCACTTACAAACATTGCATACAATCTGCTAAGGATTTGGGACTCAAACCCACGATACGCTGTGAAGCGTTGCAAGATAGAACTCTTTGTTTGGCTGAGCGGGATTTGAACAAAAAATGTAGTACGCACTTGTGCAGGAATAACATCTTATTGCAGGAGGCTGGAGAAACCACACACATCTACTCACACAGATAACCCAGTACAGTACATGGTAACGCAACTGATTCCACTGTGCTTACCTGATCAAATACAGTGTTTGAAATGGGTTAAGTCACCATCTATCTTTAGTAAACTGAGCACAGGGGGTGGTCTATCTAACCGGATCTAATCGCTTTAGTTCTGTCGCTGACAAGTTTCTAGGGCAGCGGTGTGCTGAAATACTCAACCCTAGGCCCAGCACACATCTTCTCTGTGCTCATTTAAGTGACTGACACTGTCAGTATTAGGTCACATCCTGGTCAAGCTTAGTGGTGTTATGTGAGGGCAGGGCAAGCAGGATGCCAGGCATTGGGGTACATGGAGTCATGTATGCAGGCAGGCAGGTTACACTGTAAATACTCCTAGAGGCAGGATCATGGGGATTAGTCTCCTACACCACACAGGTGACCAAGCTGTGGTGGAAGCTCACGCTTATTTGTCCGCTTAATCACCTGTCAACACCTTCTGATTTGACAGCTCAAACTAACAGATAGGTGAAGTTGGTTAGAATTAGGAGAATCCTTGTAAAAGAAGGAAACTTGTACAATTTTAACCATCCGTCGATGTTAGATTTTCTTTTGTATCCACGTGCTATTAGCACATTCCAAGCTTTAAGGAAAATCCAATACAGAGCAGCACACAGAACAGGCACAGGGGAAAAACTGTAGACTTCCTTGTAGGAATTCCCATCAACTCAGACCTCCCACATCTTGCCTTAGTTACTCTCCAGATTATACTGTCACAGGCCACTGGGCGGAACGCCACTTGCTTCCGCTATCACCTCAGCTACGGCTAAGCCACTCCACAGCACTAGACAGTCATTTAAGGTTATCTTGTCGATGAACAGATGAACCCCTTCTGTTTAAAACCATGAAACATCAACAGTGACCCCTCAGTAAGAGGGCCAAGCCCTGTTAAGCTCCTGGTAGCCCCTGCTCCTGGCTTGATTAAGTGTTAGTGTGTAGTTACAAAGCACATCACACTGGTAGTCTGGGATTAGGTGGAGGATCCCTCTGCTGCGATGCTCCCTCCTACAATATTCATGGTTTTTACCCTCTTTTTAAAAATGAGTACTCATTCTCTATTCTCATCCCACCTAGACTCTGTGGAGTCCCTGTCCTACCGGATCTCGTCGGGGGACCCCCAGGGCCTGTTCTGTGTGGACCCCCAGTCTGGCCTTATCAGCACCAGCCAGGCCCTGGACCACGAGTCCCAACCTTACGCCCTGCTGGTGCTCCAGACTCACTCTGGGGACTCTCCCGTGTACAGCAGCGCCCAAGTCAACGTCACAGTGGCCGACGTCAACGACAACGCCCCCGTCTTCCCGAAGGTGGCCGACGCAGTTGCTGTTTCGCAAAACACGCTTCCTGGCACAGTGTTGTTCATAGCTCACGCCCACGACCTGGACAGCGGTGCCAACGGGAGGGTGCGCTACAGCATTCCACCGGATGGAGCCACCAGGACCGGAGCGTTCGTTGTCGATGCCGACCTAGGGACAGTGTCTCTAAACCAGAGCTTGTCCAGGGACGTGCAGCCCTCTTACACCTTTGAGATCCTGGCTCGAGATGGGGGAGTGCCTTCGCTCACCTCAACCTTGACTCTTGTGGTCAACATCGACCGCAGCGCCACAGAAGACACCGTGACGTTCGAGACATTAGTGTACCAGGTGGAGATTGGCGAGGGCACCCACAAAGATGCCAGGGTCATCCAGGTGAGGGCTCACAGGAGTGGGAGGAGCATGCATGCTGCCAATCATGCACTCTCCTACTTCCTGGAACCAGAGTCGGGATTCCCCTCTCCTCCTTTCCGTGTCCACCCTGACAGCGGTTGGCTGTACCTCTCCCAAAGCCTGGACTACGAGACCGAGCCCATGTTTAGATTCAGAGTGCTAGCCACTGCTAAGGAAGCTAACCATGCTAGTGAGGCTACATTGGCTAACAGCACAGCCACAGCCACGGTCATTGTGCTAGTGCTGGATGAGAATGACAACGCCCCTGTATTCAGCGATGAGACCTACTTCTTTTCCATCCCTGAGGGTCCCTCTCCTCAGGGTCTGGTTGGGACAGTGAAGGCGGTGGATAAGGACTCCAGGAAGAACGCCCAGCTGTCCTACATCCTGCTGTCTGACGGGAAACATTTCCGCATCAATGCCAAGACAGGTCAGGGAAGATGACGATTTTCCACAGCTTTTATTTAGAAAATGTGTGAGAATTGGAACACTTCACTAGGTGTTCAACTTAAAGCATTTTTTATCCTCCATTAATGGTTGTGTGCTTTTTTCTCTCTGACACTTTGTTTTGCCAATTATGTCTTGCTGCCACACACACAGGTGAGATCATAAACTGGGTGTCTCTAGACCGTGAGCAACAGAGCCAGCATGCTCTGAAGGTGATGGTGACAGACCAGGGTCACCCTCGCCTCAACGCCACCGCCACCGTGCACATCCTGGTCACGGACATCAACGACAACCCGCCTCAGTTCACCCACATGCCTGCTGGCAAGGAGCTTAATGTCCAGGTTCTTACATTCCTTCATGCTTCTGCTCACGTTTCCCTTCCAGAGGAGACCTTTTCCTACGAGTGCACTGATTCCTTTACTTCTGCAGTAGAACTTTGATATACAGGTCTTCGATTCTGGAACATTCCCTACTTTATTCTTGTCTTTATGAACTAGTGTTTGTTTCTATGTTACATATAGCTCACCATATATAGATACTCGCCTTAGATTGATATCATTGCTGAAAGTCCCTACACATTCCTAGTCCCACGGTTATGACTGTCTTTGTAGGTGTGGGCCGGCCAACCTGCTGGTACCCTGGTCACGTCCATGTTTGCCAAAGACCTGGATGCAGGAGAGAATGGGACAGTGCACTTCTCTCTGCTCTCAGGTGGGTTCCTATGTAGGAGTAGATCCCTCTCAGCCAGCAGAGCTACATGTGTGGGGAGAGAGAGAGAGAGAGGGAGGGAAAGTCGCCACGCTGTGGAAACAAGTTTGTGTGTTTTTCTTATCTTTTGTAGAGGATGATCTGGGCCACTTTGAGATTGACAGTGGGAGTGGAGACATCAGAACTACCTGGCGGTTTTCCCAGAACAGTCAAACACACTACACCCTCACTGTGGTCGCCAGTGACGGCTGCCACACTCCTCTGGAGGAGAGGGCGCTCATTCATCTCCAGGTAACAGGAATTGATTCACCCCTCTGGTAACAGGAAGTGATTCATCTCCAGGTAATAGGAAGTGAATCATCTACAGGTAACAGGTATTAATAACCTCTAGGTCAGGGGTGTCAAACCCTGGTCCTCGAGGGCCACTGTCCTGAAGGTTTTCGATGTTTCCCTGCTCCAGCACACCTGATTTTAATGAATGGGTCGTTATCAGACTTCCACAGAGCTTGATAAGGACTATTCAGGACAGTGGCCTTCGAGGACCAGGGTTTGACACTGCTCTAGGTGCTCTGTCCTGCTAAACCATCATTATTCATTAATTAAATATATTATCAGAAATACGCTGAATTGTAAATGGAGGAGTCATTGATAAAAGAAAATATTTGAACACACAGGTTAATGCTGCAGAAAGGCAGTCTGATGGTCCTGGCCTTCAGGGTGTTAGACACTTCTCTGTAAGAGAGGACACCAAGCCTGGCTCTGTGATTGGCTCTGTCCAGCTCCCAGCCAATGGGAGGATGCACTACTCCATCTCTGAGGGCGACGGTAGCCTCCACTTTGGCATAGACAGTTCTTCCGGTGACCTGTACGTTCACCAGCCTCTTGACTATGAGGCCGCGGCAGGGTACTTCCTGGTCGTGCGGGCCGAAGACACAAGACTCGCCTCCGGGGTGAATGTGTCAGCGTTCATCAGCGTGACTGTGGAAGACGTCAACGACCACACGCCCTGGTTCCAAGACGAAGTGATCACGTTGGGTGTGAGGGAGGACACAGCGGTCGGGACAGCCGTGTTCACATTCAAAGCTAAGGACGGTGATGGGAGCCTACACAACAGTGTTATCCGCTACTCCCTGACCCTTGACCCCAAGCTGGGCTCAGGGTCCTCCAAACCACTTCCGTTTCATATCCACCCTCTGACCGGTACCCTTACCATGGCCGGCCCCTTGGACCGCGAGAGCATCCAGAGTTTTGCATTCACGGTCACTGCCACAGACCAAGCTGAGAAAGTGGTGGAGCGTAAGTGGACCACCGTGACGACCCAAGTGTTCCTGCTGGACGTGAACGACGAGAGCCCAGCGTTTGTGTCCTCAGAGACGGCTCTGGTGATGGAGGACGCCCAGGTGGGGAGTCTGGTGCATCACATACTGGCTGTAGATGGGGACCTGGGCAGCAGTGGCCTGGTCACCTACTCTGTGGTGGCTGGGAACGAGGACGGGCTCTTTACCTTAGAGGAGACAACAGGTAGGCAGCTTGAAAAAGATTCATATGATTCCTTTCTGAATGTTGAAATTGATGAAAAAATATGTGAAAAGGATTCAAGGATTTTTCGCTGTCCAATATTATAAAAGTGAAATGTGAACCACTGTGGACAGATTGAAAGAAGGTGTCTCCTTTAGCTGGAAGAGGTTTGAAGCATCCTCTCAAGCTTGTCTCTCCACTCTCCTCCCATGTCCAGGACTGCTGTACCTGGCCTGTCCTCTAGACTATGAGACACACATGTCCCACAGCCTGACCATCCAGGCTCAGGACCATGGTCTTCCTCCACTCTCCTCAGCCCAGACACTGACTGTGAAGGTGGGAGATGTGAACGACCAGGCCCCCCTCTTCCAGCAGGAGGTCTACAGTGCCACTGTGGCTGAGAACAAAGATCCTGGGGAACCGGTGGTCAAAGTCTCAGCTGTCGATATGGATTCAGGTATGTTATCCCAATGTGTTGATGGATTACAAAGTCAAGCCCTGGTATTATGAGATCCATGCAGAATTTGAACATTTGAACCATTTTATAATTTGCTGCAGTTGTCAGAATAGTCTGTAGATGGCAGTGCTGATATGTGTTCTGTACTTCGTTCACCATTTGACTCAGATACTCATTGTGATGAACAGTAGGTCTCTCTACAGTAGGTAGGCAGCAATCATAAATCAAGGATTGTCTGTAGTCATTCCTATAGTAAACCCATCACCTGAGGCAAGATAATGTGACTGAGAATGTTGAGCTGGTTTGGATTGATCTGAGAAGCTGTAGGCCCTGTTTCTTTCTCAGAAGGGATTCCTCCAAGAACGACTTGCACAGTCTGCTCCTGTCAATCACCCCTTACTGGAGGTGACATCTCTCTGTGGGCTCCACCATGTGTGTATGAGTCAGTGGATCTTCAGTGGCCAGATGGGTCAAAGTTCAAGCCTTCCTTTTGTCTCCTTCCATTAGTGGACTGATTTAAAGCCTGTGCTGCCCTTTCCTGATCCAGCTTGTCGTGTTTGTTTTCTTTTCCATATGCTAGTTCAACCATACATCCCACCCAATTACATTCCGCCCTACCTTTAATAACATTCGCAAATCCACACGTCCAAGTCTGTTTATTTTAACACATCTCGTGCTGGGAGGCCCCCTGAAAGCCGGGTTCTCGTCCAAATATTGACGGTTTGAATTTAGTTCTACTATATTAGAATGCCACTGACACCTGGAGGTAGTGAGGGACGAGGTGTGTGTTAGAGGCAGGGAAGGGTGGGGGACAGGAGGGGGCTCTGGGTGTCTGTGGAGTTTAACATTCTTAGGGGGAAGCTAAGAACCGTCCAATAACAGCAAACTCTTGTCTCCTGTAGGAGCTTTCTAGAGGGTCCGCTCCTCCGACATGTTCCCTATAATCCAAACCATCTGTGCTAATAGAAGTCGTGTTTTCATCTGTCTCCTCCAATCGGCTTGTCCGGAACTTGTGGCGTGCCCAAGGTGTCCCTCCCCTGGCCCGTTGTGTTATTTGATTATCATTAGCCCCCTCACCCCGCTTGACTGACACTCACTGAAGATGGTCATTGTGTTGATCTTGGTATCCGGTTTCCCTTATGAGTGAAAATCACTGGAGGTGTGTTGCCCAATACTGTCTCTCTCTCTTACACACACGCTCATACACAGTTACAGTTTATTAGGCCAATATAAGGGAATATTTGGATGTGGCAATTGTTGATGTTGGAAATCCGTCTTTCCATGACGCCACCCTCTGCTAACATGGTCCCTCTGTCCTCTCAGCAGTGCTGCACTCTCCCATGTATCCTATGACATCACGCAGGCCGAACATGGGACCTCCACATAGTGTTTGCTTGCACTTCTGACAGTTACCGTGGAGATGGATTTTCCCGTGCAAGTGTGGCGTGATGTAAACCACTTGCAGGGCCATTCAGTGGCTGGTGCTTGACGCTTCGCTCCTCCACTTGACCCCCTGTCAGAGTTTGGAAAGAAGGAAAGAGGGGGGTTGTTTTGACTAGGTCAAGGACATATGTCTGTGTGTCTGTCTGTGAACACACAGCGTTTCCTCACTGCTGTGACCACACACACACGCACATGGTGATCTGCCTTGTGTCGAGAGAGTAGGGGCCTTGAGGCAGGCCCTCTAAGTTTAAGCTTTGGAGGAGCCGAGCATTCATGTGTGGGAAGGAAGGTAGAGTGTGGATGTAGGAGGGGAAGTGGGGAGACATAGACTTCAGCACGGCCTGGTGGCAGCTTGATGCTGTGGCTTGATGCTTTGGATCACAGAACAGCCAGCCTTTAGGAAAGGCCAGCCAACCCCACCACTCCTTGTCATTTTTGAAAGAGCGACAATCGGTAATCTAGGAATGATTTATTTCTTTGCACTGTTTCCAATCTAAGTATCAGATAAGGCGGTACGTCTCCAGACGGGGTCGTAAACATGGTCCGCCCTAATGAGGTGCTAAACAGAGACGGAATTTTTATGAGCGCAAGGCCGAAACGGCCGATGAAAAAGCGGAGTGAAGTGGAATGTCCTGGGTTATCATCAGTCATATTGCTCAGTTTAAAACTGGGGGGGTGATTGGTTTTGATGGAAAGCATGAGTGTTTCTTTGAGGGGGCGGGGGAGAGCAGCGTGGCACTGAGCTCGACCGGTCCGCAGACTCCTCTGGGGTTTGTTAATATGAAATGGATCATTTTTATGGGCATGCCTGCCGTTTATTGAACAATGTCCTATTTATTACAAGCACTTCGTACTCTCAAGGCCCTGAGAGATGATGAGATGAGAGGATGGTGCCAAGCCCTGCAGAAACACTTGTACGACTGTTTCTGTTTCTCCCTGGGAGTCTGTGATTGTTTCTGGGTGTTTCAGTTTATTCCTGGGGCTCTGAGTATGTTTCTGGATGTTTCAGTTTATACCTGGGGCTCTGCGAATGTTTCTGGATGTTTCAGTTTATACCTGGGGCTCTGCGAATGTTTCTGGATGTTTCAGTTTATTCCTGGGGCTCTGCGAATGTTTTTGGATGTTTCAGTTTATCCCTGGGGCTCTGCGAATGTTTCTGGGTGTTTCAGTTTATACCTGGGGCTGTGCGTATGTTTATGGGATTCTATCAAATCGTTACCCTGTACTATTAGAGTCCTATTCAAATGGGAACCTTAATGTCAGTCATTTTGAAAGAAAAACGTGAACTTAGCAATGGGCGAGTCTAGACCTGGTTTGCCTGTAAAAATATGGAGGCACAAAACTGCCTCCAGTCTTCACCATAGCTGTAAAACATGACTTTTCTCTACCTAGAAAGATAACATATAACCTAAATAAACTGTAGAGTTAACAATGTTGACCGTGACTGTGTTCTCCAATTCAGAGGAAAACGCAGTGGTGTGGTACAGCCTGCTGCCTGGCCCAGGGTATGAGCTCTTCACCATCAACCCCCACACTGGCCTCATCAGCACCACCGCCCCTCTGGACAGGGAGCAGCAGCAGCACTTCACTCTGAGAGGTAGCGTGTCGAAGCTAACAGCTAAAAGCACACCCAGAGGGAGAGCACAGCAACACACACAGATGCTGACAACGTGTCTTCAACCAGCAGCATACCTTAGGTCCTAAACTAGGACAGACGGAGAAAAACTTTTTGCCGGGTAGTTGAGAGCTAATTACCATGAAGCAAATTAGTTACTTGGGCCCTCCAAACGTTAGCTAAATATTAAACAAAGTGAGTGTGTGTTCTCACAACCAGGTGATTAAACTGGTCACTGCTCATTTCAATTTATGGAGTCAGAAGGCGGTCTGATGGAGCAGTTCAGCAGTACTGCTGCTACAGTGAGAGGCTAAGCTGGGTAGAACAGGGTCAGCTCATACTGGCTTGCCTGTAGACTTGAAGGCCTGAATAGAAGCCCACTGAGCATAACTTGGATCAAAAGTCCTGTTGGTCCGAACTCTCGTTTAGGTCAGTGGTCGGCTACTAACATCTGTTTCACCGTAGGGCTTCATAAAACATTTAGAACATTTTCAGCTCTCTCCTCTCTCTCTCTCTCTCTTCTCTCTCCCTTTTCTCTCTCCTGTCTATGGTTTCCCTGTCTCTCTATAGTCTCGCTCCCCCCCCCTCTCTCTCTCTATGTGCTTCACAGCCAAATAAATAAAGAATTCAAGGCTCCACTCTCGGTATGACTACAACATTATTCCACAGACTGATTTATGTTAAGGAAAGGCCAGACCTTTTCGGTTCTGCAGCTAGACGCAGGTTCCAGTGACGCTGCCGCTTGAGTTTTCTCAATAGTGGGTCTTTTCATGTCTCCCACATTCGAATACAATTACATCTAAAATATGCAGTAATATTTAGTGATAAACTGCTAACAGATGTGGCCAGGCTGATATTTGTACAGTCAGGAATATGCTGAACAATTAAATCAAATAAGAAAATGTAATTGCAGGAAAGTTGAGATACTCTTGAAGGGATGCCAGCATTGCGCAGTGATGATTGCGAATACCAATAGAATTTAAGTCTGGCCAATTTTCCAGCTCAGATAAATATGGAAAAAGAACTGCAGAATCATTTTCATATCAGTGAAGATTAAATGTTGGTGAACATGTTGAGTGAACAAGCCAATGCCATGACCTCCACTTCATGTCAGTAATAAGAACATAAGTATTCAAAGCCGTTGCAAAGCATTGGAATGCTAGTGCTGATTCGGTAACTACAGAACCCTATATCAAGTCAGTTCAGTTATTGTAGTATGTCTTGAGCTGGAATGCAGCCTATTATGTAGGTAGATATTGGAACCAAAGCTTTTCTGTCTTCCCTACCTTGCTCCAGTCCGGGCTCGGGACAGCGCTGTTCAGCCCCTCTCCAGCGTGGCAGTGGTCATGTGCTCCGTGCAGGACGACAATGACAACCCTCCAGAGTTCATGCTGCCCTCCTTCCAGATCAGCCTGCCTGAGAACCTCCCCCCAGGGCTCATTCACACCGCCCAGGCCTTCGACCCCGACATGGGAGACAACGGAACCATCCACTACTCCATACTAGGTGAGAAGAACTGGACTGGGAAAGATTATTGTTATATAGGTATTTAGTTCCATATACTTCTGTGGGTTGAGGATGTGAAGATGTATGTAAGATTAATCAAGTAAGTAACCTATATGTTGTTAGTTGGTGTTTCTGTCTGTTCTTAGTTCTCTATGTTCTCTCTTAAGGTGAGGACTATGATGGCTGCTTCACCATCGACTCCACAACAGGAGCCGTGAGCACCACTAGAGTCCTGGACCGGGAGGAGCAGGTGAACTACACCCTCACCCTCGTGGCCCATGACTCTGGGCCCTCCCCTTTCAGCACCTCCACCCAGCTCCACCTCCTCCTCCTGGACGAGAACGACCACAGCCCCACATTTAGCCGCAAGAGCTACCGCGCCTCGGTCAGCGAGGGGCTGCCGGCAGGGGCCGAGGTCCTCCGGCTGAGTGCCCTGGACCCTGACGAAGGGCCCAATGGTGAAGTGAGCTATTCCCTAGCAGAGGACTCCCTGGGGGTCTTCTCTGTGGACGCCTCCACAGGGGTGATCAGGACCACCAGACCCCTGGACCGGGAGAGCCGGAGTCAGTACACTCTCAGAGCAGTGGGCACAGATGGCTGTGCCAGGGGCCCACGCAGCTCGGCCACCTCTGTGACCATCATGGTGGAGGACGTGAACGACAACGCCCCCGTCTGCGGACGCAACCCCGTCAACGTTTGGATCGGCAGTGGCGACATGGCAGCCAACCGCACGGTTGCCACGGTGACCGCTACGGATGACGACCGGGGCGAGAATGGAACAGTGCAGTTCAGCCTGGCGGGGGACTCTGACGTCTTTGACGTGGGCTTGACGTCGGGGAAGATATGGTTGAAGACAGCCCTCGGAGCAGGCTTCTCTGGGGCAAAGCTGCAGGTTTTGGCGAAAGACCAGGGACAAGCAGCACTGACCTCCACCTGCCTGGTCCTCATCCACCTGAAAGGAGAAGAGGAGGGACTGCAGTTCACACAGAAAGACTACCAAGCCACCGTTGTGGAAAACAGCCAAATTGGTATAAACCCATCCAGGCCCATTCCACCTGTGCATAATCATAATCATTTGCTCAATATCTGACCTGCTTCATTAAACCACTCATCAAAATCTCTTCTTCCCATCTTGCTGTGGTTGTCTCTAGGCACGTGGGTTGTCAAGGTGGAAGCTCTTGACCCGACCAACAGGGACTCAAGGATTGAGTACAGCATTTTCAGTGGCAACAGAAATGGAGCATTTGTCATCAACAGACAAACTGGTAAAAACATTGTGGACAGAGGCCATTCAGACCGATTCAACAAAATGTCTCCAATTCTCTCTCATCTTGGACAACATATCTGCGTCTATCTGCTTTCCAAGTTAGACTCCAGTGCTCAATACCATCAGCCAACATTCTTTTATTAATTGCTTGCAGGAACTACAAATATTCTTTCATTCTTGTTCGTAAAGAAATGTTCATGCCAGGAACACACAGAGCCTAGAATCTCCCTTCATCTATCCACCCATTCATCCATCTATCCAGCCTGAAACCCCCAGCTTTTCAACCCCTTAGATCCTGTTGCAAAAATGTATTTTGTTCCTTCATTTCCAATTAGGGTGACTAGTCTCTTCGTAATCTCTTTGGCCTGTACAAAATGTTTCTGGTCTCCTTCTCTTCCTCTCTCTCTCCTGCCGGCCACTCATCTTTTCCACTTCACTCTACCCCTTCTCTCGACCATCATTGGACAATATTCCACACCAAATATAGCAGTCAGCAATTGTCGTTTCATGATGATGCCTGGCTTCAGGCAAGACATGGTCTAAGGTAAACAGAGTTTGGAGAGGCCAGTTCCAACCTGGTGTCAAGAGAGCCTGAAGAGAGCTGTGCTGATGACATGTGGGCACAGCTGGGCCAACATACAATCCACTGATTACTCACATTTGTAGTCTTTTTTCCATTTCTTTCCAAGTACACTGAATGGTCATAGTGTCCTTAAATAGCAGGACATTGGTGGTGGAACAGTTTCAAGGAACCACTGCAGATGACAACAACACAATAAACAACTCATGCTTCTTGGATGTGCCTCCCTACCAGGTGACATATCAGTGAGTCAGCAGGTCCTGGACTACGAGGAGAGCCAGCGGGCAGAGCTGGTGGTGCTGGCAGACAGCGGCCTGAGGACGGCCCACTGCAGGGTCACCATCAACCTGCAGGACGCCAATGACAATGCCCCGGTGTTTGAGCAGAGCCACTACCGAACAGCCGTGTGGGAGGGACAGGTCCATAACACCTACATCATGCAGGTCAGAAGTCCCTCGCTTTCCGCTCGACCAGCTAGGCAACAGATGACAAGTGATTGTGCTCACTTTGATGCCAGACTCTGAGACAGTGAGAGTTGTTCTGAGATAACATGGCAGCCTGGGGCCAGCAGAGTTTTACTGATATTTCTGATGCCAATGATGTGCATGACTGTCACACTGGCACTAAGGTCTTTCTAATCACTTCCCTTCCAGGTGTTGGCATCCGATGCTGACAGCAGTACAAACAGCCAGGTGGAATACTCCATCATGTCTGGGAACCAGAACAGCGCCTTCATCATTGACTCTGTGCGTGGTATCCTCGCCACCAATACTGTGTTGGACCGTGAGATCACATCGTCCTACAAGTAGGAACATGAACCGTTCAGTCTTAACAATGACGTAGTCACACTGGTTCTGTTTAGTTTACATATGGTTGTTGTGGTATATGGCAAGTATGAGCTGCTCGTTGTTATGTTTTAATGAGTAACATGTCATGTTCTTATGAGTTACGTGCTGAGTAACATGTGGTGTTGTTCCTCCATCTTGTTTCAGGCTGGTGCTGCAGGCATCAGACAGGGGGAGCCCTCCGCTCACGGGCACCAGTATTGTGAGGATACAGGTGGTGGACGTCAATGACAACAGCCCTGCCATCCCCCCCATGCAGCCTGTGGTCATGGCTGAGAGTAAGAGCTTTTTCTCCAGACACGGCATGTCTGTGGATGAAGGGTTGCCCCACTTTTTCTTTTTAAAGTTATAATAATAATAACAACAATAAGGGATCTATTTGGAAATCTTTGGATGAATCGACATGGAACACTGTAATTTACCAGCATGTCTACTGTTTCATTGTCCTAATGTTAAAAAAAAGATATATATCTGTATCGTTTTACCATCCGTTTACTTTTTAGCATCATCTACTTATACAATATTCCGTCTTTCAGTCTTGCTCTTCACACTTGCGTTGTTCTTGCCCTCAGATCTTCCAGTTGGGTACATGGTGATGCAGGTGAGCGCCAATGATGTCGACCTCAACTCCATCCTCACCTACAGCTTCTCAGACAACTCCACCACCAACGGCAGCTTTGCCATCGACCGCTATACAGGGGTTGTGACTCTGACCCGCTCCCTGGACCACGAGGAGCAGACGGAACATGCATTAAGGGTCTGGGCGTCAGACTCCCTCCATCAGACCACAGGAGAGGTTAAGGTTCAAGTGCTGGATGTCAATGACAATGCCCCCATCTTCTCTCAGGATTCCTACCAGGTACACCAATGTTAATGTTATCAATCAGATAAGTTACATCAGCATATTCGTTGCTCTCTGATGTTGTTTTTGTTCGTAAAGTAGATATTTATGAATCAAGTTATATTACTGTGTGCTCTTGCAGGTGGAATTGCCTGAGCTGGCCTCTGCCAGAACGTTGGTGCTGACGGTATCAGCCACAGACAGAGATGCTGGCCTCAATGGCAGGGTCACCTACAGGCTCCTGTCATCTCCTCTGCAGGGATTCTACATCCACGCAGACAACGGTTAGACACATAGAGGAGTTACATATAGCTTTAGGGCAATATAGGTGTAGTACAACTCTGATTGATCCCAACATTCGCACAACAGAAATGCAGTTGACAAGCTCAGTTCTCTTAATCCGTCTTGAGGAACAAATCAAAAAGTGTCATTTTCTTTAAACAAATGCGTTTGCATAAACGAGGTCGTGTCCTGAAGTGTGAAGCAGCTCAGGGTCACTGAGAGGCAACAACCTATCAAACAATATTCAAGGCCAAGTCCAAATGTGGATAGATGCAGCAAATATAATAGAAGTAGTCTTCTACCAATGCTATGAAATGGGATCCACTTGAATATGGATCGGTTTGTGAGAGTGTAGCATTGACAGAGTTATCTCTGCATGCTTTCCAAGGTTCAGAGGTCTTAAGACTGTCTGGCAGTGTGATGTTCGTATTCATCTTTTATACTCCCCCATTTAAAATCTATTTCTCTGGCGTGGCTAAACGTATTTTACAGTTTGTGCCAAGAGTAGGATACATGCGCCAGCAGAAAGTGTACTGTGTTCTGCAAGGCCCGGTGGGGTGATCCAGTATCCTTGCTCTGCCAGTAGCTGTTTCTCCATCATTTATCTTTTTACAGGCTTGGATGTGTGAGGTAAGGAAGGGAGAGAGAGAGAGAGAGAGAGAGAGAGGTTTAGCAGTAGAGTTGGATGATGAGGGATCATAGATAGAAAGGTCTTCTAAGGACTCACCTCTCTACTTGTCTCTTCTTTAAAAAGGCAGAGTTATGAGTTATGTCCTCACTCCCCACGATGATGAGTGCAGATGAATAATCAAACAAGACTAGTGTTGAGGCCCAGACAATGAGTTTGGGAAAGCCCCTTCCGTTTTGGTTAGTTTCTCAGGCGTTATTTGCGGCGTCTTGTTTGTGGGCCAGAACTTAATGTGACAAATGTGTTTGCCATGTTTTGTGGTGATGGTAACAAATATGAAGTGATATATGGGTTTGTTTCAAAAGTTGAAATGAGCGGCAGCATCTTAATCTCAACTGAAAACAGACACCAGACGTCTGTGCCTCCATCCCCAGTGCACAGGGATCTTTTAGGAGTTTCTAGGTGGACTGCAATATAACCAGAAACTGGTCAAACCAAAAACCCTGCAATTGATTGCTGATAACTTGGAGTCATAATAAAGCATAGTTTTATTCCACGCCGGTGAAATGCGTTAGTTCTGGTTCATAGTTGAATCATAAACAAACATATTTTTGTAATATACTGTCTCAAAAGAATCTCGTACAATGAGCCAATAAAGTTGCAGTCACTGGAGAACACTCATACAACCATACAACCATACAAGGCTTCAAACCCAAACCCATCTGGAATCAAATCATTCTTCAGCTGGGGATGCTGTTCCCAGGTCTCAAGGTCATCATCTTTTTGGAGTTTCTTCTTTAAAGGGGTATTCCACTGAAAGTGTGTCTGTCAGAACTGTAGTAGAGTTGGAGAGTCAGCAACAACCTCTGGATTCTCTTTGTAGAGGATTTCTCTTTGGATCAGGAAGAGGAACTCTTGAGCTATTTTTTATGTGACAGAAGTCACAAGTTTAAGTATCTGTTGATACTGTTATTAATGTTCAAGTATGGTGAAGTAATAGTTAGGACATTGTATTGGGGTCCATAGCCAGTGAGAAAAGACAAAGTAGTGTGTAACCATTACCCTCTTCTAAGATGCTTATTTCAAGTTATCAATAAAGACATATTGAAGAATGTTTATTTCACACTCTGCTTCTAACTCTAAACAAATCTCTTTTTCAGGGTCGGTGTTCACTAACAAACCAATGAAATACGTTACCAATGGCGACACGATCCAGCTTCTGATTGAGGCAAGTGACAGAGGAGATCCCATTCGCTCCACCGTCATCTCTGTGGACATTAAGGTCCTGGACACCAACGACCACGCCCCGCTCTTCACACAGGACGCCTATTGGACGTCTGTCCCTGAGGACAGCCCTGTGGGCACCACCCTACTGAGCCTCTCTGCTGAGGATGCAGACCTGGCCCCCAAAAATACCCACCTGGATTATGGGATTACAAGCGGTAATGATGAGAGGAGATTCTGCATGGAAGTCAGTGTCGTCCAGATGGAGAGTCAGCACAGGACAGTTGGGAGGTTGGTTCTCTGTGACCTGCTGGACCACGAGACCAAAGACAGCTATGCACTGACAGTTACTGTGTCTGATCACGGCACACCACCACTAAACAGCTCCGTCATGGTCATCGTGAACGTGACTGACGTCAACGATAATGCTCCTGTGTTTGCACATGCAGATTACCACGCCCAGGTGAGTGAGAGCAGCCCTTCAGGGACCCGATTGGTTCAGGTGGCTGCCAATGACGCTGACCAAGGAACCAATGGGGTGGTTCGTTATGATATAATCTCAGGGAATAGCAAAGGTCACCTCAGACTACATCCTTCCACTGGTGTCCTTGAGGTCAGTCAACCCCTTGACTATGAAGAAGACTCCAAATACACCTTGGCCATCCAGGCTTCAGACGGTGGCCATTCTGGAAAACGCCAAGTTGCTTTCACAGTGGTCTTTGTCACGGTCCTGGATGAGAACGACAACTCTCCTTACTTCATGTTCCCCATGGTTAAGTGCTCGGTGCTGGAGAACCTACCAGCCTTCACTCCGGCCTGCTCCGTCCGTGCGATGGACAGTGATGCAGGGCCCTACGGCATGATCACCTATTCCATCCTCTCATCCTGCTTCATGGACTACGGCAGTGGCAGCCCAGACAGGAAAGAGGCCTTTGCCATCGACGCACTCACTGGCGACATACACACCAGACAGACTTTCGACTACGAGCGCGAGAGTGAGTACTGCTTCGTGGTTGAGGCCAGGGACAAGGGTGACAAGGTGGCCACGGTTCGAGTGCAAGTGGCTGTAAAGGGAATGGACGAGTTCAGCCCTGTCTTCACCCAGAGACATTACCGCTTTTTCCTCCCGGGGAACTCCAGACCAGGGCAGACGGTCGGCTATGTGATGGCCATGGACCACGACGGAGGGCTGGACGGGCTGGTGGAGTACTCCTTGATTGACCCCTCGCCATTTTTCGCCATCAACAAAACAACCGGTGCCATATTTACATCCGGGCCTGTCTACCGTAGGAGAGGCAGTCTGGCTGGAGAAGATGTGGTGGAGGTGCTGGTATCTGCCAGCAGCCCCAGACTGGACTCCAGGTCCACCACCTCTCTGGTGTCCATCAACATCTCCAGCTCAGCTGAGGCTCAAACTGGAGTGCCTCTAGATATCCAGACCATCAGTCTGACTGTGTCCTTGGCTATGTTCCTCCTCATCCTCATCAGCTTTGTGGCCCTTGTACTCAGATACAAGACCAAAGACTCCGCCATCAAAAAAGCAGCGGCCATCGCAGCCAATCTGAACAACGGCAGCGGAACGTTCGGGAGGTCGGGTGGCCACCCACACAACGGCATTGGCCTGCACGAACTTAGACCAATGAACATGCGGGCGAGGAGGGAGGTGGCCAGCATAACCAGGAAGTCCAACTCGAGCGGCAGGGGTTCTGCTGAAGGTGAGACTGCCGAGGACCAGGAGATCAAGATGATCAACAAGTATCCGTGCCATAAACGGACAGACTCTGTCCGGAGCGAGGCCACACTTATGATCCCTGAGCCAGCCATGCCCAGAGACTCTGACCAGCTGTCCTGCCACTCCATAGATGTGGGCCCTTCAGTTCTGTTACAAGGCACCATACCGGGCAGCATGACCATGGGCACGGTGAGCTCAGAAAGCCTCCATACTTTCAGAGAAGAGGGTGGGGGCGAGGGCATGCTCCCCAGAGTGCTGAGGGTGAAGGACATTGAGGAGGGCATGAGGACAAGAGGCTACGTGCCGTTCTCAAAGGGCCAAGTACCGTTGGACAGTTCCATGACCTCCCTACTATGTCCAGAGGAGCAGCTCAGAGGCAGCTACAGCTGGGACTACCTCTTAGACTGGGAACCGAGCTACCAGACAATGGCCTCGGTCTTCACTGATATTAGCCTTCTGCCTGACGAGGAGCTCCAGGGTGGCCACGAAGGCCTGGCGGCTGTCCCCAGCCTCATGCACCCCCCACCTCTCCTCACTGGGGTGGCTCAGTCTGGCCTGCGGGCGGTGCCCCCCAGGATGCCCCAGCCGATCTCACGTCCCCCTATGCTCAGTAGGAGACCCTCGTACCCTAAATACGCCTACTCTCCCCTGGCAAGGAATACAGGACTCACTCCATCAGCAATGACGCCTAGTTTTTCCCCCTCCCTGTCACTGCTCACCCTCAGGACCCCCAACGCCTCCCCGGTGGTCTCAGAGACAGGCCTGGGCAGCGTCAGGCTGGACTCCCTCACTGCTAGCCTCCTGGAAGCTGAAATTCAAGTGTAAACTGCATGTGTTTGGAAAAGGGGAAGGAGCTATTACCTCCCAAGCACACAAAACATGCATTCAACAGCTAATTTAATTTGTGTAACATATTTGTTCCAGTTGATGGGAACATTTAAGACATGCCTCCAAAGTCCTGGCAGGTATTTTTGTCTTATGCTAATGGCATTACATAATGTAGGGTCATATGTGAAAACCGCTGAATATTGGAAATAAATGTGACATACACAGATTATGGCACATTTCATAACTCACATTTTGTAACAGGACTAATATTTGGAAAAGCCTGAACTCTACTATTGCATAACTCCGCAGCCGAGATTTCAGATAAACAGGATTGTATGCTTCCAAAATGAAACACATCGAAATGGGCAAAAAAGCTAGAGTACTATAAATGAGTGAACCACAAGCGCATACCCCTATAACAAGACCCATTTGAGAAGTGATTGTCGGCTGCCACAGCAAAGACATAGGGGTTTTTCAGTGAACTCTACATGAATGTGCTCTGGTTATGGGGTACAGACATATATATATTTGGAAACAGCACTTTATTGTACAGAATCTAAGATGTCAAAAGAATGTATGTTTCTTTGATGAGTTATTAATGATGTAAATATGCTTTATTAACAAAACAAATCATGAATAACAACTTTGTCCAGAATTATTTTTTCAACATTTTAAAACCATTCTGAACATGTAGTGTTTGTGACTAAATATACAGTATCTGTGTTCTTTAGTACTTCTTTTTATGTGCTAAATAAATCACTGACAAATCACAACAGAAATTGGACTTTGTTTTTCCGACTTACAGCGTTACGCCATGGTTCCTCTAGAAGGAAAATGTAAATTTCAAGAAGGAAAATGTTGTAAATCACCACTTTTGTGAGGCGTATTGGTACCACATGTAGAGCCACTCCACAAGCCTTTATTGTTGTTCTTCCCATGGAGGATCATGGTTGTTAAGAAACTGGAAGTCGTGCTCTTAAAAGAACAAAAGTGTGTGTTGGGATCATGATAGAATGAGTAACTTGGTTCCATCTAGCATTCTTCTATCCCAAACCCATTTTCCATACGGCCACCCTGAGTGTTTCCTTGACCCAGCGTTGGAGAGAAGGCCTGACATTAAACAATGGTTTTCATCAGTTCCTAATATGATCCAGACTTGAAGTTTCAAATAGAGGAGGATTATAACCACCATCCTGGCTAACAGAACAATGGCGTAAAGGGCAGAACGTAGTGATGCTGGTTAAGCTGTCCTATACGCTGTCACCATGATTGTATCTTGAGGTTGATGGACAATGTCTGACACCTCATCTGGTTCCCAACACAATCCTTGTATTGTTTTGGTGGTCTGCAGATCTTTAACCTCACCTCTTTGAGCTAAGTGTCAGAGGAAGACACAGAGAGCTGGCCTCTGTCTTCCCTGGAAGCTTCAGACTGAGACAGGATGAACACTGTCCAAGTGAGCTTGGAGGACTGAAAACTCTACTTGAGTTTCATGCCGCATGGCTTGAGATCTCTCCTTCTAATGGTCTGTTTCCTCACATTTGTGAGGTGATGATGCGTCATATTCTGAAAGAATGAAGGTCTTCACAGACTTGGCCTGTCCTGTACTCTCTCTATGGTGTAAATCCCATCAGTGACTGTAAATCAGTTTGTTTGCCCCAGTGGTTGGTATTGTATGTCTCTTTCTCTGCCAATACATGACAGACAGACTCATTATCCACACATTTGGCTTTACTGTAGGGTTCAAATACCTTCAATGTCAATGGAGTGTTAACGTTGAAAGTTGATCAGGTACCGCATGCTGCCATGTTTTGAACTGTCCCTATGAAACAAACCTTTTTAACATGTGCTCATTTTCAACTTTCAACTGGAACATTCTCTTCAATCGCATAGGCCATGTGGGGCCTCCAAAGCCCCAGTAAAGGACCATTAGAAAAGTACCAGATCCAGACATCACGTCCAGCCTTTCTACTCAACCTCCAGCCACTTCTCTCATAGCGCCCGGTCAACCAACCATTCCTTTTTACATCTTAGGACTGATCTGAACACAGAATCCTGGTAGATCCAAAACCAATAAAGAATCACAGCCGATTTGACATGGCTCCGCTTCGAAGAAACCCCCCGATATCTTCAGGAACCTAAGCCTGGAGAGGTCTGAGTCCTTATCAGATAGATTCATTAAGTTAATAAACAGTCCTCAGCAAGCCATGCTTGGTTTTGTGTGTTCTGCATTTGAGGGCACTGATAGGTGCGTTATTTATTGACTCAGTTCTAGGTCAGTGGGAGCCTGCCGGGTGGGTTTGGACTGGGTCGCTCTGTGTTTGTGATTTCAGCGGGTCCTTGGCCTCAGGATCTCCCGTGTCATGTGATTCTGCTCAAACAAGCAGCTGCAAGTCTCTGCACATAACTCAACAGTCAGGGGACCAAAGGTTGAAATCAGAGGAGCCTCTGTGTGCGAGATCCACCGTCGCTGTCAGTTTATCTGTCCGTCAGTCAACAGGCAGTGTTTGGGACAGGGACTTGTGAGAGAGGGCCTGTGGACATTTTCATTCTTATTGGTTGTTTAGGCTGCACTGACTTTCACCTGATAGAGCTGTTAATGTAGCAAGAGAGTAGATAACAATTTCTAAGAGGTAGCGAGGGGATGAACTGGATAACGCCTTTTGGATGATTCCACCAGCATCCCAGGCTACTGTGATTAGGATTTCTCTATCTAGGCCAGAACGGAGCAGCCAGACATATATCAGCAAAAATACATATTAGCTGTCTTGAATTCATGTGCTTTTTTGGAGAATCCTAGAGAAAGGGAAAATGATTTATGAGTCTCCCTCCAAAGGTGCCTTTTGTTATGAACACTGTAAAACAAATGCGTCAGACTCAACGCTCATGGTTATGCAGGTCTGATGTGCTCTTGGAACAAGAAGCATTGTGGCAAATTAAAGACAGCTGTGCACTGCAGCCTGGCTTTGCTGTTAGACTATCCCCTCACACTATATCTTGAAATATGCATTTGGCTTTCAAACCAATCCTGGGTTGTGGTCTTGCTCTACTCTGTCACTACTCTGTAATGTCTCCTGGTTCAGCTGCTGAGTCATATGCTGTAGAGGCTTCAATTGTGTTTACTTGGCCAACCAACAGAGATGGGGGGGATGTGTGGACAGTCGGGGTGAAAAGTCTCTCATGATCACTGGAGTACTGGAACTTTTTCTAAACCTGTGTTGAAATATTTTATGCTATGTTGCATCTTATTATTACAAAACATCAACTGCTCCACCATATTTGACAAGGGCTGTTTTATATTTATATTAGTTAAGCTGATCCTTTTAACGAAATAGACAACATGAAGTACAGCATGTTATCAAGGATCTTGTGTGAAGTTCTAACAGTACTTTTGAGATTAGTGCCTTTTAGTACATTCTGTATTTTTCTCCTTTCGATCACACAGCTTCATGTCTTTAACGGTTTATCATTCTCACCTTAAAGACCCCTTATTCTATTTTTGGACACAGCAGCTGTAGTGTAGGAGTCATTTGTCATTGTATAACTGAAATGCTAACTGCAGACAGATGTACTAGCATACGAGACACCAAAGAACAGTATCCTGTACCTTCTCGGGCTGTTTTTTGAAGAAGAAATACAAAAACAATTGCAGTCCAAAATATGCTTCGCCTTGCATGTCTCCCAAAATACAAACACGCATTGTCGACCTGCCAGTTTTTAACATTGTGATGATGTTAAATGAGATTATATGTAATTGTATAAAACTGAACCAGGGTTTGTTATGGTTTGTTGTCTTTTAAGGATGAGGTCTCTGGGCTTGAACCCAGACCTTTATGTAAATGTCAACAAGAAAAGGATTATCCAGTGATATGCAATACAGTGTTGTGTTGCCTTGTAGTATATGATATTCATTACAGTTTCCACCGTCATTGTATTGTGAAAATCATCAAAACATTAGTTTATTTGAGTCGTCTTCAGTACCGTCTGGTTCCGTTTATTTTGTGGGCATCTTTACAGCTTGCCAGATCTCTTGAGGAGATCAGTAGAGACCTTGGCGAAATGTCTTGTGTCACAATACTGAATATAAATACTGCCGAACTCAAACCATCCCTGCCGATCTTCAAATAAACACGGTTGCACCGAGGGCTCTTAACATCGTCTTTGTTTTCAAACACGCGCTAAGAGAAAAGGTTTTTGAACAGGACCTCAACCTTCATGTTGGTCATTCTTGTTAGCAGTTTTGTTTATAATTTTCACATCATGAAGTCACAATACGACAATGCATGGAAGAAGTACCTTTCCCTTGTGTTTGAAAATATGTTAACCAATGGCTCCACTGCATATAGAAACATGAATACATGTTTTAAATCAGCACAACCATTTACTGTACACACAGAGAAAGTATGTTTCCCCAGGGGGAAAAAGAGGCAAAAAGGACATGTTTCAGAATAAATGCAACCAAACTTAGAATGGATGCAGAGCATATACACATCTGTGTTGGATTTTAAGTAAAACAGTCAAACACATTAGAAACAGATAAATGACAGAATTTGGATTTACAGCAGACCCTGTAATCTGTTTACTGTCTTTCAGCACCACTGTAGTGAGGAAAATAAATGATGTCTGCACCTTCATAAATCACCACTAAGCTGTTTAATTCCAGACACTCAGCATATGGGCAAAGAGTCCACTTTTCGGAATTCTTTAAGTTAGTCTGAACCCTTTTTCTCTTATTGAGGTATATGTATATATATATATACCGTGTTTGCTGATATTTGGAGCATGCTTTACACTTCAATCTGGAAGTATTCCAAAGGTTTTCACGTCTCTTCCCTTTGTCTGTTTTTCTTCTTTTTTCTTTTTTTCGAGCTCAAACCGAATCCAACAGGGTTGACATCCAGCTGCAGTAGTAGATGTCTTTAAGACATTGGTTTAGTAAATAGTAAACAGTCCATGATAAATGTATCACATAACAATGAATTACAATGTATTTTCTGCGCACCGCTTCAGAGAAGTGTTTTGCATCTCTCAATAACCTGATCGGCCCCTATTACCCAGCGTTTATTCACATGGTTCTATAAATCTTTTTAAAGTGTTTGGGAATTTTCGAATGATCTCAAAGTAGAACGGCAAGCGCTTTCATGTCCTCATGGTGTCAGTACTGATGTGATTCAGGTATTCTCTCTAGGCTTGAACGACATGGAGGAGGACACAGCGGCACGGCACAGTGAGGTCTTTGACCGCAGCTCACCTCCAGTCCTTTATCACAACCATGTGGGACCTTCTCTGTACGCTTCTCAGATGTTTGACAAGTGTGTGCAGAGACGTCTGCCAGGAGTCCGTGGCAGGCTGTGCCCTCATCTGGGGAAAATGAATGAAGACATGGTGCAGGTTTGCATGGACCATGAACAGCCTGTAGGAGCAGCGAAGTTCACAGGCTATCTGATTTCAGTCGTTTTGATGGGAAGTTATGGTCTTTTTACTGGGTTTTTGCAAACTGCTGTCGGACATCACTGTTTTACTAAGCCATTCTATGATAGTAATATCGGGCAATAATTCGTTTATCTTAAGCCTCCATCTCTGCTTGGTCTGGTTTTGCTATGACATATCTTGTGAATGGGCACTGACCTGTGCTTAAAGGTAACTAGCCCATGTGTCCTCATGGTGGCTGTCACATTAGTCAAAAGACCTTTGATAAGAGCCAGATATGCTGTGTCAGACCCTCAATCACACGCACGGGCTGTCTCAGAGACCTTCAACCAATACAGCGCGTGTGTATGTGTGTGTTTATGTGGGTGTGTTTCTGTTTGTGTTTGTCAAATGGGGTTGATGGATGAGGGAGCCTGAAGCTTCACATTTGGTTCCAATCATCCAACTGATATTGTTGTTGGCTGTTGCATAAAACAGATGACCCGACAAATGGAAGGTACTCGTTTTCAGAATTAGGTCAGGGAAATGGCTCTATGCTTCTCTGTATAAATGATTTATCTTGGTTTCTAGATCTTTCCTTTTCTTGATGGAACAGTAGCATTCTTGATCATTAACATTTACTTTTTATTATTTCAAAGCAGCAATTGACCAGTTCGGTAGGAAAACCCAGCAATGTGAGTTTATGGCATGAGTGGAGTTTGCGTGTGTGCTAAACAGCCCTCAGACTTGCTTGTAACGCAAGAACAAACCACAGGTCACAGTGTGAGCACAGGCTTCATGACGTGTCTCTGGACATGTAGAGTTGTCTGTCACCCTGTCTTGACCTTTAACCTCTGCCATGGAGCCCTGCGAGTACAGCGAGGTAGTGAGCAGAGGGAGGAGGGGAGTGAAATCCCCAGGGCAGGTGTTCTCTCATGGGTGTCCTCCAGTGGCTTGGGTGTCCTCCAGTGGCCTGGGTGTCCTCCAGTGGCCTGGGTGTCCTCCAGTGGCTTGGGTGTCCTCCAGTGGCTTGGGTGTCCTCCAGTGGCCTGGGTGTCCTCTAGTGGCCTGGGTGTCCTCCAGTGGCCTGGGTGTCCTCCAGTGGCCTGGGTGTCCTCTAGAGGCCTGGGTGTCCTCTAGTGGCCTGGGTGTCCTCCAGTGGCCTTGCCCCTTGATAGAGGGGTCAAGCTGGGATGCCTGGAATCAGAATGCTAAAGTTGGCCCAGACGGGGAGATTTATACCTCGATCTCTACGCCAAATGGTGTCTTGTTTCACAAAGACCCCACCTCCCTGCCACCCACTCCATCACCACCCATATGCACTCAGACAAACACAAACACAGACACGCATGCACGCCCATGCAGAATGCACATCCGTATATGTTGTTGTGTACATCTTGATGTTGAGGGAAACTAAACACATTTTGAGCAAGTTTTTCTGACCTACTCTCACTGCCCCTAAGTAAAGGACATGCCAAATATATAAAAGCACACAGATAAATCTATCTATCTGCAGTGTTAGTGTAGCTATTTCAACTTTGGGTATATTTATACTGGGAACAAATCAGTATATCTACTGTTAATTGGAGGAATGTAATTTTTATTCAGCATTGCTCTGTTCTCTATATTTCTGTAGTTTTGAAAAGAAATGGAACATGTTGAAATGACTCCCTACCCCAGAACACAAGAACTTTCGAAACTCTCTTTTCTAAGCTGTTGTGAAAGATGTTCCTCAGAACCTCCTTTTGTCTTTCATCTTCTCCCATTTCCTATAAGGTGAAAGGAAAACCTTGCCCTATACAATGCTAATTCCAGTTAAACCAACCAACCGGAGCGACCTACATGCCAGTGGTGGAACAAACGCAGGCGAGTTCAGAACAGCTGACCAATGAAATTTCCTTTGCTAACAAGACTCTGAGGCCATGGCGGTTTTTGATGTGTCTGACTGTGCAGGGAGAGAGGGAGGGAGAGAGAGAGAGAGGTATCAAGCAATTAGTGCTGAAGAGCCAGATGTTATGTGCGGGGAGAGACAGAAAGGAGTAGTGAGTGTTTGGGCTTGCCACACGGAGAGAGTGACTCCATCCACAGCAGAGTTCCGTGTCCAGCTAATTGTATCCATCGCCCTGTTTCAGAGGGTCTACAGACAGTGCTTGCACATGGCCAGGCTGATTTACTAATGCAAGAGTGGCATGTCCTCTGTAAGGCCTCTGTTTTTGGTAGCTGTGTGGGAGAGACAGAGACTAGCAAATATACTGCTGATACAGTTTAGTAGGCTAAAGAATGTATGGATAATACAAAGTTTGTGTCTCACCTTAGAATTCTTTTGGGACGGTGGCTTCAAATGAAGTTTAGGACTTTTCAAATCATCAAATCGGTATCTAGGCTAAATTTAAAACAGTCAGTCAGATAAACATGGATTGAGCCCCACAAATGTTTAACAAATAGGCTGGAATGTTAAATAGTTAAGGCTGAGGAGGACATAGAAGGAGGTCGTCTGGTTGGTTAAAGTTTGGCCTTGGGCATTTGCGGGGGCACGTCATTTTAGAAACGTTTTTAAGTACGTACGCAGAGATGTGTTTCCCTTAAGAGTAGAGGCTAATGTTGGGTCTTTTCCGCCGCTTCTCAGCAGGACTCTGCAGGTATAATGTGCAGCGCCTTGGGCTTGTTCCATCCTCCTCCAAACCGTTAGCCAAGCACACTCCACCCCACACGCCCTCATGCTACAAACTACCGAGATAAGGATACGCTACTGTACACTATGCTAATTAGCCTGACTCCTTGGCAAACACACTTAGAAAGAGTGAACACTCTCAGGAGGCGGGTGTTCTGATAATGTCTACATTCCAGTCACTGAGAATGGGGAATTCATGTGTGTGGTTGACCGCAAGCAACCACTCAGAGTTTAATATCTTTTACGGTTTTTTTCTCCTGATGTCTGCCTTTTTTTAGGGAGGATTAAAATCCATGGATGGTGTGGATTTTTGGACTAGGTTACCAAGTTACACAAATAGAACAATAGAATTATTTCACCTCATTTTATTTTGAATAACATATTTTCAAACTCAAAACGAATACTTCCTATATTCTTACCACTTTGGTTTGTTCCCATTAAGTTTGACAAATTAGTCTTGCAGACATACGGAGACACTTTCTATGAGCATCAAATAAAGAGAAATGACGATGCAGATACGTTATTTTCGTCTGGAACTAGTATAAACTACCACAGTAGTTGTTAAAAAGGACTAAATAAGGTATCATTGCACAGGAATTTTTAAAACCCAGTTAAATGCTAAAGGACTGTGATCTGTCCTGTGGAAACACAATATCTTCATATTTAGAATTAGGTTCTGTCCACTAACTTGCCCTTCGACCTTACTGTCTATCTGAGAAATAATCCTTAAACCTTTTAAAGTGCCCCTGCATTTGGCAGGCAGTTGTTATGTTGACTAATACTTACACTCTGATCTAATGGAAACCTTAACACATATTTAGAAATGTAAATCCACATAATTTATGGGGTACGTTTCTGTGGTTGACCCTCAGCCGTGTAAAACTGCCTCTTGGTCCAACTTGACAGAGGAAGTGCCCCATTGGTTTTCGACACAGTACACAGTTCATTTCAAGTGGCTGAGCAACGATTCGTTAAGCATTGTCAAAATAACTAGACTTTAACATTCCGGAGCACGGAGGTAGCAATGATGGCTGGATAGTTTGAGGAATGACAGTTGAATAATTGTTGTTGGATAATTGTTGGATAATCATGTCGACCTGAGAAACAGGTTCTGCGGTTGGAATTATGCGGAGGTTGTTAAGGTTGACACGACACAACGACCTGTTCTGTGAAGACTTCTCAACAGTGCGGTAGTCTGCTCTTGTCTGTTTCTGCTAGAAAGACACAGTTGGTTTTCATCTGATTTCTGTGACAAATTCCATTCTTGTCAATGTGACCACCACTCACAAAGTCAGATGCCAAAGCTTTATTTACACATGAGCCTGTGTCTGGCATTCCTAGGGTCACCCTGGGTCATCTAGCAAACCCACAGCAACCATAGCTAAAACTAAGAGGGTTGCTTTCCCCTCCTCCCCCTCAAATTCCAAAGTTGAGGGTTTGTGAGATTGTATTTCACAACACAACCTATCAAAAGTCAAATGGTCCATGACTTGTGCCAGAACAGTAATTTGTTCTTGTCACAAAGACTTACCCACACTTGTCTTGTGTCTCTTTTATTTTGGTAAGTGTTTTTGAGGACTTTTATGTTACCATGAAAAGAAAACATCTCAGGTCTTCGTGAGCATGAAAGGTCTTAGTGTAAAATCATTGTTTTTGTAAACGTACTTCCAGGACTGTAAACCTTCCCAAAAAACCTGTATATTTGAACAACGTAAATTTTCGACATTGGCTGTAATGCACAAGCAACACTCAATCTTGTTTAGTTTGTGAAACTTTTCTTGAATGTTTTTCCAACTCCTTTAAAAAAAGAAGTGATTTGGAGCGAGAGCCCCTCTGTCTCGTTCCACCAGCACAGAGTGAGCTGGTGGCGTGGAATGTTTCTCAGTTCTTGAGGAGGGGCGAAGAGACAAGCTAGCGGGTGCCTTCACTCAGTGTGGGCTAGAGATCAGGTCTGGGTCACTCAGAGACACTAGCGTAACATGCAGGCTGCTCCTGCTTTGGTCTGGCTTGTAAAAAGCTCCAAGTCCCCATCACAGTGTGAGTCTTCCAGCTCTGGTGTCAGGGAAAGGTCAAAGTGCAGGGCTGTTCGGAAGTATCCGCTTGTCGTTGGTCAGCGAACATCCTGCTAGTGTTACCCTGTTAGGTCCAGTTCTTTCTTTATGTTGCAGTGTCGCTCATTGGGAACGGTAAACAGCAAGCTGTTGTGTTGTGTATATAAATATTTACCCCTTTGGCCTGCCTTTATAGCACACCATCGTCGTTGCCAGAAATGTAATCATCACATGACCGTAGGCTCAGGCATCAAAAGTCATGTGGTTTGAATTTTAAAGGCACAAAATGTGTTTTTTTCATTTATCAGCAGATCTTTTATGACAATTTCAATAGAAACCTTCCATCCTGACAGCCAAACAAACTTCCCCGTGTACTTCCTCCCCCAAAGGTTCATCTCCAAACACCTCCAAACTTCCACATACATTAGGGTTTCTCGATCTAGTTTAGAAGTTCCCTCCTTTACTTTACTACAATAGTTGTGGAAAAAGTTCAGGTGAATTTACATTATCCCAAACCAAGTCAAACCCATCCACTTTTCAATATATTTATAAACTCACTTTCTTTATACTGTATGGGTTGCGTAGAAATAATATACATTGTACATATAAAGATATACGTAATTTAATGTGAAACTTGAGAGGGATGGCCGCCACCCTCCAGCAGTGTGTATGATTATCCCTCTAGACTGAGAGCACAGTGTGTGTTAGACAGCTGGCTCAAGCCCCCATACTGAGTCAATTAGACTCCCAGAACAGGAACATTTCATAAACTACACAGAGCAAGCATAATCTATATGACTCTCTTCAACTCTTATTAGATTCAGTCATTTTAGATGGGATGAATTCCTTCCCAAATGTCAAAGTGAGTAGTGATTGAGGCTAACAAGCTCATTAGTACGAGTCCATGTGCACTTCAGGATGTGTTCAGAACCATACGTTGATTCTCTGTTGGGGTCCAGGGGCCCAACATGGTGAGTATGGATGAGTAGTTCAAATGCAGCTTTGTTGATCTCACTGAACAGCAGTAAAGAGCCTAATGACCAGATTCTGGAAATCCATCACAGATTTTCGTTTGTCCTGACTTCAGTTTTGTCTTTGACTGAATATTGTTTTCATTATAATGTCAATAAAGTCCTTGATTTGGAAATGCTGATGGAAATCTGTTGAAATTCTAACTTATCAGACCATTGTTCTATTGACGCAAAACCAGTACTGTCAACCACATTATGTCATGGATGACCAAATTATTGTGAATATGACCAAGTTCCAACTGTCCTGTTCCCAGACCTTTCTGAATATGCGGGTGAGGGGGGGATTTTATTTTCGATTGAGTAGCACTTTGATGTGAAAACATGAAAGTGGAGTCTTGTTTTACATGAGAGCGATCCTGATGGCCCAAACCCCCTTCACACAGAGAGGCAGCTTTATTGAAGCGGGATGAATTGATTCCTCAAAGGCTTCCAGTGGGGTTTGGGTTTCTCCTGGTCCCAAGGAAACATGCACTCGCTAATTGCTTGTGACAGTGGTCCGGCTTGCCATTCTCCATAAAAAATGGCAAAGGGGCGAGAGGGGGAGGGAGGGAGGGGGAGAGAGAATAAGAAAGGAAAGAAGGGTTATGGGGGTATAGAAGGACCAGTTGATCCAACAAGCTGCGTCTCATTTTCACACACAGTCGAAATGAGAACCTGCTGGGTCAAACCTCCCCCTGAGCACTGATTTGGGGTCAGATTACCTTTTCCCCAACCCCTAACCTTCATGGTTTACTAGAAACCCCAAACTTGCATATGGTCTGTGCTATTTTTATACCTCCCTGTGTTACTGCTATGTTTTCTTTTGGAGAGAAGCTAATACTCAATCTATGCTGTTTTGTGTGATGCTATGATGGTCACTTAGATCAACAACCTGGCTGTACCCTGCAAAGGTTGATGACACCTTTGTGTCTTATTGATGTGGTTTTTTGGAGAAGGTTTCAATGTATATGACATTTTGACCAGAGGATCCCACTTTCAGAAAGATCCTAAACAATGCGGTTTCAAAACGTCCGTACAATCGAGGGGCGATTGGAGCCGAAACATCCATGCGTAGTCCTATATGTCTTTCTTGGCTTCCTACTATAAAGGAAGCCAGTGGATCTGAAGTGTTATACGGTCCCATAATACATCATGTTTGCCTCGTCAATGCTTTTCAGAATTTTCCTCTGTAAGTCTCAATAAGAGTTATAATGTCCATTAGGCTAACAAAAGCACAGTCTTTCCTGTTGATCTGGCTTGTGTTGTTATAGCTAGTTAGGGTTAGGGCAAGTTGTTTTTCATTTGAACCATCACATCCCTGGTAGGATAACAGATGTCTATAGTAACTAGAGGATCCACGTTAGGCACAGGGGCCCAGTAGCAAGTTATTAAGGGCCTTTGGTGCTTATATGGGTGTTGCTCCAGAAGCCTAAGTGGAATTAACTCACCACAGAGGGAGTTGGATGGAGCAGAGAGGGGTGGGGGATGGGGTGAAAGGGGGAAGGACTTCGAAAAGCAGACTAACCCCTTGACATCCAGGAGCAGGAAAATACAATGTTCTACTTTTACTCAGTGGTCCTTGTAGCCAAGCTGTTAATCCTGCAGTGTTAAGAGGGGACATTTTTCCATACTAAATATAAAGTGTCGGTGTTTTGAAATGACTCTCAAGGACATACACACCTGACCTAACTCTACTGGTAGTGGTGCAAATGTGAGTAGAGGATGTTAAAATGACAGTCCCCTTGTCAGCTGATTCATTGTAACGCTTATCTTCCAGGACACACAGGTTTCCCCTTTTACTCCTTCTGACAAAAAGTATGCAGGCATGTCCTGGTTAAAAAAAAGAATTGAGATTTGAAGTTAATATTGAGTTATACTGAAATTGGAGTGGAAAAACGTATTTTGCAATCATTTAATCTTAAAAGCTGTGACTGTTCAAAAAAATTAATACGTGCCTTAAATCAATTTCAGAAGCCTGTAATTAAGAGATACGAGACATGTGACTCAGCTGAAGGAATGTCCTCTCTGTCCAACATCTAGGATAGCACATGCCAAGAGAAACAGAGAAGGACTTTTTCATCAGTAGCAACACAATAAAGCACCTAATTTAAGGGTGCAGGAAAAACGTTCAGCTATTAATTTGGATTGAAATGCTGTTTATTCATGCCAAGCACACCTTGTCGTTTATATAAGTTCTGTCTTGTTTTACTGTGGAAAGAAAAAAAACTAACTGTTAGGCATTTTCCCAACTTGTCCTCTTTATTCCTCCCTGATGAAATGTGGCACACTTAAAGCCATAAACCTTAATGACAGGTTTAATTCAAACGCAGTAAAGTACTCAAGTTCTCAATTGAATTATACTTTCCTCTCTTTTTTTGCCATTTGCTTATATCAACTTCTTAAACAACTGCAGCAACTGCCAAGTGAACTTGGAAGGGGGTCTTGAGAGATGAGGTTGAGATGGCAAGACCACAGGAAGTAACATATTGCATTTCCTGTCCCAGATGACCATTTTAGTTAGAAACTTTTTCACAGACTTTTCCACACAGTGTCTCAGATACATTACCTTTTGGCTTGTTTGTCTTGGAAGCCACACAGTTAGGTCTTGTCTTGGAAGCCACACTGTGACTATGAAAGAAGAAATTATAAATAAGACCATCAACAAGATGCAACTTGTCAAAGCACAGAATCTTGCTAGCATGAACAATGTACACTTTGAGTTTTTAAGGAAAAGAAAAGAAAACTCATTTTTCTCCCTTTTTTGAGGAGAAAAATAGGTCAGTGTCAGGTCTGAGAAGAACCATTCTAGCGTCTGCAGACCAGACCCTGGCCGGAGGGTGTTGAGAGGGGATGGGAGCCAGAGTTGTTGTGGAGGGGAGATTCTATTTCCCCCCCTGGTGTAGTACGCTGAGTTCTGGTTCTCACACAAGCACATTATTTCACCATGTGGTATGGGCCTGCGCAAAGGTAATGATGATAAATGAAGGCATGAATGAGTTGAAAAATCTGGAAAGGGGCTTTACGGTTCGGGTTGATATCTCCGAAGGACAACGCACAAATTAGTGGATGCATTACGTTTTGGGGGGATAGGAGTCTAAACAATATTGTATAGTTGTCATTGTATTGACAATTGTATTGTTTTTGACCCCAAATCCACAGAACTAAATAACTAGCCCATATATACATATAACATGAACAAGGAAAACTCTTAACTTCAATGAAAAAGGGTTATGAAATCACGTTTAAGTTTATTTCACCAAGACTGACTGCCAGTGCCTACCAATACAATACTTTACCCGATGGAATAAAACCAAGGACCAATAGATGAGAGCTCTTTACGCACTGGCCCCTCCCAATGAAGCCTACAAAAAACCTCATGTTCCAATTGAAGCCCAAGACTGTCAGTGGCTCTCAGCTGGAACTGATGCTGAAAACTACGCGGATGAAAGTTTAGATTATTATACCAAGTAACATATCTACGAAAATGAAGCGCTTCATTTTACAAATGATTTTGGTGATGACATTGCCTACGTGCATGGAAGCAATTCACGGACTGTACAATTTCGGTCAACCCGAGTTGTTCTACAAAAAGAATCATTGCAAACCTATACCGGCAAATCTCTTCTTGTGCAACGATATAGAATACACTGAAATGCGCCTCCCAAACCTACTTGGACACGAGACCATGAACGAGGTTCTGCAGCAAGCTTCATCTTGGATCCCACTGGTCCAAAAGCAGTGTCACCCCGATACAAGGAAGTTCCTTTGCTCTCTGTTTGCTCCGGTCTGTCTTGACGACTTAGACGAACCAATTCAGCCATGCAGATCGCTGTGCGAAAGCGTAAAACAGGGGTGCGCACCGGTCATGTCCGCCTTCGGCTTTCCCTGGCCAGATATGCTGGATTGCGAACGTTTTCCACTCGATAATGACCTGTGCATACCTCCCGCTGGCATCGATAACTTCGTTCCTGTCACCAAAGAAGGTAAATGTATTTGTGATTGAACGTTTATATCGTGTTTAGCGTTACGTTGAATAACTATGCGATATCTTACAAATAATTGTATTGTTCTAATGAAATGTTGGGTTTATTGATGCACAAATTGCCAATTGACATTTCTTTCTAATATTAATCAATATTTTGCAACTATTGAATAAGCCTAATTCATTCATAGTTTCAGACAGCCTAGCTGACGTTATTTGGTTCTCCTAAGCGTTAGAGTTGGTTTCTGACAACTTTCTGATGTGAATCACCTGAAGCCTGCATCATCCCTGCTTACAGGGTTGTTTCCTTAATAGAGGGATGTGTAAACAGCGGGAGTTTTCCATTTCTACTGCTTAGCCCTGAGATCATCCCTAACTGGAATGTATGAGGCAATGCATTTGGCAGGATATAGGCACAGGATAGGCATATAAAGCCAAAATACCTATTATTTCTATAGTAAATCATAATTTATACATATATATAAATTATGATATTTCATGGGGGTTATGATGAATACAGACATGTAAGAGCTTGCATGCATACCTCTGCAATACTTAATATGCTTATACTCAAATTCGTTTAAATCTATTCACATTATTCACAAATCTATACACATTCCTCTTATAGTACCCAAGGTTTGTGATGCCTGCAAAGAAAAAGAGGAAAACGATAATGAAATTGTTGACAATCTCTGCAAGAATGATTTTGGTAAGTCCTAATTGGGTATCTTAATAAGTTATTCTTACTTTGCATGGTTTAGTACACAAAATGCCATTCAAACCCTAAATTTAACCGGGATCTCCACCCTGCACCATCTTCTCTTCTAGCGCTCAAAATCAAAGTCAAGGAGATCTCTTACATGAACGGAGATACCAAAATTGTCCCAGAGTCCAAGAGTAAGACCATCTACAAACTGAACGGGGTGACGGAGCGCGACCTGAGGAAGACGGTGCTGTGGCTGAAGGGCGGCCTGCAATGCGTGTGCGATGAAATGAACGACATAAATGCAGCCTACCTTGTGATGGGGCAGAAGATGGACGGCCACCTGGTCATCACATCGCTCAAGCGTTGGCAGCGTGGTCAACGGGAGTTCAAGAGGATTTCCCGCAGCATCCGCAAGCTGCAGTGTTGAACGGGCGTGACTAGATGAAGGTCGAGGTCAGGCAGTCGCTCTGCTGCGGTTTGATCCTCATAGCCGACTTCAGCGTGACCATAACATGCTACAGGTGTATCTAACTACAATACACGATCTCCTTCAAGTGTTTGTCCTGCGGTCACAGCACGCCTACACCATTCAGTAGCCTACTTCATGTGCTTCAATTTTGAAGTTGGTCACGTCAACACAAAAACCATGCCAAACAGCTAGCAGATAAATCATTAGTAAACTGATACCAAACTGTAGCATATGCCATTTTTTACAACTACAATAATATTTCAGCATTCAGTAAGACACATTCTAATTTAATTTGCGATTTAAAAGATGGGAATGGTTAGTGCATATCATTGAGAGGTTGTGTGAAATTATTCTGCACGTGGTGTATTGTACTTTTGCTATACATTTGTGAGTTTTTTGAAAGGTTTTTTTTAAAACTCATGTTTCTCAAGCAAAATGAGAGATAGCAGGCTATATTCTCTGGCTGATAAAACGAAGCCATGTCTTTGTAGTGAGACGTTCAAGCACATTTGACCAGTTCTTTTTTTTATAAACATGCTATATTGCTCTGTAGCCTTCTCATCAGTGGTATATGTTGGTACTTGAGCCTCAATCCTGCACTATATCCTTTTATACGATATACTATAACAATGATAAATGAAATATTTTTCTAGATCAGTTCGTCATGGTTTCTGTGTCCTGTTTCAGTTTTTAGATCCAAACTAACAATATCAGGACTTCGTAGTAGAGTTTGTTAACGAGTTCTGTTCAGAAATGCAGTTGTGTGTGTGTCTTGTAAAATATTTTCTTAAGGATTACTGTGTAAATATCAGATTTACATGTTATTCATGTACATAGTTTTCAGAAATAGTAGAAGACATTTAGGAATGAATAGATGGGAACTGTTACAGATTTGAAATGATTGTCATTCAATAGTGTCCAGTCTTATCTGGTATTTACATACAGACAAGCATATATTTTAAGTTGTACCACAAACCTGTAATAGATATATATTAAAGGATATATTCATTTAAGGAACATTGATATAAAACCATCTGAACAGTCAGTCTTATGTCTAATGTCTATCCCTCTAGTGGTCTACACATTTCAAAACACCACAAAATGTCATAGTTTACAGATTACTTTATGCAAACAGATGATTCCTGATGGCAAGTGTACAATGCCTTTACAATAAAAGTAACAATCATTTGAATTGATCTCCATATTATGAAACATCAAGAGTACAATAGTGTCATTCTAAGTGAATGGCTGCTTTTGTGGGCATGTCATACACCTCCCTGTGGAGGTTGAAGCTTCATTGATTTTCCCCATTGAGAGATTGTTGGTGCAGAATCAACATGCAGACAGCAGTTTAATTACAGTTTAATGACATGACACCAGAGGGAGGTGTACCACTGGGTCAGAGAGACGTGTACCCCTGGGTTAGTGAGAGGTGTACCCCTGGGTCAGAGAGACGTGTACCCCTGGGTCAGAGAGAGGTGTACCACTGGGTCAGAGAGAGGTGTACCCCTGGGTCAGAGGGAGGTGTACCCCTGGGTCAGAGAGAGGTGTACCACTGGGTCAGAGGGAGGTGTACCACTGGGTCAGAGGGAGGTGTACCCCTGGGTCAGAGAGAGGTGTACCACTGGGTCAGAGGGAGGTGTACCCCTGGGTCAGAGGGAGGTGTACCCATGGGTCAGAAGGAGGGGTACCCCTGGGTCAGAGAGAGGTGTACCACTGGGTCAGAGGGAGGTGCACCCCTGGGTCAGAGGGAGGTGTACCCCTCCTAGGTAGCTCAACAGGTCAAACATATTAAATGTGAATATCTAAAATATCACATTTTTTTTTCAAAAAAGGCTGAATGAGTAGGAAGACAGACTCACCTCTGACCCACCTGATTCTGCTAATTCAAATTTGAAATCCCCACTGCAGCTGATGAAGCCTAAAGAAGAAAGGCAGTGAGGTCCATACAGAAGTCTCTTGTTGAGTCTGGTGTGGAAAAAGTTGACTGGCCTGCATGGATCCTTGACCTAAACACCATCAAACACATTTGGTAAAAATTCTAACAACATCTGCAAGCCATGTGTAATCACCTAGGAGCAGTGCCCAGACCAAACTCTCTAATACTCTTGTGGCTGAATGGGCAGAAATTCACACAGACACACTCCAAAATCTCATGGACAGCCTTCCCAGAAGAGTGGAAGCAGTTATAGCCTCATTTCAGAACAGGAAGAATTCAGAATAGGTTCTCATAAAAGCTAGGTGTCCCAATATATTCGTTTATAGAAGTTCAAGATACATACCAGTAGTGCACCTTGCGCGCATTATAAAATGGGGTCAAAATTCCTCTCATCCAAGGATGTACATGTTCCAGCGTGCAGCGAGGATTCAGACGGTGAGGAGTCAGGAAGATAAATTACGAACAAAAGCAACTGAAACCCGTTCAAGTACAAAACTTTTTTTTTTTAATTTTCTATGATTGAAACTGCAAAATCTAGAAAAATATACAACAGAAGCTGAACCTTTCACAACCACAACATTTAACGTTTGAAAAAAAGGAACAAAAATGAAAAGGAATATTCACATTTTTCCCCATTATTGATAAAAACACATTCGATTTGTTTCCGTTCTTTTACATAGCATTGTTTGTTTTCGCCATCCAGGTCAGTCTCTAAACGTCACCGCAGTAGCCCGAGTCATTCGAGAGCTGAGAGTTGGAGCTGCGGTTGGACGAGGAGTTCCAAATGTCCAGGTTCATGTGTGGCCCGAAGGGGTTGAAGTACTGCTTGGCCCGACAGGAGCCTCCGGGCTCCCGGCTGAAGGGGGCGTGCGGTGGAGTGACAGGGGACATTGGGGCTGACCGGTCAGGCTGGAAGTGGTTCTGGTAAGGCTCACTCTGCGGGGTCCAGATGGACCCAAACAGGCTGGACATAGGAGACAGACTTCTGGTGCCAGGAAAGTATGTCTGAGGGAAAGCGAAATGGCATGTGAGGTCCTGACAATGATGCCTAAAGCCTCACGCAAAGAATATAAAGTAAAAAACACAAGTAAAAAAAACTATATTTCTTAAAACCTTTTTCTTAATGAGTCTTGTAACTATATTAGATAATGAAAACTAGTAAAACATTTTGAAACAGAGATCCAGAAGACTCACCTTCCTGCCCACACAGCCAGCTGCATCCCAGGATGAAGGCACCTCCTGGGCACAGTCCTCGCTCCAGCTGGCCTGGGGACTATAGGCAGCACTCTGGGACTCCTGGCATGAGAAACTGTTCTGGAAATTGGCATTGCCTATAGGAAGGATTAAAGGGAGGAGGGGGCTTAATTAGAATATTCCTCCTTTCCACTCACTTTTAAAAACATAAAAAGCTCTTAAACAAATCTAATGAATATAGACAATTCAAATGATCATATTTGTATATTTAATTCATTGTGTAACTGCTTGTATATTTAGTAGATAATTGACAGATCGAGATCTACCCACCCCCTGGCATGTAGTGCCCCTGGTCACTGTACACATAGGGACTGTTGCATTGGCTGTTAATGCTGTTCCAAGGAAAGCTGTCAAAGAAAATGAAAAACCATATTAGCAAATTCCATGCAATTACTTGAGTAAAAATCTATTTGGTTAAAGCCACTGCCACAGTATTTCCACTACATAGTCTGATCATTCGTTCACAAAACTCCAAAGCCTTAACAGGCTGGAGTAGAGGTTTTCGTACCCGTTGTAAGGTGCAGGGGCTGGGGCCGGGGCTGGGGCCGGGGGGTGGTGAGGTGCGTAGGTCACAGCTTCAGTGGCGTTGTACCTGAACTCGTTGGTGAGGGGCACCGAGGGAGCCGACCACGCTTCCGGAAGATACTGACAGGTCAGATCTACACCACACACAAAGAGAGAAAGAGAGGATGCTTCAGTCAATACAACTGGCATTACAAAGCTATGTTAGTTTTTGCCACTGTTTACTTTGCTGTATATTAGCCTCTTTCAAATCCCAGACTCAGTTAGCCATGTTCCACTCCCCCTTGCTAGTGGACTCCATTACCCATGTTCCTTTCCATTCCTGCTGCCACAGCAGCAAAGCTGGGGGCAAAGTTGGGCACAGAGGGTTCTGGACTTTGGCACGGTTCTTTCCGGTACAGGCCATTCGTGCTGTAGAACGTCAAGAGGGTCAGTTGTCATTCATATTTATCATCCTTACTTACTTCATTTCAAGTTTATTTTAAATTTGAACAGGTCTCAATGTTATGCATGTATAATCAATGCTGATGCTTACAATTAACATAGAAATAAAATATATTTCCTATAATTTCCTTATGGTTTTATTTCGTGTCCACTCTGCATGTGTGAGGGGTACCTCTGGGTCTTGTAGGTGGAGCTCATGGTCTGGTAGCAGTCCCGCTCTGCTGGGTACACGTTATATGGCATGGAGTCCTCTGTAGACACAGACAAGGCTTTACATCATGCTTGTGGATGGGAACCTACTCTTCCAGGCTGAGGTAGTACAGAGTGTGTTTGTGTGTGTGTGTGTGTGACCTACTCTTCCTGGCTGAGGTAGTACAGAGTGTGTGTGTGTGTGTAACGTACTCTTCCTGGCTGAGGTAGTACAGTGAGTTCGTGTGCTCCCGTCCTTGTCTCCCTCGATGCTACTGGCGCTGCTCCAGCTGCCCCAGCTTCCTCTGCTGGCCCTCACGCTCCCTGACGAGCTGCCCGAGTCTGAGCCTGACTCACACATGACGGCCCCTCGACGCTCCACACACTTCCGTCTGGACCTCGCATGACACACACCTGGAAGGAGAGCAGCGGTCATGAGGTTGATTGTGGGCTATTATGTATGCTTGGGTTAAGTTTCCCATGAAACAAACAAATACCATGTCTTGTCTGAGCTTAGCACCACCTTGTGGTTATTAATACTAACAACTATTGTTAAGGAAAAGTAACTGTGAAGGCAGTAATCTGTGTCTGACCCATCAGCCTTTAAATAAATCTGATTGATTCAGAAGATAATCCCACCAGTCTGTTTGACAAGGTTCTCCTGATTGGGCCCAGGCTTGGGGACGTCTGGTTTCCCAACGGAGCAGCGGTTTCTGGCGTGGCTTCCGTTCACGTTCCGGTCCCCTGTTCTCCACACTGGTCCCTTGTCCCTGTCTTGTCCCATCATGACCGCGCTGTGTTCAGGCACTCTGTCGTGACGAGGGAGACGTGGGGTTTCAGTTAAGTTGTCAGAAATGCCCTTAATTACTGTTCAAAATCTACCAACATGACTTTCCATCTGGATATATCAAAGAGCTTTTATTGATATATTTCGACCATGTCTCACAGTTAGATGTAAGTAATATTGTCTTAATCTGATATTTGCATAGTGACATGATTTAGCTGTTGACTGATGAGTCACCTACCCAGAATCCCCTTCTGCAGTCCTCCGGCGTAACTTCTTGCCCTTGCTTGTCCCAGCTGGAGTGCCGCTCTCCAGCTTCTCTGGCTTCTTCTTCTGCGTTTTCTCCTCTCCTCTGGGCTGAAGAGAGAGATTCAGATCTTTGTCCTTAGCACACATGAGATAGGAGGGAGCACTGCTGGTGGCAGGCAATTACAAGAACTTCCTACTCTACTGTTTTATGTTCACATAAAAAAGGCATAGAAATAATGAAGTGAAGGAACAGATGGTTTAAGGTCTCTCACCTCCATCTCATAACTGTCTCTTTTCTCTGCATCTCTCTTCTCAGAGTAGTGCGTGCAGTCTTTCTCTGGAGGCCTACACACCAGCAGGCCTGGTCTGGGGCCCGGGCCTACCACGATGTTGTCAGGGAAACCGGCAGGTGTTTCCATGGGAAACATAACCTCAGCAGGCCCCTTGTCTTCCCTGATCTGTGGGGCTTCCTTAAAGTGCACTGTCGTCGTTGCAGCTGTTGTTTCTGCTGCTGCTATCATTTTCTCCACCTGACTTGTAAAGATGGGCTCGTTGTTGTTATTGTTTATGCACATTATGGGGTCAGGGGTGTGGTCACCAGGGGCCAGGTCCTCATGCTCTTCCTCTGAGGTCACTGTAGCAGCGGTGGCCGTGGTGAGGGAGGAGGAGGACTTGTACTTGCTGTAGTAGACGGAGACCTTGTGTTTCTTCTGGGGCTGGGAAGAGGTGGAGGAGGCGCTGGGGGAGCTCTTCTTGGAGGTCTGGGCTCGAGGGGCGGAGCCGTTGACCACCGCTGGCGAGCCACGCCCCTTGCCCTTGTCAGAGGTGTGGCAGGTGTCGACATACGTCTTGCAGCTGCCCTTCATTTTACTGTGCAACATCAGCAGAAAGAAAACAACCAATTACACTCCAGCAAGCAATACGGATCCATGCCATCTTAAAAGAAAGGTGTGTTTTTTTCCTACTTGACTCCATTAGGCATGATGTTGTTGACGGGAACGACATCTCTGGACAGCCCCGCATTGTGGTTGTTGCGCGGGCCGGGGTTGGTGAACTCATTGAGGATGTACTGGGCCTGGTGGAACGCCATCAGACACACACCCACCAGAGAGAAGCTGAGACAGAGAGAGGAGGACAGGAAGAGGACGAGTAGGGGGAGTTATAGTCGCACCATCATTCCAGATAGGGTCTGCATCAATGAACCTGGTCATCTTTTCACCCCCATCGCATTGCCCTTAGAAGCTCTAAACAGACATCTGAATAAATGATTCTGTGTTCAACCAGAAGTGGTTCCGGGCTAAAAAGCCTTGTTGTGGCTGTAGAAGTCTTGAAGGTGTCTCATGTAGGTGGATCGACAGTAATGCAGAGTGTCGGCGGTTGGCGTACCAGGTGAAGCTGAGCGTGGCCATCCAGAAGGTGTCCTCCCAGCTAGGTCCGGGCACCACCTGGGCACACAGGGGCAGCATGTGGTGGGGCAGCGTCACGTTGAGAGTGAAGGGAAAGGAGGAGCCACGGGACGTGGACAGGGTCAGGTCCCGGATGACCCAGGACGAGGTAAAGTCTGGGGTGAAGCTGAGGGGAGCGAGGGAACGAAGAGAGGGACGACAGGGAATGAAAGAAGAAGAGGAGGACATGGAGCGGGGCGTTAGAGCGACACGAAAGTCAGAGGAATAGTAACGGTATCACATGGTCAGGGTAATACCCATGAATCTAGTCAAATGATGTCATTCCTGGCATAGCTCAGGAGGCTCCACGTACGCAATGGTGATCTCCGAGGTAGTGTTGTGATCCAGGATGAAAGGCCGACACCGCTGCACCTCGAAGCCAAAGCCCTGGCACTTGTATCCGTTGATGCTCATGGACACGACGCTCAGTGGCAGCTCTCCAGCATTCTCCACCTTGAAGCTCTTCTGGATGGCGAACTGAGGCTTGGTGTTACGCACCCCTGAGAGGAGGAGGAAGAGCGGGGAGGGTTGGTGTTTAAATGACTACAATGTACAGGACTCCATTCTTCCTCTCACACTTCTTCCTCAGCACTAGATCACCCAGCTGGAGCCAGTCACCGATTATCCCACTTTTATTTAGGGTGGCTCCCATCAGTAGTGTAGCAGTGCCAAGTAAATCATGGTATTGGTAAAATGGTTGGTGGTGATTATATAAGTCTGGTTCTTTGTTATTGTTTACATCCTATATACAGTTTATCTTTCAGGCAGATTTCATTTCCCCTTTCAAACCCACCAATATACAGTTATTTATGAAACTTTTTCCTGTTTGAGTGTGGTAATATTTTCCTTATGTTTTCTATAAAGGGAACCACATGGCTTCCCCACACTACCCCCAGACACACAGAGCTTCTTACAGAGCTTCCTCCAGAGGTTCTTACAGAGCTTCCTCCAGAGGTTCTCACAGAGATTCATCAAGAGGTTCTTAAAGAGCTTCCAACAATGCTTCCTCCAGAGGGTCTTACAGAGCCTCCTACAGAATATCCTCCAGGGCTTCCCCCAGCACCTCCTCCAGCGCTACCTCCAGAGCTTTCTACAATGCTTCCTACGGTGCATCTTACAGAGATTCCTACAGAGCTTCTTACAGAACTCCCCCCAAAAGCATTAAGTATTTAGTTATATAGTAGTGAATAGAAGCATAATGTAGGTCAAATAAAAAAATCCACAAATTTCAGTCATGTCTGTGTTCTCCAAGGCTGAACAGCAGAGTAGGACTGTCTCACCATTGCGGCAATCCATGAGGGTGGACTGGGGCACGTTGAAGCGCAGCGAGGCCCCGGGCCCTGGCAGCTTTCCCCCCACCCTCAGCAGCTCCTTGGCCCCATGGCCCCGCACCGCCACCATGTCAAACACTGTCAGGTTGTTCCTGAGAGACAAATGCACAATCAACCAAGCTGCCCATTCTGGCTTCACTGAGGTCGCCAAGGTCATAGGTTTGGTTTAAATATTTATGGGGAGAATGTTTATTTGATCATCACCCTATGCTAATATTGGTAGTTTTCTCCCCTGCCCCTAAAATCATGGGTATCACTGGGGATTCTAGTGCATGATGGGTAGAAGCCGTGGTACTCTGATAAGGTGCTGTGGTTCATATCTCAAAGAATTAAGCTAACAAAACTATACAGTATTATCAAACTGCTGTCCAACCCACTCCTTCAAACCTGATCATGATCCTGCCATTATCTAACCAAGCATCAGAACAATTGGCAAATCCATGTTAGAAAAGCCATGTTTTATCATAGTTGTGTGTGTACCTTATGAGCAGGATGGTGGTGGTAGGTTTGTGCTCTGAGGGGGTGAAGAGCACAGCTAACTCTCTGGTCTCCCAGGGCTGCAGGAGCAGACGCAGGGCCCCCTCTCCTCTCAGGGCCCCCTCTCCTCTCAGGGCCCCCGCCCCCTCACCCGCCTGGCAGGAACACACACATGCTTTACCTTAAATGGTGCCTTCTCATAAACTTTACTTCAACAGGAAAGGTTGAATACTTTTTTGTATATAGGTGAAATGTGTATAGGTTATAGGAAAGAACAGTGATTGTGTAAAGACACAACATAGAGACAACATTCTCATAATCAAAGCAATATCCCATCATGAACCAACAATACTTCATTTCCCAGAGTGCATCGGTTCCTCACCTTCGGATGTGAAGCAAGCAGGGTGAACTCAGTAGTGCTGATATTGACAGACAGTGGGCTTATATTGAACCTGGCAAACATCAGAGAACATTTTGACCATTTTGAAACTCATAGGTGCAACACCTATCTTGAATAAACGAACATACTCCTGCTTGTGTGCATTTTCATTTTCTTTCAAATAAATTACACAAAAGGCAACATTGTCACTGAATTATTTTGGCCATACACAGGCATATTGACCATATGACATTTCTTTTGTACTTCTTTCCTGCAGTTGAAGGTTGCTTAGCAACTATCCGTGTCTCCGTCACAGCCTTGCAGTCTCAAGTGATTTTGCCAATTTGCGTGCAGAAATTAATTAGTCTGTTCAATTGGCTAATCTGTACAATAGTTGAATGGAATATGCAATGCTGAATGAACTGAATGAAATCTTTTAATTGGGTATTTTTCATGAGACTGGGAGATAAGAGTTTGAAATCTAGCGTTCGTAATGACACTTCCAGTAATTATGGAGTAACATCCATTCTAGCATTAATCAGAGATGGCTTCACCAATAACAGTGACTAACATTGAAGCTAACTGAACGTCTTGTAGGTGACTTACTTTCCTTAGTACATAACTCATCCACAGTACAGATACCTAGATATAGATCAAGTGTATGGAAGGGAGGTGGTGTATTGATTTAGAATCTGTACCATTTGGTGAGGAGGTCCAGAGCTTCCAAAGGGGCAGGGTACAGAGAGAGGCTGCAGATCTCCAGAGAAACCACAGAAGGGGAGGGGTTCTTTAGAGTGAGCTTCTTCACCTGAGAGGGAAGACAAAGATTTCCTGAAATCCTGAACTGCCACAAACAGTCTTCAACAGTCATGAAGCGTCCTTAACAGTCCTGAACAGTCGTGAAGAGTCCTGAACAGTCCTGAACAGTCCTGAACAGTCGTGAAGAGTCCTGAACAGTCCTGAACAGTCCTGAACAGTCGTGAACAGTCCTGAACAGTCCTTAACAGTCGTGAAGAGTCCTGAACAGTCGTGAAGAGTCCTGAACAGTCCTGAACAGTCGTGAAGAGTCCTGAACAGTCCTTAACAGTCGTGAAGAGTCCTGAACAGTCCTTAACAGTCGTGAAGAGTCCTGAACAGTCGTGAAGAGTCCTGAACAGTCCTTAACAGTCGTGAAGAGTCCTGAACAGTCCTTAACAGTCCTGAAGAGTCCTGAGCAGTCCTTAACGTTCATGAAGAGTCCAGAACAGTCCTTGACGGTCATGGAGAGTCCTTAACAGTCCTTGACGATCATCCAACAGTACTAAAGTGTTGGAGTGAAGCTGCTCAGGCTTCCATCACTGCCCTTCTGTTCCTCACCTTACTCTCATTGACTGGAGTTGGACCAAACTCTAAAGGAGAGGGGGAATCCACTGGGAGTCGGGGCCACCTGCAGAAGTGAGACGACTCCAATCAGTAAACACAGTAATCCTTTGAAACAACCTATTCGGATGTAGAGGAATCCAAGGGGCCTATGTGTCTGACCTGCAGGGCAGCTGGTCTTTGCGGCTGTGCCACTGAGAGGAGAGCCCAGCAGCGAGCTGGCTATCCACAGCCCAGGAGGAGGACAGGGAGTGTGGGAGCAGAGAGAGCTGCCACTGCTCCTGGCCTGGACCACACACACACACACACACCAGTTTACTAAGGGGTGGGTCACACACTGACAGCATGAGAAGGGTCTGTACGAACACACAGATTATTAATATCCCAGCTGGGGCACCTGTAGTCAATTGTAATGGGTATTATACTTGTGTGTACTGCTGTGTCTGAGCACACACAAGTATAGTAACTGTGTTGCTTGCTGAAGACTGTGTCTCACCTGCTGCTGACAGCCTGAGTGGACAGAGTTGGCCACACTCCCCTTCTGATGCAAACACTGCCTCCCCCTGCTGGACAGAAGGAAACACACTTAGACAGCTGGACAGGAGATAAACACCACAAAAAACATGTTGACTATATAGACAATACAAAAATAATAAAGATATGAAGGTAAATATATAACCAAGTTCACTTACATACAGTCTATATGTTTTTAAACTAACTCAATACTAACATCTCTACATTTGCTGTTTCTTTTTTGGTTTTCATTACAGTTTTGTGTGTTAAAATTAAGTAATTGTAAAACCCTCTTGTGATAAAAACAAATACAACTTCCAGACAAGGAGAGCAGCATGCAGGGATGTTGACCTCACGTTAGTGTTTTCCAGCGCTTCCATCCTGCCCCTGAAGAGCTACCGTCCTGTCCCTTTTTGATTCCATTATACCAACCAGCATTTTGTTAGAATCAAGTGTACTGTACTGGCAATGGATAGTGAAGCTACAGGAAAGGTGCTCTTCAACAACAGGGTTGGAGACAGCTGATACCTATGTACAGGACTGGGACCTGTCCTTACCTTGTCCAGGGAGGAGCGGAGGTGCAGGGGTAGCTGCAGGGTGAGGCCCAGGGTGGTGGTGAGGCTAAGGGTGAAGAGCAGGTTGAGGGGCAGTGTCCTGCTGAGGAGCTGGAGGCTCAGGACTGACCTGCAATCACCCTGTGGGACTGTCACCGGATCACTGAAGTTCACCATCTGGCAGACAGGGGGCGCCAGTTAGCAACACAGGAAATCATGACATGAACTCTGCTGCAGTCATCTACTGAACCACGCAAAGTGCATGGTTAACCCGTTAAATAAATACAATACATAAACTCCACAGACAGATACTTTTGCAGCACTTGAAGTGCAAGACTTGGGGTGTTTCTGGTACCTTGAGCACTTCTTGCATGTCCTGGGGGAGGCTGGCGTGGGTGATGATGAGGGGGAGGTTGAGGGGGTTGATGAGCCACAGGTCCGCTAGCCCCGCCCACCTCTGTCTCACCTGCAGCACACTGGATAGCTCCACCCATGGGCTGCTATACAAACAGGAAGGAGTTCTGCTCTATACTGGCTTTTTCATTCCAGACATTTACTGCTGTACTTATGGTGTCAATACTACAAGATTCCATGGCTTTAGTTTTATTTGCTCACGTTCTTTCCAAACCTTAGGTGTAACCCCTGCATGCCCCCTTTTCATCAAGTCCCAGAAAAAGGTGCCCCAGAACAACTTTGCAGGCAGATCTCAGGGTCTTACCTGTGTGAGATGTGGAGTCCAGGGAAGATGCTGAACGTGAGGTTTTCCTGGGCCTGGAGGTGGACCTGGACACGGCTGGAGCAGCTTGCTCCCTGGCCAGGCACCGACCCTGGACACACAGTTACACAAGCCTGGGTCACCCTGGGGATGTGCTCAGGATGGTGGTTGTGCTACTCTGGCACCTTTTGCTCCCCTGCACCACAACCTACAGCAGAGCTCCAATGATGAAATCGATGCTAATCTGAAGGCCTCTGAAGGCTAAGCTTTGGAGGCACTGATCGTAGAGAACACAGTGTACTTATTTCAAACGGCTTCAGGAACAGGAAGTTAAACTGTTGGCGGTGGTGGTTGCAGTATATGTAGTAGTAACCATGGTGACAGGTGTCTGGGTGGGGCTGGGACTGACCTCTGCAAGCAAGCGTGGCGACCTGGGTCAGATTCTTGCTGTCGGCTTGGAGCACCACCTGGCTGATCTCCAGAGTGGCGTCTACTTTTGATAAGAGCTGCATGTTCTGAGGAAACCATATCATGTTACTGTTTCTCCATCCTAGATGTATTGTCAAAGGAAATGTGTGTATACATTATTTGAGGTTGTTGCCCAAAACTTACTTTAACATACAGCTTTTTCGCTCCTGAATTTAACATATAAACTGCTACTTTGGGCTCCCCTGTTGAAGAAAAACAAAACAACAAAAAAAACACGTTTCTGCTTACAGCCTCAAGACCAGAAACCTCCCTATGGCAACACTGAACACAGAGTGACTGTTGCTGCTCACTCATTGGCAAATGAGCTCCCTTGTATCTGCAAAGCAGCAAAAGCGGATTGTAATTAAGAGTATGTGGTCTCCTAACACTCCACTGGCCTCCAGTGCCACTGCAGCAGCTCTGTGGAGGAGAAGTGCTGAGTTGACACCACAGAGGGGCTGGTTACTTTGGCTCACTGTTTTCCTTTCACCCTCCCTGCTGCTCTGCCAGGGAGACTGGGGCACTACCGGACCAAGCGCCGGCCCCTGTCTCCTCCTCCCTCTCCTCATTGATTATGTGCTGCACTGCGGATGCCAGTTATGGCTGAAAGATCAACACTGTACATCTAGCCAGTTGAAGCCTGTTTTCCTGTAGTGATTAACAACAGCTTATTTAATCATCAAACCCTCAATAAATTACAAGATATTTTATTTGTAAAAGGACAATAAGGGAAATCCAAGTTGCAAATTGAGTTTTTTTTCTTCTTCTTCAAAACCACTTCTTCCATAGACACAACAAGGGTTCTCTAAAAGGAACAATTAAAGACCTTGAATGGTGAGGGGCTTTAACCCTGCTACGAGTCCAGCATGGACACACTCCCAGCCTCGTCAGGACCTGCAGAGCTACAGGGAGAACTGAGGCCCTGGGAGAAACACTAGCCTCATTACACCAGACATCAACTCTGTCCTTGTCCTTGAATGTAAACAACTTTGCAGTAACTGCTGAGACAGAGATCAGGACTGGCCAGATGCAGCAGACTGGGCTCAAGAGGACTGGCCAGATGCAGCAGACTGGGCTCAAGAGGACTGGCCAGATGCAGCAGACTGGGCTCATGAGGACTGGCCAGATGCATTAGACTAGATTCAAGAGGACGGGCTAGATGCAGTAGACTAGATTCAAGAGGACCGGCTAGATGCAGTAGACTAGATTCAAGAGGACCGGATAGATGCAGTAGACTAGATTCAAGAGGACCGGCTAGATGCAGTAGACTAGATTCAAGAGGACTGGCCAGACGCAGCAGACTGGGCTCAAGAGGAGGGAGGTCCTACAGTAATGTTGGTTCGGAAGCTGTGGGATCATACAGATCCTATAAACTGGTGCTGAGTCAACATGAGGTCTTTCCCTTTCCTTTCATGGCTAACTATTACAATTAAGGAAGGATAATCTGATATAGACATGGCCCGGAGTGGCTTGTAGTCCTACTATAATTTCCTGTTCCAAAGCCAAGAGAAGGCAGACAAGTGAAGATTAGAACAGTTAATACGGTGATACTGACCTCAGACAAAGCTTAGAATGAAACCGCAGTTAAGTGTCAAGCTGAGAAAGGTTGGCAGGAGAGCATACTGACTCATATGGAACCCTAGAGAGTGAGTCCTCACAAGCACACACTGACCTGGGATGGTCCCTTCTACAGCCTTGCCCGCAGCGCCAGGTGCTACCAGCGCCACCAGGATGTGCTCAAGGACGTAAGGCTTGAGCTTGTCCATGTCAGCAGACTGCTGGGAGCTCTCGGCCAGGCTGATGTGGAGACTGAGAGCCTCCTCGGCCCGCAGGCACGATCCCTGAGGGACAGAAATATCAAGCAACCACGGTCACACAACAGAGACATGGAAAGAGGATGAGAGAGATAGAGTGAATGAAGGAGAGGTAGTGAGGCAGGAGGCAAGGGGGCAGAGGGAAGCAGAGAGGCACGGAGGGTGAGGACAGGAGGTAGGGGCAACAGAGGGAAAATGGGGGTGTAGCTTGAAGGAGAGGGAGGAGACGGAGAATGAAGGCGGGAGTTATGCGGGTGCTTAGTTTTTCTAGTACACTGTGCATGTCAATATATAGGCAAATACACACAAGCAGCAACTTGCCCTCGTTTTTCTTCTCCTATCCTGTCATCTCAGTCACCCAGTCTGTGACTAACAGTCTTCAAGCTGACAGATCTGTATCAGAGCGGTGCAAAGCCCAGCCAGGCTCAGCTGCTGAATGGGAAGCCAGGGTGGAGACCGGACTTGTCTTAGTGGCTGGCTGAGGCCCCCAGCCCTGGCCAGAAGCCACAGGGCCCCATGCCTACAATAACAATGCTAACCCCACCACATCCCCTAGACTACTGACCTCTCTGCTCTACTCTGTACAGCTCTTGCCCAGCACTGTGGTCCGAGTGTAATATAAACTGACCCAGGGTCAGTTGTTGAACAAGTCTCCAGGACTGGGTTAGAAGGGCACTAATTCTACACCAGCTTTTCACACCAACTATTCCTAATTGTCTGAATGTGTAAAACACGGCTAAGCAGGTAAAGATCCTGTCAAGAGGGGTTTGCCACTGGGAACGGGCTCTCTTGCATGAGTCTGACTCCTGCTTCCTGGGAGCTTCCACACATTCAGTGTCTCGTGAGAAAGCAATTAAAGAGCCAGTGAGAGGTCTCTTCCTGCGCCTCCTCAGGGCTCTGAGAAGGAAACCGACTCTATTCAATATATCACAGATGGCACATAGCTTCGCTACACCACTCTCATTCACTATTGCATCTAATGGGAAGACTGTGTGCTGTGGCCCAGATCCTGATTTTTTTTTGCCATTTTCTTACCACTGTTTCCTTAACACCCTGGTGTGCTAACAGATAAGTTGCATGTTTTACCCTGAAACCACCTACCCACACGAGCCCTCCAACAAGTTCACCTTAAATAGTTAAGAATAAAGGGAATCGGTTGCAGAGTGCATTAGCTGTGTTGCAGTAATTATAACTGAGGTGTGAGTGTTGCGTTACCTGAGGTTGGCTGAGCCAACTCGTGGGCAACCTGCATTCCAACAGCAAACCCAATATGGTGATGTTAGATGTATCTTCCTGTAGAGCACAACCGCAAAACAATAAGCACATGCATTGCTTTTGAACCGCTTAACCAGCTAGGATAACAACAATAACACAATCAAACATGGTCAATGACGCAGAAAGGGCACTGAAATGTATTGCTTGGAACACCCAAACTACAGTGTATTGAGTGTTATCCATCCTTGACCTGAAAATCCTGTCACAGAACGTCTCCCTCTAAGCTTGGCTCAGGTGGCTGTGTTCACTCAGCATTGGATTTGTGTTTGTGTGTTTTATCATACCAGAGGTGGTGAGCTCAACATTGTGTGTGCCATTAAATAACGGTGACCTCACCTGTGAGAAAAAGAGGGTGCGAGAGAGAGAGAGGGTGCGAGAGAGAGAGGGTGCGAGAGAGAGAGAGAGAGAGAGAGAGAGAGAGAGAACCAAAAGAATTGGAATCTCACTGCTAAGGTTTGGCCTATATTTAAACCTGTTTATGCGCTGAGCAGCTCAAAGGGCCGCCTTACAAAAGCTACCACCACAAACCCAGTCCGTGCACGCAGCATGCACCCGCTCATCTAGTTACAATCCCCCACTGCTGTAAATACCCCTATCAATGGGAGACAATGGCCAACACTTCCACTGAAGACAAGCAGCAGAGGCTGCAGGTGTTCATTTAGATCTTAACTGAAACATGTGGGAACCCTGCAGAGACCCAGCTTTGCTGAGCAAAGCCCCAACGTTACTTGGATACGAAAGATACGAGGCAGATAGTTCTCAGAAGTTCCTTTTCAGTTCGAACCCCAAATGTCAGTTGTAACTGACATGGCATGATAAAGGTTGTACCTGGAAGCTTCCATCAGATGCTTCCTCTGCAGAGACACAGTTCTACATAGCCCTCAGGTTTTCTGGGAGCATAGTGTGGCTTACAAGCCACATAGCTAGTTGTGTGGAAAATGTTGCTAAGCGGGTCCCGTTTTAACTACTGTAAACCACTTCAGAGGGGAACAGAGCTGCATTCTGGGAAGTGCAGAACAACTCACAGCACAAGATGACATTTTGTAACAGCCACCTCACTTCCTGTTGTGGAGGCGAGCGCCTGCTCTAAGGAGGACCTGACATACACGTTTGCCGACGAGCGCGCGAGCACGTCCCTCAAGGTGTGTACGGGTGCATGCATGAACATGTACGGAATTTCAAAGTGAGCTGTGCGTTATTGGAAGACAAGTGTCTGTGAGGGGTCGCGTCAGCCCAGTTTCAGGACAAGCTCAGTAGTGCGAGCTCAGCTGCTGGGTGTCACATATCAACCGCTAGACTGCAGGGTCTACTGTACGCACAGTGTAAAGAGAGGGGGAGCGAGAGACATAGTGAGACACTGGAAAGAGAGAAATGGAGAGAGTGAGAGATAAAAGGACAGGAAAAGGAAAAAAACAAGACTGAAAAATAAGAGAGAAAGACAGACCTGAGTTTGGGTCAGCTTAATGCTCTGGATGTGAGGGAACATAAGCAAGCTGTCCTTCTGGACAGAGCTCACAGAGGCCTGCTGGACACCCACACCAAACACCTACAGACAAGGAAGGGATATTCAAATGCACTTAGTATTTAACAGCACACTTTACAATGTAAGATGCATGACAAGACTGATTTCAAACAGGTTACATCATATTCTACACCTAACCCGTTTCAGGACTAACAGTCTAAACACAAAGTAGAACTTGGGTCCACTGCCAATCCTGATTTAAGTACTGTATGTTGTGACAAAATACTGAGGTCATGAGCTGAAGGGTCAATGTCAGTCACCAAATGTGGTCATGAGAAACAGAACAAAGAACAGAAGAGCTGGACTAATATTGTTGTCAAATGGTTATTGCTGTATATCATCCCCACATCTCACAAGAGATCATTTGTTCTCTTGGCATCAAGAGGAACAACAGATCTGGGTTTTGAAACCCCCAAGCTTCCCCTTTGAGTTTGGGTGAATGTGACTGACCTGGTACGACAGCACGCCATGGGTCGACGTGTTGACAAATAAAGAGTTTTCTACGCTGCCCTCCTCTGTGGGGAGGAAGACCAGTTTATAGAAGGCCTTCCCTCTGGGCGGAATCACCTGAGAAATGACACATGGAGGGGGTCAAAGATTATGCTCACTGTTTCCACCAATCAGAAAAGTCTTATTTAAGGAGAAAGAAATGACTTGTTATAAGGCTGTTATACAGCATGTACGTGTTAAGTTCAGTTAGTAGTTATACAACATGTGAAAGAGAACATTCACAGATGAAGACTCATGCATTGTTACTGCTGGTTGCCCTGTGAGGCTGGGACATAAATAAGTGAACTCCAATGAAGGTTTAAAGTTGAAATACACATACTGGTCACCCACAGACCAAACCGAATGAGGGGGCAGCGAGGGAGGTGTGGGTGGGGGTGGTTGGTGGAGAGAGAGAAAGCACACATTACTGTGAGAGGCTGGTAAAACAAGGTTGTAACCAAGCAAGAGCGAGCAAGAGAGGGAGGGGAGTCATTGCATTAGAGAGACCTAGAACACACACTCACGCACGCACGCGCACACTTACCCTTCTGTGGAAGGAAGGCATGTGAAAATGTCTACTGGATGTAAACATTGCCAGCAGTGTGACTGGGAGTTCCTGACTGGGGTTGTGTATGTATATGGTTTCTGCTCTTGGCAACCCCAGTGGTCTACAAACATAGGACACAGAAACACAGTCCACATTAGCACCAAACGCTCCTCACCTAGTGGGACTCACATCTTCAAGTTGTTAGAGCACTATCATTTTGTAACTTAATTGTCTCAATAACAAAACGGAGAAGTACTGTGACTAATTAGCTTTGGAACAAACCAATACACTTTACTTGTATGTTTTAAATGTATCGGTTGGAGTGTTTTGGTTATTTTATACACACAAAAACAACAGGCTACATGTGTATGCAAAGATCTAACTTCTACAGTCCACCCAAAGTGAAAGAACAAGCATTTAGTTTGAAATGTTCTAGAACTCTCAAATTACAAACAGTAATATGTTTGGACATAGCAACAATCATAGTTCTTATTGGACAGTTCCAAGACCTTCAGAGAGAAGCAGACAGGCTAGTGTCCTAGAAGTTAGAGAACACAGAGAGAGCCCTGCACCAGTCATGGTGACCTTTAGTGGCATGCCTCACCCTCCCACCTCAGGCTTTCATACTCAGAGCCATTTGGAACACCAAAAAGGTTTGAGATCAAAGTTGAATCTCACCTAGAGGCATAAAAATTTGATTCTGCGTGAGAAGAAAGAATTGATAGAAAGTAAATCAAATTGAAAATTAGGTTGTACTACTGCAGGTATTGGTAGTCCTCCTCCAATTCCAGCGTGAGGAACCTTAATGATATTGTAAGCATAAAAAAGTATTATAACAGCAATAGAAACTACAAAAGGTGTTGTTCTGTCAGATCAAACTCCATTTCCTGCCCCACCCATAAGATCTGTGAGCTGCGAACTGTAAACCTTACAGTGTGATAGGTAATGTGTCCATGGCTTATGAACCATAAACATGCTATAAGATAACAGCCAATGTGACTACAGGCATGAGCAGAGCAGTCTCCTTCCCCCCCATCACTCCCTGCTCCCTTTAGCTGTTCTGCTGCTTATTTGCAGTTTAGCAGGTCACTACTGTTGGGACTTCAGCACCAAGAAGTTTATTTTCCCACTCTTATCTGCCTGCTGTCTGATGCATTCCCATGTTGCTGGGCAGGACATGGTACAGGGGGTGTGTGTGTTTTGACCATCAGCTGGGAGTAGGGAGGGGGAGGGACACAGCCAGCCATGGGTCCTGGGATAGGCACATGGACTGCAGCCCTGCAGGGCAGTACTGATGTCATTAAACAGTCAGAGTCAATAGGAGTCTGTTTGTGCTTGTCTCTTTCTGCCCTGCACACCAGTGCTACCAGGGACAGCTAATGTTGCGTAACAACACCCTGGACAGGGCCACTAGACTCTGGCTAGTTTTCTAGTGCACTGTTAGCCAGTGGGAACTGTTGTGCTTGGGTAGTGTCTTACAGGCAAGCACTGTTACTAGCTACACAAGGGTGTGGGACCCTGGGTTTGGTGATAAGTTGTGCACTACAAGAGTACATGCTTCAGTCACTCATTTCTTGCTGCATGGATAAGAGGGTGTGTGAGTGTGTGTGTGTTCCTAATCAGATCAACAAGGAAATATTTCATATTATAACCCCATAAATGCATACATCTTGAAACATAGGTAAATGTGGTTATTTAGACAAGCAATGAAAAAATCATCTTTGGCCGTTCTGCACAAAAATAAAGTACAGGAGAAAAAGAATTTAAAACTCAGCAGACAAAATGAGTTAAAAAGACTGAGCTAGAGTCAACAAAGATGTCATAGAAACATGAACGACTTTTCATACGAACATGAACGACTTGTGTGTTTTTGCTTCAAATAGCTGCACTGCAGAGGCCTTCCAAACACAACAAAGCGCCTGCTATTCTGGTAGTTTGGGGATCTGGGAGGCTAAACAGAAGAGTTGTTAACCTTTGGGCTGAGGGCAGCCCCTCCCCCCGCCCCAAAGCCTCTTGCTGATGGGAAAGAGAGCTGGCGTCCATATTTGGTCTGTATCTTTCTAAGAGAGCTTCATAAGATGAAGAGTGCTCCTACCCTGGACTTGCAGCTGTTGTTGTGTTGGGAAGACGATCCACTTTCAATTGGGAAGCTTCCCTTGGCTGACATGATCCAAACATGGGGTTAAGCAAAGATGGTGGATAACCCACTCAATGTATCGTTAGTCTCTTCCAGACACTCTGTGTCTTTTGTCACATTACCTTTCTAACTGCTGTTTTGCCATGTCTATCCGGTTTGTTTAAACATGCAGCTATCACTGATGCTACTTTGGTTGGGCCTGGTAGACAAGGGTTCGAGTGATTGTCTCAAAAGAGGTAATGACCGTGTCTATATGGGTAGACACGGTGGGTAAGGTGGTGTTTCCACGAATGGTGAGTAACCAGGAAGAGAGACAGGAGTACTTACTGCGTCCCAAACTCCAGAGCTGGGGGCTGGAAGCGCAGTGACCTTCCATTCTCCCGGGCATATGAAGAGGAGCTGGAAAAAGAGGAGCGAAAACATTCAGCATTTCATTCATCAGATCACTTCAAAAAAAATGTCAATAGAGAATTTGACTGCCAAAGTACAAGAGAGTGAGAGGAGAAAAACAAACATTGATTTCGCCTAATTAGCATGTTCAGCCGGTTCAACCACATGGCACAAGCCACCAAAACGGAACCACTAATACCTGTGGCGGCTTCTCAAAATGCTGGCCATCCTGCTTAAGAATGCCACTGGAGCCAAGGGGGAGGCCAAGAGCACGGCGATACAGGGGAGGGTGAAGCAGCAACAGAACACAGATACGACTGAGGGTGACTGACTGGGATGATGAAGTAAGGAGGTTAAATGACAGCCCCTTGTTCACCAAGCCCATTTCCCACTGTTCTGCCAGGGAGCTCAGGAGGGAGACCGTTAAAACACAGCCGTGTGACCACGTGAGGCACACGGGACCTCAGAGACGCTGACAGACGTACGTTCAATACCGGAGGGCGGTAGAAGCATCTGGCACTTTCAAAACCTATATTATGGGATCTAGGAAATCAGGCTTCTAGATCTCCAGATATCTCCCTCAGGATCTAGACATCTTGTGTAGGCCCGGTAATCTGAAAAGTGGAACAGGTGTCACAGACAAAACTAAGTGCAATACTTCAGGGAACAGTTACTCCTGTAAAGGTCACAGCCTAGCCTCAAATGTCTGTCTTCTGACAAAACATTTGCTGCCTGGTTTGCAGACTTCACTGTGCTGCGATTAAGAGACAGCCCCCTGCAATTACAAACCACACCGTAACAACCAGAAGTGGTGAGATTGAAGCACGGACCTGACAGCCTTTCAAATGCTGCTGTGGCTTGTCTCAGACAGCAAAGCCATGAGTGGTGCGGAAAACTTTGCTGCAATGATGCCACAGCATGCACTATTAATGCTTAAACACCATGTAAAAAAAGGAGCTCCAACCAACGCCCCAGACAAAAGAAGGTGTTTGAGGTATTTGAAACAATGCGGAGCTGATCTGTGAGTGATGACATACTTTATAAGGAGGTCTAGACACTTTCAAAAGGCCTTCGTGGGAGGATATGTTATTTGAGGTTAAAGTGAAAGAGAAACCGTTCCATTCAAGTGCTTTCTCCATTTCTCTGTAACAGACACACACACGATGACTGGTATGAGGTCACTGATGACCCCCTGCTGCAGCGTGTCGGTCATGGTGGCAGTGTGTGTGTGAGACATCCTGGTCTAATGAGTCCTGAGAAGGAGGCACGCGCTGCAGGGAGGCACCAGCTGCAGCGTGTGTGTGTGTGTGTGTGTGTATGTGTAAGTGTGTGTAAGTGTAGAAAATAAGATCTGCTTCTGTTGACAGATGAGAATGCTGACACAGCTGGACGCGTAACAAATAGAACCTCCGCATGAATGCCAGATCAGTGACATGACATCCTTCCTGTAAGGGCTCGTCACCTGTGTGAGTCTTCTACACACCTTCTTCCCATGGGGAAAAATGAGTCAATCCCACTAACCGAGAGGCGGTGCTTCAACAGTGGGATAAACCAAACGCTGGATTGTGAAGGGGGGGTTGAGAGCTGCTGGTTCTCTCAGTCAGGGCCAACTGTCGTTGCCTTGTCCAGGATTTCAGCAGGTGACCTATACTATTTAAATACCCAGTGAGGGGTGAGGAGGAAGTAGAATAAATGAGTCTAGTGTATAAGCAGAAGAATGGAGACTTAAAGGAAGAAGACAGAAAGTGGGAGACTAAAAAGAAAAAAGGAGAGAGAGCCAAGAGGCTAAGATCTGCAGCAGAGAACAGGACAGAACGTGCTGTCCTGAAGAGTCCACAAGCCTGTGTGATGACTGAGCAGGTACTGGGTGTTTCCCTCGAGTGAATCTCACAGTGCATCTGGAACCCTGCTCCTTCCCTTTCTACCTCTTGTGCTCTTCATTGACTCAGTTGAAGACTTCAGCTTCAGGGCCCCAGAGTCTCACTGTCACACACGTGACCCTCAGTCTGTGCATCTAAGTGGTTTATGTGGCGGAGTGGTTATGAGTAGACTTTGTGTGTCCCCACACACACACATTAACAGTAGGGGTGATTATTCACATTACAAACTACCCCTCATACCAGTCACCGCCAGCAAACTGCCACCTCCACTTATAGCATTCTAGGATCTGCTTTGCCAGGCTAGCTAGCGGGGCGCAAGGCTGCCAGCAATGTGTGGTGGTGGGGGTAAAAAAAGACGAAAGAAGGGTGGGGGGGAGTGGATGGCATGGAGAGTTCATGCTCTGGCCACAACACTCAGGGAATGTGAGGAAGGGGAGCTATTAGCGTGGGAGATGGAGGCTCTTCTAAACTATTAAGGGAATCTTGTACAATTAGATAAACCGCTTTCATGGAAGCACGCAAATCTGTACACAAAAGCACACAGTGTCTCTAATCCCATTCCTATCTGAGAAGGAGAACCAGCTCTGTAAATTAATATAGTGAGCAGGAAAAACATAATTGTCTCGTGCTTGTAATATTACCAAATGCTACTGTGTCGTGTGGGAACTGGAAAACATGTCCGCTAAAGGAGAAAGCCCACATGCTTCTGTAGGGAAATGGCTGAGCTGCCATATTTGAAGAAAAATTATATACACACACTTTAAAGCAAAAACAGGAAGTATACATGACAAGGCAACTGCAAACAGGAAATGGGCAAGACAGGATAGTGAAAATTCAGAGAAGAGAAAAAGAAAGTGTGTGTGTGTGTGAGAGAGAGAGATGGCCTACACATATTTGACTTCCTGTTTTGAGTTATACAGGAAGTAGGCTAGAAATCCCTTTAACTGTAAGTGAGGGGGAAGGGCTTCGGTCAGTATATGGTTTAAATCTAACGTCTTTCCAGCGTATAACAGCCAGCTAACTAGGCAACACTCTTCTCTGCTAGTGTAGCAGGTTTGTAGCAAGGCTGTATGAATGGTGAGTGAGAGGTACCAGCAGCCTTGTCAACAGGAGGGTATCTTATGCTGAGACATTATGCCCCATGTTGTGGATGGTGTCAGAAGTTACTTCAGGCCTGCAACTAACCAAATATCAAAGTACAACTATTACACATTAAACTTTCCAATCCCCTACAGAATGTCTACAAAATTGAAATATTGTAGCCATAGGAAAAAATGTTTTTTTCTCCATAACCTCTGGGCTCAGCCTCCAGGTTTGAGTGAGGCTGGGAGATGTGGGCAGCTCCCTGAAGTGCCTCTTCTGTTCGGTGCCCCATACACCTGCCTAAGAAGGGGAAGACCGGCCCTGACTCAAAAGAAGTGCGCTGGCTAATTAGCCAAGCGAGTTTAAGAGGGGAGAAAAGAAGAAAAGGAAATGAGAAGAGGGTCTAAATGAATCTACGATGCAAAGCTCAAGTGGGAACTGCAGGTTGTAATATGAAAGCTGCAGGCTGAGAACTAGTTATTAGCTTGGCCCTTGTATCCCCTGCTGAGTCTGTGGCAGAGAGACAAAGGGCTTTTTATGGGCTCAAGATGAACATGAGTGTCTGGGGAATCCGAGGTGAGGACAAGCTCATTACATTCAGGAAACCAGGATTGTTCACATCTCGTCCACAATTGTGCTAACATCATCATATCACGTATGACATCACATCACCACAGCACAGGCCTGAGGTCGAGGCCAACGACACTTGGAAGCAGGACAACAGCAATACTAGGAAAGGGGAGTAAACAAACCAGAATCAGAAAGGGTTTGACCATTTCTTCATACCAACAATAACACTAGACGTAACATCTGGTCTTGTGCTTGAATGTACAAGTTGGACTCCCAATTCTCATGCCTTCTGTTTGAGTGGTGCTACTCTACCCTGCATATCAGAGTAAACATCAAGTCTGCATGCAGTGAAATTAGGAATAAGGGAGGCTTGAAGACAGCTACAGGGATAGGGGGAGCGAGAGAGAGACAGAGAGAGATGGGAAGAGAGATAGAGAGAGAGTGTGAGGAAGCGAGAGAGAGAGTGGGCGTAGAATCAGCAGGAGGTGTGAGAAACTGCACTTCCCCACCCCTCATCTGTCAGCTTTGCGGTGGGTCATTGCACATCACTGATTTATGGTGAGGAGAGAACGAGACCTGGGGAGAGAATGGAGGAGAGAAGAGGAGAGAGTGACGGAACAATGGCAGCAAAACGATAGCTAAAAGCACCAACAGACGCAGAAGATGTCACCACCTGAGGAGGAGCAAAGGGATGCAGAGTCAAGCAGCCGATGAGGAAGAAGAGGGGGAAGGAGTAAAAGGATGAAAAAGGAAAGAGGGAGAATAGGAGCCATAACACTGTGAATGAGACAGCCGAAATGGCTGCTTCTGAACCCATCCAGCTAGTCCTGCAACTCCTACACACGACCTTATTCAGCCAAACATAGCTCTCCCTGTTTTATGAGAAGGGTAAGAGGGGGGAGGGAGAAAGAGAGAGATAGAGGTTTCCACCTGCCCAAACCCTTCACACACATGCAGTGTTGAGAAAGAGCCACATTTCACACACTATATCATCAATGCCCTCCACTGCCTTCAAGTCATGTAGCTGACACTAATTCTAAACATGGCACAACCGTTTCAGAAGCACTGCATGCCAGAATCCAAAGCAGGAAGTGGACATACACATGCTAAAGCCAGAGCACCAAACAGTAGCCACATAGTAATCATTGACCCTGGCTGCCTAGAAAAAAAGTTCTCTCTATGATGTAATGGTTGATTTCTTTCTCTATTATGCAATAGAGTTGATTTCGCACTCTCACCCTCTCCTTTTCGCTGTCCATAGAAGCGCTAGTTATTCGTACCTCGTCAGATAATATTAAACCCTTCCCTGCTCACTCAAGCGGACGAAAGGTTTGTGAGGGTGCACGCGTGTTCGGTTCAAAGGTCAACAAGGTTCTCCTCCTTGGTCTGAGAGAAGCGCCATGACAGAGCCATCTGTGTGGAGATGCCTGACTGGGATGCTGGCTGACAGCTGATATGATTAGATTCTGAAAAGGAGTCGGGCTGGATCAAACTCCCCATTGTTAGTCTGGCTGAACGGGGACTGGTTCTTCTCCAGTGACCCACTGTCTAAACGAACCCCCTTTTCACATGAACTTTTCATGGAAAAAAAGAGGACTTTAACAGTAAACAACACAACTTGCAAAAGGGTAGGGTTAACCCAGTGAAATGAGTATGTTTGTTTTGGTCATGCTTAAAACTCTACGTGACTGAACACTCTTCAAATCTCACATGCACAACTCAAGTCAGCTGCTTTTATATTTGTTTGCAGAAGGAGCGTTTGAGCCTATACCACGAGCTAAGTATTTATATTGAACAAAGAGAGATGGGCCCTGAAAATACAGGCAGCCTCTAGGTGGGCGTGAGCCACGCGACAAGCACAGATCCTCAGGCCCCTGACGATGACCATGGTGCCCTAGTCCAACATTGGCTGAACGTTTCGCTCTTAAACGTACCTCAGGCAACGCAAACATCAGCGGCGACCTCGCTCGTAACATTTCTCTGGTAAACCTGCTCCCAAAGAGCACAGAGGACGTAGAGGTCAACTGTTCTGTACAGTTTACATGGCTACTCTGCTCTCAAACACAAACTAATAATATGGTCATTTAGTAGACACCACCAAACCTGCAACCTCTTGATCACCAGTTAAACACTACCACTGAGCAATACCCATCCATGGCAATCTGGTCCAATATAGGGTTGCCATAGCAACATGTAACAGGTGACTTATTGAAAACAAACACTCGCTTAATGAGTCAATCATCCCAATCCTAATGTGCTGATTGGTCCGCGAGGCAAGATGTGTAGCTCTCCTCAACAGGCTGGTGACTCTCTGCTCTACTGTAGATGTTAGATGCTTGTATGCATTTCTGCTAAGGAGTGAGGGACTGGTGTAACACATTCAAAGTGTGCCGTTATACTCAGCCTCACCTTCCTCATTGTGTGTGAATGTGTGTGTGTGCATGTGTGTGTGCATGTGTGTGTGCATGTGTGTGTGTGCATGTGTGTGGGCGCATGACAGAGAAGCAAAATGCTTCGCCTTTCAGCCACTTAGCATGCATATCTGCAAAAGTAACACACAGAGAAAGACAACACCTACTGTTGCTCCTTATCATGTGTCTGCTGATGGTATATGGCTGCTTTGTGTGCTATGTGAAACTATGCATGAAGGCATGCTTCCTCTCATGCTATAAGTTCTCAGCTAAAGACATGTGCATTATGTAACATGTCATCCATGCATGTTCCTTCCTTGAGCACGGCATCCTAGCTGTACAACTGATAAGACCAATCCTAACGCACAGCATAAGATCCATTCCATGTGACACACGTGTGCCGTTGCATGACTGAAGACAACCTGCAGTATGGCATCTTGTTCTGACGATGATTCATTGTGTGGCGTGTGTGGGCAGTGCACTAACGTGCAGGTTTGCTAAGTGTTCTCACTGCTACAGAGGGAATCAAGAAGCGAGGAAAAATAAAGAAGGAAAGGGGATGGATACATATTTAGAGACGGAGAGAGGGGAAGAAGGGATGACAGACAGAGAACCTCAAGAACCTACAGAAAGAGAAAGATGGACAGAAATGGAGGGAGACAGAGATGGAGGGAGGGAGAGATGGAGAGAGACTTTCAGATGGAGAGAGAGGGAGAGAGGGAGAGAGAGAGACAGACAGAGAGGGAAAGAAAGAGAGGGACAGAAAGACAGACAGAGAAGGGGAAAGAGAGAGAGACAGACATAATGAGAGGGAAAGGCAGAGAGGGAGAAAGAGAGAGAGGGAGAAGGACAGAGAGAGGGAGAGACAGAGACAGAAAGGGAGAAAGACAGACAGACAGACAGACAGACAGAGAGGGAGGTTACTGGCCTGCTTCCTATCTCCAGGTCACTGTTTTCTCCAGACGAGAGGAGACTGATAGCAACCCAGCCAAGGAGCTAACAACCCAGGCATAAGAGCTAAGTCAATAAAGAACATGCTAGCATCCAGTTAGCTCACTAGAGTTACTGCTGAGTTAACTGGAGACTAGCAAAACACAGCATATTAAGAACATTATCTACTTTTGCACTAAGGGTTAAGGACTGATGCACTCCTTACGTAATAGTACAGTGTAAAATTTGAGGTTGCTATGTTGGCTAAATGTAGTCCTCAAATTATACAATGACTCACTGGTGTAATAAGGATTTGTTTGCCTATGTGTCTAGTAACTCTTACCCACCCATAAGTTTTGTTGTTAAGTGACATGACAACAAGAAGACGTTCTGTACAGAACGACAAAAACAGAACAGGAAAAAATGTTCAGCAGTTACATTTTTGGGGGGGGAAAAAGACAATGGTGGGTTAGACGTGAACTTGATACAGGCCTTTACCCTCCCCCTTCAGATGAGTTCAACCATTTTAGGGCTTAGAAAGAGAGCTAGTGGAGACATCGCTGCACTTTAGTGACAGGTTGGATACACAGCGGGCTGGAGCTCTGAGAATCTGTGTGCGTGTGACAGTGTGATGGCTTTTAATGGAAGCTGACACTAAACAGCTACAGAAGGCAGCCGTAAGCTGGCAGTCTCTGAGGACCAGAGAGCACGGAGAGCAGAGGGGGCGGGGCGGGGCATTGTCAAATCTTTGACAATTATTGTTACAAAAACAGGCCTTCTCTGGTCTAGAAGAATTCAAATAATCTATGAGAAGTTTAAGTGGAGACAGTAAAGAGCTACTATGCAGTTTCTGGAAACATGAACTGGCTGTATCTAGTAGGAAAATGTAGAACTGAAAAGAAAACTAGGAACTTCATACGAGACATTTGCATGTTGATTTCTCTCTGCCTGGTCCTGTGGCTGCCAAGGCAATTCATCTACTCTGCTGCCAGAGCCACTATCAACGCATCAACCTTGAGTTCTGGAAATCCAGTTTCTGTGCTGCAAGTTATTGTTTGTGTGGAAATTCACCATACCTTTCCAAAATGTGTTGGGAAGAGCCGACAGTTTAGTGGACTGAAACAGGCCAGCCATAGACCTCCCCTCCATTTTCTTTCAAGGAGTTCTAAAATTAGTCTGGAATGTTGTACTGTGCCTCTCTCTCTCTTTCTTTCTCTCTCTCTCACTCTCTCTCTCTCTCACTCTTTCCCCCTCTCCACTTCTCATACACGCCCCCACACACACTTACACCAACATAAACAACACACATGAGGTGAACAAAGTTCCTCTCTGGACTTAGTTTCCCTGATTTTCTCACTCCCAACAGACATTTGTGAAAATGTGTCCCCATCATCCTTGGTATGTCGTGCATATGACAAAAAGGAAGCGTATGTCCTTCCTTCCGCCTTTGTGATGAGTTGACACAATCTTCAGTGTGATCACAGATGTTTTCTTCCACTATACACATCTGCCCCTTCCCCTGTCTTCGACTGTGTTGTCATATGAAACAACACCAGTCACCAACCTCCTACAGCATTTTCACAGCCCAGCTTACTTACCTATCCACTCTCTAGCCTTGCATTCTCTTCTGGTCTGTCTGTCAACTGGTCTTTCCACATGGAAAAAACTTGCTTTCTGATCACAGATGAAAATGAATACTCCTGTTGTGCTTTCTCTAACTTTACAGCCACAAAGGTAGGTATGCATATGTGAGAATGTCTCTCGCTCTGCTCTCCTCAAGAGACCAGATGTGATATCTTACCTTTCTTCCAACGGAAGACTGTCTGTTCGTCGCTCTTCTACCAGCTGTGAAAATAAACAAATGAGCCATTTAAATCTTCATAAAACTAAAAATGCAACTGTAGATGTCTTCACACACAAGCCATTTTGCCTAGCGTTTACAGATGAATATGTGTGCAGCAACACAACAGTCACCCTTTGCATTCCAGAATTCTATTGGCATTCTATTGGCATTCTATTCGGTTCTATTCGGTTTTTCAACCGAATGGTCATTTGGTTCACTTTAGCATTGAATAGTCATTCAATTAAGGGTGTTCAGCATTATGTCTGTTAAGAAGCGTGTCTGATGTCTTAAGAGTTGCATGATAACCGGTGAATAACACTGATATCCTCAAATCGCATATAAGCACATCATTTTCCCAGGACTATCAACAGACAAAGATCACAAGCGGCAAAACATTAGGCCTTCATAACATCACAGATCAGAAATGTATTGTTCCAGTGGTTGGAGAATGTATTTTACTAAGCACAGTGCAACAACATCTTAACTATAAGAGATAGCACAGTACGACACAAAATTACATCATATCACATGGTAAACTGTTTTGTGGCTGCTGTCTGTCACAAGGCACTTCTGCAGTGTGTTGCAAGTCCTGTTCACCTGCTAGTGAAGCTTGCATTGAGCAAAGCTTACACCTGAGCTACCTTGCGGCCTTTTAACCCTCCTCTCCCCATGTTCTGGCTAGAGCTTCATGAAACTATATAGCCATGCTAACAGCAGCAGTCTGCCTAGTCTGGTACATGAGCGCTTTCTCTTTACACATGGATGGACACTGCAACGATGGGTTTCATCACAGAAAACGCACCAATATGAAATTTCAACAGAGTGATCTTTGACATCTTGATGAACCGGCTATACATTTCAACCTAGGTTGGAGACCCGTACTAGAGAGAGAATAGAATGGATATCTTTATGCTGAGTAGATTCTCCAACCAATACTCACATCTATATCTGTGCTGGAGGATTATATAAACCACACACATACACGCACTGCAGCCCTGTTCCAAGCGAGAAGGCCTCCCTGTGAGTCAGTCCTATCTGAATCTGACACACCCTCGATTGCCAACCAAGTTTGTCTGTGAACAGGAGGGACACATGCAGGGTGGAGGTAACCAAAATTCAACTAAGCAGCTAATTCCCCCAGCTGTTTTGCAACAAAACAATAGACACAAATGACATATGGAAAATGTTAATCTGACAAATGAAAAAGCCAACATATTACTATAAAATGACTAGTTTTACTCACATCCACACGATACATATATATGCCTTCATTTCGCATTTACTCAGGATTGGTTGTTTTCATTTAGATCCACTTGATAGAAAGTGGTATCGAATAATTCATATAGAGGAAGGGTGTCTAGTTTATGCCATCTGGTCACTTCTATTAATGTTGTCTGTGAGTCAGCAGTTGACTTCACTGATAGATGAGGAGAAACTACTGTGCTCCTACTTGTGAGTGTGCATGTGTGTGTGATCCTGCATGTGTGTGTGATCCTGCATGTGTGTGTGATCCTATTTATGAGTGTGCATGTGTGTGTGATCCTGCATGTGTGTGTGATCCTGCATGTGTGTGTGATCCTGCTTGTGAGGGTGGTCCTACTTGTGAGTGTGCATGCGTGTGTGATCCTGCTTGTGAGTGTCCATGTGTGTGTGTGTGATCTTACTTGTGAGGGTCCGTGTGTGTGTGTGATCCTACTTGTGAATGTGCATATGTGTGTACTCCTGCTTGTGAGTGTGCATGCGTGTTCCTGCTTGTGAGGGCCACTGTGTGTTCTACAGGTTAAATAACTCCTCTAACATTGCCTTAATGTACAGTGCAACTTCCAAAAAATGCAAATCACTCCGCAATTCTGAAAATGCATGGCTTGAAATTGTGAGACTATAGCAATGATATAAAACCATCACAGGTTATGAACAAGTAATAATTAATGCAAAAGGTTTTGCGGCATTTGCATTTTCCTCGAATGTATTTATATTTTGCATTACATTTCTAACAGCACTCCAATTGTGCAGTCACTGCCTATAACCATCCTTATCTCGTAAATGAACATTATGTACAGACACGAAGCATGGAACAACGGACCACATGGCATTGTATATAGCAGGTGGCTTAGCCCTGGCAGCTTCTTCCCGCCTTGCTATGGGTTCTACTAGCAAGGACCATCAATTCACGCTAGCAACAAAAGGGTTAGGATGCAACCGATAATCTGAATTGTACAGGTAGAACATTTAGTGTGGCCATCTTGAGTAAATGTCACCGTGGGGTTTAAAGGTTCCACGGCACGTGTAAAACTGGAGCCAAAATCGTAAACAATGGGGTGATCTGTTAAGCACGTAGTGAGAATGGGTGAGTCATTGGTAACAGAAGGGACGCTTAAAGGGCGTCCCAAAACGATTGCTTTTTTATTTTATTTTACCTGAACTGGGACTAATGGATCGGTCTCTTCTGCTTGCCAGACTTCGACCACGCTTGTGGACATTTGACTCAGGGCTAGAAGAGAGGTGGAGAAAGAGCAGCGCATACTGTCAAATAGATCACCTTCACTTTCTGTCAACGTACTGAAAACAAGACACCCCATCTGTTGATGAACATGCATAGTAACCTGTTTTACAAACAATGTATAACATAAACAAGAGCGTTTATCAACCTGTAAAATCGTAAACTTATGGAAAGGTAGACAGACAAATGGGTGTATTCGTCTAACTTGGTAGCTGGGGTTAGCTTTCCGAGCTAAACACATGTACGCAGAAATCGCCTAAACATTGACGAGGGTAGCCTAATTGCGTTGAAATATATTTCTATCTATTTAAAAATTGTAAAAAACATAACTGTGTGCCCTATATTAAAGCGAACTTCTCTTTGTAACGCGACACTTCCGAAATATGGCTTGCTTATGAACAGGAAACTCCACAGTAGGAAAAAATGCTCGTTGTAGAAGGGCGATTAAAAATATTTGTATCATAACTAGACGTGCATAGGCCTATTCCGATTAAAATAATGTCAGGCATTCATGTACAAGTCATGTTTATCCACAATTCACTGGTGGCACAACACAGAAGCAATGCTGTATTAGCAGACTTTTCGCTGTCAACTTGCGGTAGCAATACTGGTGGTTCCAGCCGACATTTTCGCCACTGTCTCAATAACTGAAGAAAATGCACGTATCCAGACCTTGTAGCTGAGCCCCTCCGTGCTGAACGCAGGGCAGAAGTAGCTGTAGAATTCCAAATAGTATATTAATCCACGTTTTCCTGTGACATTGGCTGCCTTGCTGGATATCCCGTAGCCCCGCCATGCTGCTCTGTTAAAGCAGCCTGCCTGGCTTGTGTTCGCTACGCTTGACTTTTTCAGTCTCTCTTCCAAAGAAGCAAACCCTCCCTCTATCTCCCTCCCCGTTCCTCGCCCTCTTTCTCGCTATGGCAAAGGAGTATGCGCCGACTATAGCCAAGTCGTTGCATTGGCCTTCCTGCACCAGCATTTACTAGCTTTGACTTAGAATATGAATGGCATGAACGTGAAAAACATTTAGCAAAAAAAACAAAAACAATTCAACCCATGTAGTTACATTTTTCTTTCCTAGCCAAGCAGTGCATTTACGTGCTGCCAGTACATGACATGAATGTGTCTTGCATTCTGGGGGCCTTGTGTTAGGCTATGTAAGGGTAGTAAATTATGATGTTAAGTAAAAAATAAAAAAATACTCTTAAGAATATTTCCATCCGTTTCAATGGGATGTGTGCAAAGGAACAGAGAATCACAGTTCAACGCCAGGAAAATAATAGCAATAAGGTTTACCACAAGGTTTAGTCATAACAGAGCATCTTGCTCGTTCAAAAATGTGCACTGCAAACCCTAATAAAAATATCGTGAGATATTTTATATTCTGTGATAAATCATATATCTCATTGATCATGACTTTGCAGCAAACCATGACTCATTCACACGCAACTTCAACTTTTTCATGGGCGTGTAACTACTGAGTTAGACGGCTTGGGAGTTGGCACAGATCACGTGTCAAAGACGCTTCGAATTCTGTAATAGAAAAGGTGCTTAATGCATGAACGACACCCGCATACCTATGTGTGGGTGTGTCTCAAACCACCGTTAATGTTTACTTTACGGCTCAGCTAGACTTTACATTATTTGAACAGTGTATTCTGTTCTTTTGTCTATGTCTATGATCTATTAATAGCGATTTTAAAATCTGTGTTTAATATTATATCATATTGTATAATCTTACTGCTACATAAATAATGTTTTTTCCATTTTATGTTATTCCAAAAGTAAAACCAGGTCATGGGTACACATGTCACCATCAATACTTTCAGGATGAACACATGACATGAAGGCCACCATCTCTGATCAAAATTAGGACATGAACGTCCAGTGACTTATGTGTCTATACCTACTTGCCATTGAAACCCGGGACTATTGATGACTGATTGAATTTGAGGAGCGTGACACAGGGAAATTCCACAAGCTGACATCTGACAGACCAATATTTTACCATTTAACATACAATACACCAGAACAACACAAAACATCTATGGGTTTTCAACTGTGTAGCAATACCCCTGGTATGTTTCCGTTTCTGCAAGAAGTGTCAGTAAGGCAAGGAACCATTTCCCCCTTTATCAGAAGTACTCCTGTGCAGGCAGAAGATGGAAGATGTACTCACAGGTGAACATAAGAATACTTGTTGCTTGTCTGTATAAAAACTACAAGACAAGCCAACACTTCAACATATTAATCACTACAAAAAGAGAAAAGAAACAGAACTTTATTGAAACGATTGTGAGTTAACGTCAAGAAACAAGAATGCTTTACAAACTCAAATACTGTGTCAATAAAAGTAAATACGTCAATAAAAGTAATTACATCAATATTCTTCCCTGTGTATTAAATATAATTGCCCCCCCCTAAAGTACCAGGGCACATGTCTGCCGCTCTCCTTTGTTTTCCCTCCCAGAGTGTCTCGTTGCTTCGGACATCTGTATATGGATTGATACATCACACAAGGCTGACTGGCCCAGGTGCTAGACACAGACTAAACCTGCCCCAGAGCTCTGTCTCTCTGGCTGTAAGTACAAAGGAATAGGCAAATATAAGGATTCATTTTGTCATTAGCATATGGATGAGCTTAAGTAGTTTAATTAATTAATTCATATTTAAGTTATTGTTCTAAAACTGGCAACTGCACTGCTGTTTGATGTGCCCGTTACAAATGTTGAGTGCGTCATGTGTTCCAATGAAAGAGTGTGAATGGGCGGCATGTGTGCTTGAGTGTGCCAATAAGTGAATATGGGTGTTTCTGTATGTGTCTGCACATGTACGTTCTGGTACTCGTGTGCATGGGCGTATGCAAAGTGGACACCCTGGCTGCCTGTCACACACACACATACGCGCGCGGGCAGCTTGTTTCCGTCAACAACTCTGGCCTTTCCGTTTTCACATAAACAGGTGTCCCAAAAGTCAGGCAGTCCATGCCCTGCTTTCAAAGAGCCCCCGCAGAGGTCAGAGGTTAGCACAGCGCCTTCTCCTGTGTCACAGCAGCAGCATTTACACCTGGGAAAGCCTGAGCCTAATTCCAAATGACTCCCAAGCAAAGACACACACACACAGGGCCTAACCGCTGACTGGTTGAAAATCATAAGCCTTTCATGGCAGCTTGAGTGGATGATACACCTGTTGAAACTAAAATTATGCTTTTAGACTTAATAGGGTGTATTGTGGATTGAACTAAACACAGACAAACAGATGTTAGTTGTTAGTCCATGTAGTCAAAGTCCTCAGGGATCCCGAAAGCTTTGTCGATTCGGTTGTCGTCAAAACTGAACTTTCTTTTGGCCCAGGACTTGATGGCAAACACATTATCTGTGGAGAAATTAACAGTAATTACTATAACCGTGCCACTAACTGCACAGTTAACTGTACAGTCATTTCTTTGGCATGAGAAACAGAAGGGGATTGCTCAAGAGGTCCCTGAGGGCGGAGAGAGACAGAGACCAGTGAGACAAGTGAGACCAGCAGACAAGTGGTGTGGTTGCATATTTGAGTAACGTTACCCAGAACTATACTAACAAACACGTAAGAACACTGCAACGACACTGCGTGTTGACACAAGGGCTGCAGAGGGAGGTGTGCATGTGACTCTAGAGCTAGTAAGAAGCGAGTATCAGTGAGCGTCTAGGTAGGGGAAACTGAGACCAAGCCAGGGACCGCTTGAGAGGGACAAGGAAACAGGGAAAGTGTGTGTGCCTACTCAACCAGTGTAAAAGGGGTCCTAGATTAGAGCGAGTAATAAACAGAAATGTGATAGTGTTAACGTGTGTGTAAACCCTAAACCTGCTCTTCCTCTGAATACCACCTTAACCCTCGCCCTTCACAAGCACCCAGAGGTCAGCCGTCACCAGGGTTACCCCTGGGGTCATCTGGCGCATGGAGAGTAGCCTAGGTGTCGTGTGCTAGGAACTGAGGCATGTTTAGAACAAGTGCTTTAGGGTGGATTTGACTTCAGTTTCTATGACAGAAAATACATGTCTGTATTGTATTGAGTGATGTGTTTCGCTTGTCAACAGAACAAAAGCTTTGGAAGGGAGGGGAGGGGGAACAGTTTTTGTGTATGTCAGTGTGTGTATGTGCGTGCATCTCTCCTTTAACTGCTGTAAAGTTGACTCATCCTAAACTGTGTAAAAATACAGCCTAGCAAACAGGTAATATAACATTACTCGTGCCTGCCAGTCAATGTGTGTGTTGATTTGACTCACCTGTCCACCTGGAAACGGCCTCCTTCGCAGTGACATTGGACTTCTCTGCAAGATAATGAAGAGAGCAGCCATATTGGTTGGACACAGCATTTCTACAATGCTAGCAGTCCAGGCTTCACTCTACTGTGTACACTGCGGTCTGTTGCCGTGTATGCGGGGGAAGTGTGTCTGGAAGGACTCACTGCTTACAACAGGCTTCAAAGCTGCTCTGCCAAGCCTATTCATCACCTGCCAGCCCCCCGCCCCACCCCGCCCCGCCCACACATCAATTATATGACCAAGTGAAGCAGATCTCTGTGAGGCCCATCCATTCCAGCCGACCTCTGGATGGAACACACTGGGAGATCCGCAGGTCAAAGTGCTCTCAAACCAACACAGTGCCCAGCTCACACGCATGGCAGAGACACGAGGAGATAAGACCAAGAGAAGGGAGCTCAAATGAAACTAAGAGAGAAAGAGAGGGAGAGGGGGGGAGAGAGCAGGGTGGAGAGCAGAACAGAAGGAGGGAGGGAAAGCGTGACAGAGGGAGGGAAAGAGAGGGACCGAGGGAGGAAAAGAGAGTGACAGAGAGAGTGAGAGAAGGGGAAAAAGGGCCAGAGAGGGCTGGGAGGGAGAGAAAGTGACAAAGAGAGGGAGGGAAAGAGGGACAGAGAAAGGGGGGAGAGAGAGACAGGGAGGGAGAGAGAGACAGAGAGGAGGAAGAGAGAGAGGGAAGAGAGACAGACAGAGGGAGGGAGAGAGAAAAAGGGCCAGAGAGGGCTGGGAGAGAGGGAGGGTGACAGAGAGGGAAGGAAAGAGAGGGCCAGAGAGGGAGGGAGAGTGACAGAGAGAGAGAGAGAGAAAGAGCTAGAGAGGGTTGGAAGGAAGGGAGGGAGGGAGGGAAAGAGAAAAACGGCCAGAGAGAGAGGGAGGGAAAGAGAGGGACAGAGAGAGGGAGAGAAGAAAAAAGGGCCAGAGAGACTGGCTGGGAGGGAGGGAGGCAGGCATCATTCACTCTTGGCAGAGAGGCATAGAAACAGCGGCTGGCAGGCGCAGCAACTGCTGCTGAAAACTGAGTCACTCCACATCTATGTGAAAAGCAGGCGAGGTAGGCTGCTCTGGGATCAGATTTAGCTGTTACTGACCACAGTTTTTAGAGGTAGGAGGGACTGGTCCTGGACCAGCCAAACAGAGGGTGATATCTACAGTACCATGTGACCAAGACTGCCAGTGAAACGCTAAATCACTTGAGCATTATGATTTTGGTTTCTCCCTCAATACTTGGTTGGACAGTAGGTTTCAGATGCTAGCTTGCCTGTACCTATATAATGTACCTATAGAACCTATGAACCCAGCACAGCAGTTATATGACTGGCAAACACTAATTAATGGTGGGCCTACGTGTGTGCTAGCATGTGTGCATGCGTACATGGCTGTGTTTACATATAGAATATGTATGCTTGTGCGAGTGTTTCTATCTCAGTTGCTGAGATTAGATTGGCGTTGCCTGGTTACTTGAGCAGGTTCAGACAAGCAGTGTTATGCATCAAAAACTGTGGAAACTAGCCAGCAAGCCAGCCAGCCAGTCACAAATAAACACCCAATAGAGACAAATGGACTCCTTCCCTGATGCCTGCTTCCAAATAAGACGGTTCAGTTCCTAGGTAGACCACCAGCCACTGCATGGAAGATGGCATCTCAAGTGTCCAGAAAGAATGGTCCAAGTGGGGAATGTTCAACTTAACACTGTGGCTGTGCGTGTGTGCGTGCACGTGTGTGTGTGTACGCACTCAGCTCCTTGATCACTTCTGGGTCACACTCTCGGTACTTGTCCAGTTCAGCCTTCAGCTGGGCGTGCTCCTCCCTCAACTCCTGCAGCTGCTCCAGCAGAGCAGCCCGCTCCTCCTGCACGCACACACACGCACGCACACACGCACGCGGATGCATCACACTTTGTGAAGACTCAGATGGAGCAGGATCATGAGTATGTCTTGCGTGTGCGTGGGCGTGTGTGCGTGCTAAAGGCACCTACTGTCTCCTGTCGTCCTATTTTGGCTTTCTCCCCAGCTTGCTGGAGAGTCTCTCTGCGCGCCTTGGCCTCTGAATGCTACAGTTAAAAGGACACAGAAGAATGAACAGACAAAATACCTGTGTGGGTTTGATAAGTAGTCCTTCTGCTTTCAGCCCCCACCCTCCACAGAAAATCTCAGCCACACATGCAAATCAGATCATCCAGAGACAAGCAAGAGAGAGGCACATATTCCTTTTTGTTTAGTCAGTCATCCTCTGGGCTCATTCTGATGACATCATCACCTCCACAGCCAACTGAGGCACATATAGTGTTTCTGTTCTGACCACAATGGTCAAAATATTTTTCATTTCCATTTGTCAGTAGAACATGGTCAGTAAGTCCTGTAAACCATGAGTCATTATGGTCCTGGATTTATACGGATACGTTACATCTTATTGTTATTTAGAGTTTACATAGCGGCAGCCTAGACTAAAGCATGACAGAATGCCGGCAGGTGGGTAATTGTATCACAAGCAGTTTCCCCTTGGAGGGTTTGTTATTCCAGACAGGCTCAGCAGGACCCTGGTGACAGAGACACATCCCATCTCCCTCCTGTGTCTGTTGTGCATCTGACGACATGGAACCAGCATCACACCGTCACCGATCGCAACCAGGCCTTCTTTCACTTCCCCGTCTATTGACGGCGGAACATTCGTCAACAGTGTCTTGAACGCCCCCAGTCCTTTGCCAGTACCTGCAGAATGTGGGTCACCATAGGAAAGGGGGGGAGGAGCTAAACAGACGGTCGCCAACCATTCCCAACAACATCAATCTTTGTCTGCGCCCGCTACAAGCTGCCCGTGTGCTGACGTCTGCTGACGACAGAGTGGAGCTGATTGGGCGAGCCAACAGGATGTGGCATCTGTGGTCCCTGCTAGGCGGGCGACACAAACAAACCAACGTCAAAACCGGAAACGGACGATTTGTCTGGCAGCAAGGCTACAGCTTGGGTTGGTCTGCATCATGAGGTTCAGGGCTCTAACATCTTTCTCTGGGCTCCAAGTTTCTCCAAGTGACTCACCACCACAAAAGCAAAACAGGTTGACGCAACACTCAAGTCTGGTGCAGGGCTCATGTTCATGTTGCGCAAGGACAGTCTTGGAGGTGTCATAACAAGCCTGTAGTCCACAGCATGAGGAACTCACATACCTAAACCTCTAATCAGAGACAGTCAATATGAGAGTAGTTTGTGGAACTGTAGTACAATGTGGGCCTTCCTGTAAACTACTGGGATATACATGGTGAGATCCCAGTCATCAGGAACAGGCCGCCTCCCCCTCTCTCTCACCTCTGCTATTTGGTTGACAGAACGAAGGTGACAACTATGACTCTACCATATGAATATCCATTTAAAGGCTGACCACAGCTACTGGTAGTGTGTGTGTGTGTGTGTGTGTGTGTGTGTGTGTGTGTGTGTGTGTGAGTTTGTCACCTGTTTGTCCAGCTCGTCCAGGCGGCGCTTGCGTGTGTTCAGTGCCTTACTGGGAAACGCCCAGTAGTAGTTAGACGTTCCTACCCTCTCACTGTCCACCATATTGTCATCCACCAGGCTCTGCAGCACATCCTTCACTGACATGGGAGCTGGATGGAGGGAGGGAGAGAAACAAAGAGTGGGAGAGATGGGGAGGAGGTTGGAAGTGTGTTAACTTACTGCACCCTTGCTTCCTGGGGTTAGTAAGTATATGTGGGTACTACACCTACAAGCATATGTATAGACATATAAGCACACACACACAAAAGAAAAAGCAGGAGAACAGCTAGTTAATGATCCAGATGGGGTCTATGTGAAAGTAGCCTAGCACATCTGTGGCCATTATCCTTTTACACACGAGAGAGATAAGACAAAACAGTGGTGTCTGCTTTCTCCAAGGGTCTCTCTGGTGTGTGTGTGTGTGTGTGTGTGTGTGTGTGTGTGTGTGTGTGTGTGTGTGTGTGTGTGTGAGAATGCTCCTCAGAACTGATGTTCCTCCAGAGGGATGGCTGTAAGAGGTGTCCTTTATCTAAAGCTAGCTGGGCCAGAGTAATGGGATTCTCCCTCATGCATAGCCAGTCCCTAGACTGGAGAAACCAATGGAGCTGTTCTGTTGTTGTTTGGATCTGCTCTGGGGTGTTGGGGGAGAACACACACACACACGAGAGAATACAACTGAAGCAAATAGTGTGATCGCACATGATTTTCACTCTCGATTTCTGTCCCCTTTCCTTCTCACACTCCTCCCTTCCCTGACTACATGGGGGTGGGGCAGTGGGGGTCTTCCAACATGTGCTTTCAATTGGTGCCCTGGGTAGCCAGATCCAGTTTCCTCCAAATTAATGTTGGGCCTGGTGTAAAAAGAGGTCCCTTTTGGAGGCGTCCCAGCAGAACGCCGGTCTGGTACTGTGCACAGGATCCTGCATGCACTCCACCTCCTGCTCACACATAATGTAAAGGCTCATTGTGCGTTCAGGTGAATGGCATCTTGGTTAAAAGACTGCCCTGAGAGACCGATGACATGTCACCATGGCAATCACACACTTAAGCCGAGCCATGAGGAGTTTTAGCTGCCGTCATGTCAAGGGGGAAAAACAACAACGCGTCTGCAGACCAAAAAAAGGCGAGAAGGAGAAAGGAGAGGAGAGAGAAAACCACAGGACTGAGGGACGCCTCTAACTGCATGGAATCAGACCGCATGTTGGTCATAAATCAACTATTCTAAGGTGTTCAAGTGTACACTAGAGCAACTAGACACATTTAGCATTCGTGAGAATAACCAAGGCCTCCAGCATCAATGGTTAGCATCTGATTGAGGAACAGAAATGTCTTATTCTGCAGGTTTCACTCGTAAAACAATAACCTCACATCTGGTTTGTCTCAATGAATCACTACTCACTTATTCCTTTTGTCTTGGGGGCGATTTTCTCTATGTCTTTCAGCTGAAACACGTCTTTCTGCCAGGGGAGTGTCGGGGGACGGGGAGGGGGGGAGGGGCGGGGAAGGGGCAAGGGATGAGAGGAAACAATTAAACTGCATCAGCAACACAACACTAGTTATGAAGTACAACGCCTGTTCTACACAGTTTGAGTTTGCCGTCGTTTTCATTTAACATGACAGGGATAGACTGAAAACAATTTAAACATCTATTCCACTAACAAGATCCCATGCACAGTGCAACAGTGTAACAGTTCAAAGGACATATGAGGTTGGTATCTTGGCCATGAAATTAGGATGGAACGAAACATTCTAAATGATGACAATTCTGAATGTTCGGTTCTGTTTTGAGGCTGTTAGAGGCTTGTAGCCTACTTGTAAAAGTTCTGAAAAGACACCTTTAGTATTGCTCAGATCAAAAAGGACACAGATGTATAAACTTGGGACCTAGAAAACATAACATAAGAAGGAGGCATCTTACGTCAGATAAAATGATAATTCAAGCCTCAAGTCCTTTGATATCAAATAAGATTTAAGAAGAGTTCAATATCTAAAACGGAGAGGGGAGGGTGTGTGTGGATAATCTAAAGGCAGGAGCACAATAGAAGAGGGTGTGTGTGTGTGTGTGTGTGTGTGTGTGTGTGTGTGTGTGTGTGTGTCTTTGGCTCTCCAGTGTCTGCACTAAAGACTGTAACTGCACTAAAGACTCTGTAATATATGTATGTTTACACGCTCATATTCCTTGCACATGTACAGCTCCCCATCGGTAAGTATTCGTATTCGTGTATAGTTTGTATCTTTTTTAGTGTATGTATAGGAAAATTGTTAGATTTATCTAATTTTAAATTGATTGTTGTTTGCCTGTACTGTTGTATGTCTGTACTTCTGTAGCACCGGGGCTCTGTGAGGCACGACATTTCGTTCCACTGTATGCCCCCGCATGTAGCGGAATGACAATAAAGCACAACTTGAGGTGACTTGAGGTCATAGCATAGCCTGACGTCTGACAAAGATTTCTACGGAAGGAACCCACCCGTTTTCACTTGCAGATTAAAATATCATACAAACACACCATACCTCTGCTTTGGTCTAGTTGTAACTGGACCTAAAGGCAAGTTACACATTACTTCACAAAAAGGATTTTAGATCCAATTACCGTTTCGAAGAAAATCTCCATCATCCGGGTCCTCTTCTCCTCCAAACTCAGACCCTTTTTTTTCGACTGCCAAAAAGCAATATCAGTGAAATACACCACACACATAGCGTGGCACATAATCAGTGTGTGTGTGTGTGAGTGTGTGTGTGTCCTAGTAGGCCTCCCTACACAGTATGCTTTATTTATGGTGAAATCTCAAAACCATCCAGCATGTTGCCTCAAGGTGTGAACTTGGTAACTACAAGGCCTAATGCACAACAAAGGCTCCAAGGCCAGGGCTAATAAGCTAGTCTAGAACCTTCCTCTCTCACCTTCTCCTGGTGATTTTGAAATGGCACCAGAGATGTCCAATCCTGATCCTCGAGGGTCAAGGTCCTGATTATGATTAAGGTTATTCTAATGAATAAGTCATTACCAGGCTTGCACAGAGCTTGATGACGACACAATCATTAGAATCGGGTGTGCTGGAGCATTGAAACGTGTAAAACTGTCAGGACAGTGACCCTCGAGGACCAGGATTCGACACCCCTGCTTTACACATAAGCTACAGTGCACAATGTATGTAGCTATTGTTCTTGAAAGTTTGCACTTGTCTAGCTAACTCCAGATAGTAATATGTTAAGTGTATTAACACATTTTATCATATTGCATGAAGCATCTGCGTTATGCTACTAATGTAGCTCCCAGTGAAGACTGGTACAGCTAACAAGCTAACAACTAGCCTTCTGACTGTAGACTACTGTAGATGGAACTAAAACTAGAAACAGCTAGTAGCAAACTTAGCTCACCTAGCTAACAATAAAGCCAAGACGCAAACAACAATATCTTACCATTTGCAACTCGTTAGGTGCAACACTTTAACTGGCTATATATTTTCGTCTGTTGCTAAGCCCTTATATTAAGCAAAGAACGCGCATCCATGACAAACTTCCCGCGACATAAAATCTGTCGTCAGAGGAGGTAGTGCGAGCGAGACCGTTCTTTATCATAGTTGCGTGTTGCCCTCATTTGGCCATATTGACAAACTACAACACATAAATTCTCTACGTATTACTTGATCCTCGAGTAGAACAATGCTAATAGTTCTGTAATTTTCCTCATGGCTGAATTATCACCATTGGTATCATGTCTATTGGTTAGTGATATTGCAGTATCATTCAGTAACCATTGATATGCATCAATAATTAAGACCACAGTGCTGGACAACAAGGTTTTTTATTGAAGGTTATACTGTACTTTTTTGCAGTTATTATTTTCACGGCTCAGTTTTACATTCATCAAATCTTCCATGTTAGACAGCGCGCTCTGCAACCTCCCAAACTACCGTTGCTATAGCTACGTACCCACGGTCACCGTAACTCTGTGATGTAATGTCCTATTTATCTTGTCGGTGTTCGTTTGTTACCGCATGTAAAACTACGCCACCTAGTCTTCTTGGCATGGCAGACATTGCATTGATGTCAGGGGTGATCAAAACATTAAATTGTGCTCATGCTCTGAATGCAAGTCTCACTGATACAAGACTTCAGGAGGGCCTATGTAGTAGTCTACAAATGAGAGTTTTAAGAGTCCACTTGGATAGAAGGAAGCTATTGAGCTTAACAGAAGATTAGGGGGATAGAGACACATGAGTAGATATACATAATGTATCAGTCTTTATGTGTTACAAAAACTGCTATCTCCCTCAATGCCTAATTCCTAAATACAGTATATATTATCTTACCATTATTCTTGTGCTAAAATCAAGTTTGTTTTGCATCCAGTTTCAAAAAACATAAATCCAACATAACTCTTAACATCTATAACATAGACTACATGTTACAAGCTTTGCTGTGGTGAATGCTTTAATTACTGAATATTGGGTGTCAGGTCCCTGTGTAGACCTTTGTAAGAAACTCATACTCTATAAATGTGTGTATTCAGTGCACTAAAGCCTGAATAAAAAGATATGTCAAACTGCTGTGATATGACATCACATGATTTACATAAGGAAATACTCAATCACTCATTGGCTATATAGATGGATGCCATGGTACTGATCACATGTACAATAAAGAACACAATATCACAGGAATTGACTAATAGTGATTTTGCTTTCGCCACCATGTGCAGACTGTCAGGAGTTTCTGTTTAGTGCATGTGTGTGCATGTGTTGGTGTGCATGTGTGTGCATGTGTTGGTGTGCATGTGTGTGTTCATGTCAACCAACAGGCAGTACAGGATAAACCAATCACGATAACAACAATTAAAACCCATTAAATAATGATTAAATACAAAGCAGAAACAAATAAAGACATTATTCTTTACAGTGGGTAGGCAGACGCACAGAATGCAGAATATATTACACCGATAAATGGACGTTCGTATCAACCAATAAGAACTGTTAGAAGTTCAGTGTCTCTGACATCATCTTCCACCAGTCCATCAGCTCCTCCTTCTCTTCCTCCTTCCTCTCCACAAGAGACTCCAGTTCAAAATCCACCTGAGCGGAATGGATGGATGGATGGACAAGGAGGAGAAAAAGGCAGATTAGGAACATTTAGAGGGTCAGAAACAGGGGACAAAGAAAGGAAAAGTGAGTCAATGTTGTTATGTAATGCTTGTGCTAAGTTCCCATTCATCCTGATTGCTATATAGGACTACTGTAGGCGGTAGGGGATCTAGTATATTATGGGATGCTTACCCTTACTGCTGGGCTGTAGGCAACAGCCACCTTCTTGATGATGGTGAGATAACCTGGAGCTGAGGCTGATATCTTGTAGTTTCCAGGTGCCAACAGGCGCCAGTAATCACCATCTTTGGCTACAGAAGTCAACAAGTAAACAAGGATTTTGTTGTAAATAGAAATTGCATCAACATTATAATATCACTGGTTTTAGGTAGCACACTCTCCAGTTTAATGACACATACAGAACAACAGGCCTACCTACTTACACACACAAAATCAGCATTGAGTTGCGGTTGAATATAAAGAGCACTTACAATCGCATGTAAGGCTTACATTAAATACCGGTATGTACATTTCTGAAATACTTGTGTGAATCAATTGCTTACAGTTACGACCTCAAATGTTAAGCCTTGATTCAGCAAGCCCTGATTTAACAAGCCTCAGAAATATCACATACTGTGACACAACTCTGACAGCCTTTGAGGAGTGTTGTAATACACAAATTGTCCATGAGATGGTAGGATTGGCTACCTTTTGGTATGTAAGGCAATTGTGACTGATGTGCAGTATTGTCTTTATGAAATGTTTAGATAAAGTTGGATTAAGTAGATGTGTACCTGTAGTGATGTCATGATCGATGCCCTCCACAGAGATAGAGGCGTTGGAAATGGGGTTTCCTTGAAGGTCCCGCACAAAGCCCTTTACACCGCGGTGGACCTAAACACACACACACACACGCTTTCTCACTGAACTATCGGTTTTATTTTTGTATTCATAGGCTGACTTTGCTTGTATAAACTTTTCTGGTCAGAAATATACTAACATGCGAAGAAGAATATATGGTATACCTGCTCTATGTAGTTCACCAGGGAGTTGCGGTTTTGCTCCCAGTAGGTTTTCAAAGTGTCCTCAGCTGGGAACTTGTCACAGCTCAGCTCCAGAGTGATCTCAAAACAGTTACTGCTCAGGTAGTTGAAATCCTGCATGCCTATTTATGACAGAGAAACATTTTATCACCACCATTGTATGTTTGTGTGCGTGTTAATGCAAGTATATGTACAGTATGAAAGTGGTGTTACTGCATCATGACTGGGCCGAATCACAAAACAGGTCTGTCAGCCAGCCTGTGTATGTGAGTGCATGTGTGTGACTGACCCCCAGGCACGCTGTACCATGCCCCTCCGTTGGTGATGCCCTCGGTGAAGCTGGAGTCGTCGTCATTCTTGCGGCAGGGCGCTCTCTGGGGGTCCGACATGACGGGGTTGAACATGGAGTAGGCCCGCGCCAGGGACTTGAATGTCACGTCATCGGGACTGGCGCTGTACTCATGGGTGGAGCCTGAAGGAGGGAGAAAAAGGGAAATGAAGGGAGAGGAAGTGTGTGACTGCAGTGAGCGTGTGTGTCAGTGTGTGTGTGTATAGGACCTGGGAATGGGCGTATGCCTGTGTATAACCTCTAAGTGCAGGGCCTAGCCCTAGGACCTAAGAGAGCATGCGTGTGTGTGTGTGTGTGTATGTGTGTGTGTACCAGTGCGAGTTTCATCATAGGGGTAGTTGGCCACTACATCTCCTCCATGCAGGTTGGCAGACAGGACAAAGGGGATGTCCATGATCCAATGGATCACTGCTTTGGTTTCTGGAGCCAGCTGAGAGAGTGGGCAGAGGTAACACAGGTTAACACAGGCCCACGGCTGCTCATGCACAGGTTCTGATCGACACATGCACACGTGAGCGTATGAGCCTGAGATCGAGGGGCTGCTCGTCACCTTGGCATTCTCATCCACGGCTTTCTTCATGTTCTGCAGAAGGTGGTTGTTGGCTCCGCCTTCCTTCTCGTTAATGTAGATGATGCGGTCGAGGTCGGGGAAGTTGCGGTTCAGGTCTACCCCCTGGGCGTTGCTGCGGCCCACGAACCAGTCCTTTAACTCGCCCGGCTGCACGGCAGGGGAGTCAGGAGAGGGAGGAGGTGAGTGTAGCTGTTCACTGAACAAAATCATTCTTTGTACTCATTTGTGTGCTGAAATGTAAACTCCAATGCAAGAACGAGCGTGAAAAGCTGAGAATGAAGGAGAGAGAGAGAGGAAACAACGACAGAGATGAGAGAGAAAGAAAGCCAGCAGGAGGGATACATGTGCTACTAGGTCAGGGCTAAGAGGAAGTCTACAGTATAAGCTGTTGTCTGCAACCCTAAAAATACACCCCAGACAACTTGTTTGCATAACATTTCCTAAGTAGCATGTATACATTAGTGAGCGTGCGTGTGCAGTAGTGTACGTGGCTGTACGTGCACTAGTGTACTTGTGTACGTATGGACTTCATGTGTGTGGGGTGTATGGTACTGTATGGTACTGCACGTGTGTGTACCTGCGAGGCGGCCTTCTCAAAGCCGTCTGGGTTCATGGAGGGCATCAGATGAATGCGTGTGTTGCGGATGAGGTCGATGATGGTGTCATTGCCCAGCTGGTACTGGTTGCACAGGTACTCTGCCAGGTATACAATCAACTCCCGGCCCACAGCCTCATTGCCGTGCATGTTACCGATGTACTTGAACTCAGGCTCACCTGAGGAGAGAGGCACACCACACACACATGTTAGGCGTGACATGTTGTATACTAATGTGTTTCTTTTGTATGGAGAAGAGAGAGAATCACAGGGACAGATATAAACCAGACACGCTTACTCCACATGAAAGAAACACCCACTAACCCATTGTTAAGTCGTTTTTCTGCGTAAATTGTCTTTCCATATGGGTTGTTCAGTTCAACCTGAGCCAATAGCACCAGAGTCAACTGAAGCCCACTTAAACGCCTGCTTCTTTTCTCTCCCCAAATGTTCTTCCCAGGTTTCTCTAAACATCTTAGATGGCCGCAGACATGCACACAAACACCCCTCAGCTTTCATTCATGAGCCGCTTCCTGAGGCTGAGAGAAACCTGACCTTGTCAACTATCTGAGGCCACCATCTCTAGTGAGAGCTGCCCTCCTTTCTTAAGTGTGATAAAGAGCTGTGATTTTCTATGGAAATCACTATGGAAAGGAACAAATACACAGCACACGCACAGCACATCCACACGCACACACGAGACCAATGAAAATGTCAGGCAAGGAGAAAGGTGTTCAAACATCACTGTGCCTTCACTTTCACACACATAGACAGAACTACAATTGGCACCAAATTATAAACAATTCATGGGTGTTTCAGAGCAGACAACAGGCTGCAGATATCTTACAGAATATAACATGCATTTGATGGAAAGGGTGTTTAGACACCCGTACTTAGCAGGTTCATACAAGATGGTGCAATAAATGCATGCAATAAATACTCTGCATGTTCCATCTGTTCCTTACACTAATTAGCCTTACTTCACTCTCTTATTCTAGAAAACACACATACACCGCAGAGCAATTGGTGATAGTGGGCCAGAACGTTAGACCACCGCTGCTTGTTCCCTATATCTTTATTTTCAGGATCCCAGACTCTCTCTCACAAATGAATATTTTAATTTAAAAAATGTTCACCGCTAATCGTCTCTGTGTGTGGGAGCAGAAGGCCATGTTTATGTAAATCTCTGAAACCATTTGATCTATCTTTGAAAAGACCACAGCAAGCTTTCATGTTTGGGACACACGCAAGCCTGCACACACACACGCACGCATGGACACACGCACGCACACACACACATCTGGAAAGCAGGTTATTTTTAAATGCTAGAGTCTGGTTCCTCTCTCTTTCCTGCTGCTAACAACTTCAAGACTATATACAATTAAATCTCCTTGAATGGTTTTAACAGGGAAGCAGACCGCACGCCTCACAAACCTGAAAGAGCTGTCATCCACACACACACACACACGCGCACACACACACTTTGATGTTACAGTATATTAGCTATTGCATAAGTTCTTCTGCAGATGTTCAATGTCAAGGTATTCTATTCTCTTAACAACACATGTTTAACTGACTGATTGTGTGTGTATGTGCTTGGTGTGAGTGTGTTGGGGGAATAATGAGACACAAGCATGTGTTTCTTCTTAAAATGCACTGAAACATTTCAAGTTTAAAACTGTGATTCACACATACACGCAGACACACACACAAAACCGTGAAAACAGTCCAGATGCATAATCCTCACTAATCAATATAAACATGTGACACATCTTTAGGTACACACTTCTACAAACCCCTGTACATGCATACACACAAAGAATGACAAGAGAATCATAGTCCATGTCTGTATCAATCTGTTTATGTGAGACCACAGAGCAGTTCAGCCCCCAACGCCTGTGCTCTGATTAGCCAACAGCGGTTTGACATGGGGTAGATCAATACAGCCGCCTCTGACGTGAACGCTGCCGTGGCAACATCAGTGGAGAATCCAGCAAAATGTCTCTAGCACATTAGTGGTCTCCGTGTGTCATGGTTACGGTGACAGATGACACCAGCACAAACATACAGGTAGTGCGTCATTACAGTGACTCAAAGAAAAAACAGTTTGCGCTGATGCAGCTTAAAAGACCATTATCAGCATCTGACCAAATCACCTGTCTGGGGAGAACACAGTCACAGCCATACTTAATCACCTGTCTGGGGAAAACACAGTAATAGCCATATCTAATCACCTGTCTGGGAGAACACAGTCATAGCCACACTAATCACCTGTCTAGGGAAAACACAGTCATAGCCATACCTAATCACCTGTCTGGGAGAACACAGTCTTAGCCATACCTAATCACCTGTCTGGAAGAAAAACAGTAATTGCCATACCTAATCAACTGTCTGGGGAGAACACAGTCACAGTCATACCTAATCACCTGTCTGGGGAAAACACAGTCATAGACATACCTTATCACCTGTCTGGGGAAAACACAGTCACAGCCATACCTAATCACCTGTCTAGGGAGAACACAGGCACAGCCTGTGAGAACTCTGGTACAGCCACGGATGGCCACAGGACCCAAAATGGCCTCCTTAGTCTGTCTTTCATCTACGCTTTCTTAAAATCAAATCAAAGCTATTGGTATGGCCCCTATCATAAGCAACGTCTCAGAGGGCTTCAAATATGCACATAGAACTGCACTATTTGCATATGGAGGAAGGGAGAGGAGGAGGAGGGTAGAGGAGAAGGGGAAAGGGAGGGAAAATGAGGGAGGAGGGAACGGGAGGAGAGAAAGACTTGGCTTTCCTCTGATGTATAATAGATGACCTCTGGCTGAGACCTTAGAGATTCTTTCTCCATCTTTCTCTTCCTCTATCTCTCTGTCTCTGTTCCACTATCTCACTCCACTTTCCCCTTCCCTCCCAATCTTCTTTTCGCTCTGTTCTTTTGTTCCTCTACTTATTTTTCCTCTGTCTCCTTATCTAATTCCTCCTCTCTTTTCCACTGTCTTTTTCTCTCTGTGCGTCTGTATATGTACTGTATACAATCAAATGCTTTTCCGTCCTCTTCCTCTGGAGAACAGCTCACAGCTACAGTGGAACAACACATCATAAAACACTTGTCGGCTCTTTATTTTCTCTCCCTTCTCCTCAGCTCTCTCTATTTCTGTCATGGGATTTCCAAAATCTTCAGCACACTGCATGAATATGAAGCAACAGTCCTTCTAACCCTCTTTCATGATCATTGCATACATTGTACATGTAGAGACTGCTGTGCATATTTGGATGTGTGTGTGGATGTGCGTGCATGTGGATGAGTGTGTTGTCGTATGCATGTGTATTAAAAGAAGGATTAGAAGGTTCCGCTTCAGTCTGATTAAATGACCTACTGCAAGATCACACACACATACATGGACAACTGGGTTAACCCTAACCCTAACAGTAGGTCTTCATGTATCACAGCACCTACATAAACTGAGATAGTAAATGAGAAAACAACCATCACAATTAACTGGAAACTCACTCTTTATTGCCTTTTTTACTGGGTCTTTATGACCTAGAAAAAGGAGCCGACTACTTAATGTCAACTCCACCAACAGACACCAGCACACTACTTAGTGTCAACTCCACCTACAGATACCAGCATACTACTTAGTGTCTACTCCACCTACAGGCATATCAGACCTAGAAATCAATCCCAAAGACCTTTTCCCTCAGTCCTAACGAAGTCAGTGCCAGAATGTCTGTAGAGCTGCAGTCAGAGGAGTTGGTCGGTGTGTTTACACACCCTGTGCTAGCCGGGTAGCATGTGACAGATGGCCGGTTAGCCGACAGATGCACAAGCTCAGAGGACGCCGGTGATCGCGGTTCGAACCAGTCAACCGTGCACAGCCGGGAGGCTCACCGCCCGCTAAGCCGATCTGTTGTCACGGCAACCGCTATTTCGGCCTCACCTTAAACTTCTGACACCTTGGAGGTGATTGATTCACGTAGCAGGCTGCAGCCTGGACATACGATGTCAACAAAAGATGATCCACATAAAAACACCTTTTGGATGACCATACAGCAGATCATCCTCCCAACCAATGTAATACCTTTCAGAGCAGGCTGGAAAAGACCCTTGCTGGGTTCAATACAGAATCTTCCAAAGCTAATAATGGTTCTGTATGAAACCTAAAGATTCTACCTTGTTCTCTCTATGTGTGTGAAGGAGGTGGGAGGAAAGGGGCTGAAGGGGGTTGATGGGCGTTATGTTGTCCCTTGAGACCAAGCAGGGGCTGAGCTGTGGAAACTCATCTGGTTGTGATCAGAAGCTCCCTGCTGCTACCATGACTCACTCTGACTGCAGCTCTACCCAGCTCTGACTGCAGCTCTACACAGCTCTGACTGCAGCTCTACCCAGCTCTGACTGCAGGTCTACACAGTTCTGACTGTAGCTCTACCCAGCTCTGATGCTACTGGCTGCCAATCTACCCAGCTCTGACTGTAGCTCTACATAGCTCTGACTGCAGCTCTACCCAGATCTGACTGCAGCTCTACCCAGATCTGACTGTAGCTCTACACAGCTCTGACTGCAGCTCTACCCAGATCTGACTGCAGCTCTACCCAGCTCTGACTGCATTTCTACCCAGCTCTGACTGTAGCTCTACAAAGCTCTGACTGTAGCTCTACACTGCTCTGATGTTACTTGACTGTCACTCTACCCAGCTCTGATGTTACTGACTGCCGTTCTGCCCAGCTCTCATGTTACTGATTGTAGCTCTACCCAGCTCTCATGTTACTGTCTGTAGCTCTACCCAGCTCTGATGTTACTGTCTGTAGCTCTACCCAGCTCTCATGTTACTGTCTGTAGCTCTACCCAGCTTTGATGTTACTGACTGCCGCTCCACCCAGCTCTGACGTTACTGTCTGTAGCTCTACCCAGCTCTGATGTTACTGGCCTGTTCAGTCATTGTCATCTGATGTAAATCCACTGTCCTCCTGTCACACACACACACACACGTATACAGGGATAGTTAATTCTGTCTATAAATGGTTGTTGGACAAACTTATATGCATATTTACTTAATAACAAGACCAGGAAACGGGGATTTATATATCCTGATGTGAGACAATACACACACACGGCCAGCTGCCATATTTTCCATTCAAAGAGAATGTTTGAGAATGTAAGTTTTATATAGTATGTATTATACAGCAGAGGTACTTGTTCCAGCAAGTCACCTCAGATAACTGAAGCCATAGAGCCGCAGTGGGGTGTTTAAGTCATAAGGGACAGACAGATTTGGTACCTAAGACTGTGACTGTGCTCTGTGCCATTGTCACACCACACCCATGCGTAGTCTATAGTTACAGTTGGCTATAGGCCTGCGTTAAAACCACAGACAGAAACATACTTCTACTCATTACAAGCAGGCTCTGGGCCTAAATGTGCCAATTAGGGCAGGGTATGCCTAGCTTTGATACATCTCTGGCCCACTGTTATCCATGCAGGTTAAGTGACAGGCCTATAAAGTCAGGCTACACTGTACTATAACATTTAGATCACTTTTTGCCCAAATTATTTAGATGACAGGTCAAAGGAGCCACTCTGTTCTCATTATATTGACAATTTAGTTTGCCATTGAAAGCGTTTTGTTTTTACTATGTCTTTGTGTGTTTGAATGGGTTGCCAAACCACTTCTATAAGCTCTAAATTACAGTGTCCTATGGCAGGTTCCATTTGCCGTGTCAACACCGTTCTCAGCATCACGATTCCGTGAAAGCTTACTGAGATTCTCTTCATCCAGCAAAATGGCGGCGTCGCCTGGTTGTTCCAACAATCTACACCCTTAAATCGGTGATAGGATACACTGTGCATCGAATGCGGCCCTTTTACGCACTCGGTGATATGGCACACCTGCCTGCGACTTTTTTACACCAGACGATGAAAGGACGATAAAAACACGTATTTCTCTGAAAACAATTATTGCTTAAGTATTAATTCATTTTTCTGTGAGTTAAAGGCTTAACCGTTTGCGACCTACCAAATACAGCTAAATCACTGAGTGATTCAAATAGCGCAATTGTGCGTGATGCGTGTGTTATTGACTGTGAAGGGCTATTGTGACCATTAGAAAGGGGAGGGGGAATGGGGGACGCAACTGACCAGGCTCGTGCGTTCCAGGGTTGTCTGACATCTCCAAAACGAGCAGTTCTCGGCCCTCGAAGCTCTCCCCGATGGTGTAAATGCGCGTGATGGACGGGCACTGCAGCCACACCGACACCAACGCCTTCCGTAGCTCTTCATAACGATGATACTCGAACGAGATATCTCCATCATCGGCTCCGTTCACTGCTGCCAAGGCAACGAGAGTCCCGAATAAAACTAGTGTAACGACCGGTTTCATTTTGGTACGCTATTTCTCCTCTCTCCTCTCTGTCCGTCTCTATCCTGCGACTTGGTGTCAAGTCTTATCTCTGCACCTTTGCCTCGCTCTGCACTATAAATACTTATCTATCTTTCTCCGGGATGTGCTGCTGTACAGTACGCCACCTGAGCTCGCCTCTCTCTCTCTCTCTCTCTTTCTCTCTCTCTCTCCTCTCTCGTCTCCTCTCTTCTCTCTCTTTTTAACTCCCCTTCTCTTCTCTTCCTCTCTGCTCTCTCTCTCTCTCGCACACACACACCAACAACACACACTCTCTCCTCTCTCATTCTCTCTCTCTCTCTCTCTCTCTCACTCTCTCTCTCCTCCTCTCTCTAAATCTCTCTCTCTCTCTTCTCTCTCTCTCTCTCTCTCTCTCTCTCTCTCACCCACTAACTCTCCTGTCCAGTGCGCGCCGCGCTAAATTGCGATGACGCGCTGACTGCGCAACGCATACATGAGAGGCGTGGCCAAGCTACATTGGAGAAAAACACAAGCGTATAACCACTACATTTAAGAACATTCATCCATTCATCTATGGATAAATGGATCTGGAACAGTTTTCACCATCTATTTTCTAATGTAAATTAAATGAAAGATATATCATATTGGGTGTGTCCGGAAAAATAATGTTTCGAAATGTATTTTCCTCACTTGTATTGCACACCTGATCTACATTTACCTGGCATTGGTAATTCATGAGAGTCATTGTTTTTCCCGGTTTTTCAACTAAAAACGTCGTCTCACTTCGGTAGCCTAAAGAAGATATATTCTGTAAATCCAATTGCATTCACCGGATTTAATATCGAGTACAAAAGTATCTCATAACTGGAGACGGTGAAAAGGTCGAAAATATTATTTCCCGTTGAAAGACCTTAAAACTAATTTTACACTACTACTTGAGTATAATGAAAGTAAGTCGCCTTAAATAGAAAAGAAATGCAACATGAATAGTGTTTTTATTTCAAGATCAGATTTGCTCATTAAGCTCATAGATTGCTCATAGATCATGAAAAATGTAAGACTCGTATTGAGATTTAAAGGATCATAAAAACACTTATGAAAGTTTTATGACACTTTTTAGTATGAGGAAAATCTAGCCAGAATAATGAATATTAGACTTACAACAAGCTTGTTTTAAAAATAGTTGACAAACCCCGATTTACACACTAGCTTTTCTATTTATTTTACGTACCACAGATTTGTGGATCAGGGAACATATAGAACATCATCTAAAAATCACCAGTTATAACATCATAAGGTAATAACATAAAATAGTAGTCAAAATAAAACCATGTAGGGGGCTGTAAAGTGCTATAATGAAACATCTCGTAGAGAGTACATTTCTTGGAGGTTAAAGAGATGTATTTCATTCGAAGTAACTGTTATTTCAAATAGTTTCAAGAAGAACCAAACACAATTTAGCAACAATGTTACCATTCTCATTTATTCAGCTACAGGAAACCCCCAAAATATACTTTTCTCTTCATGAAAGGCACACAGGTCGGACCAGAGACACCTTCTTCCTGACTTCCTACAGGTAATACAATCCACTGCTCAGTCCCAGTTTCCAAATAGGAAGCTTTGTTTGTGCTTGCTGTGTGTGGAGAAGAACCTGATGTACAAACAAAAACAACCGTACCTACTATAGGCACTGTTTGTTTGTTTGTCTCCCATATGTGTAATCTGTATATACGTACAGCAAGTAGGTGTGTCTGCATGTATGTACAGTAGGTGTGTCTGTTTGTACCTAGGTACATTAGCTAGGTGTGTGTGTGTATGCATGTAGGTAGGTACAGTACGTATGTATGTGTGTGTATGCATGTAGGTAGGTACATTAGGTATGTGTGTGTATGTATGTAGGTAGGTACATTCGGTATGTATGTGTGTTTGTATGTAGGTAGGGACAGTATGTGCGTGCGTGTGTGTCTATGTATGAAGGTAGGTACATTCGGTATGTGTGTGTGTGTATATATGTAGGTAGGGACAGTACGTATATGTGTGTGTCTCACTGCATCTTCTTGCCATCGTGTTTCTGCAGGTGTTTGTTGTACTGGCTGTCAGTGTTGAACAGCTTGTCCCACCAGGTGAAGGTGGAGGCATAGTTCCCCACAAAATTCATGTGGTGGAAGTCATGGAAACGAGTGCCAGCGTAAAATGGAATGAGGTGGAGGGGGTTCAGAGGGATGTCATACCCGCTGCATAACGACAGGAGAGAGAGAGAAGCAAGTCTATCATTATTATATGAACTATAAACATGATTAAAATATTTACAATAAGTAGGCCTTACTGTTGTTGACATGTATACAGCATTGCATTTCAGATCCTGTCTACTTAAGATGCATTTGTTGCTATGTAGTTGACACCTTATCATGTAGCTAAGTTTGTTTTTATTATTTTTCTTATTGATCCTGGTGATCAGATACCGATACCAGTCTGAACAACAAACCATCAAAACTATGCTCCATTACCTGCAGTATTTGTATGCTGCTTTTGACCAAAATCAGTTGCTAAATGAATACAATATCAATGGAAATGCTCCTTTGCCTTACTGTGCAACACGCAGAAGCTAATTGTATGGATTTGTCGCCATCTAGTGGTCAACATAGTGTATAAAACTCATTACCTAGGCAGCGTCACAAAACCTCATGGGTACAAATTGTTCCTTGACTGTACCACCCTGTGTGTGTGTATGCGTGTGCATATGTGTGTACCTGTGCACGTCGATGGTTTCCAGAAGACGGAAGGCGACCCAGGCCCACAGCAGGAGGACGTGGTTACAAAAGATCATGATCCCGATGAAGAAGCCAGCGCCCAGGATGACCGTCTCCAGAGGGTGGGCGTACTCTGCCTGCATGCCGAACGGAGCCTGGGGGGGAAGGGATCGGTTATGTACGTTGAGGTGTGTGTGTGCTAGAGGGTGTGCGCGTCTTTGTGTGCGTATAAGAGTGTGCTCTTGTGTTACTCACATGAACTTGTGGTGGACTTTGTGAATATGTTTATAGATCCAGTGAGTGTGTGTGTGAGGGAGAGTGTGCGCACATGAGTGCGTTGCTCACCGTGAACTCATGGTGGACCTTGTGAATGTGTTTGTAGATCCGCCGGTGGTGGAGGAGGCGGTGGAGGAAGTAATGCCAAGCGTCCTCAACCACTGCACATCCAAAACACTGAGCCACCATGAAGGACCTGGACACACACACACAGGATTGTATAAGTACAGGATAAGGATGAAGTGTGTGTGTGTTTTGAGAGACATATAAAAAGTTGTCCGTGGCAAGCATTGATCGTTTTTGCAAATGTGTGTGAGACAGCGTGTGTGTGTGTGTCAGACAGTTCTACTGACCAGCGTGGCATGGAGTCCCAGTCATAGGGGATGCCAAAGTATTCAGTGAAGTGATACGTTCCACATATCATGGGCAGCTGGATACAAAAGTGGTTAAACAGCAGCATCTTGAAACACTTCCACTGCTTTTCCCAGGTCTCTGGTTTATCCTGCATGCACAGAAACACACAGAACAAGATAATTCAACTATTCCACCATCTGCAAATAAAACAGCTCAAATGAATATTCAAGTCACACACATCCACACCCACAAACCTGTTGGATCTTATATTTCTGCATAAAAGGTAAGAACTGAAACAGGAAACCGGGAAGGCAGAAAAGGAAGTAGATGAACTCGTGGACGATGAGAGACCCCCAGGTGGCAATCTGGAACTTGGTGTAGTTGTCCATCATGTAGGTCCAGGCATACTTGAAAGAGGGCTGTAGAGGGTTGTCTGGTAACACTGCATCCACAAACTCCACTGCGAGGTAGGCAGAGCCCAAAATGTCGGCTGTGGCATTCACCTCCATGATGACAAATGCTGCAGGGAGTAGCGGCGCGGGCTGAGGAGAGGATGGGCCCAAAAGGAGCAGGAACAGAATGTCAATCAGGAATAATACATAGTCCTGCCCTCTGCCCTACTACAGAGAAGAGCCTGTATTGCTTTGTGTGAAACAAAAAACATATCTAAAACGAAATAGAACGTGTGTATTAAATGATACTATTTCGGGTTAAATAGTTAAGTTACACGTCAAAATAACAACATATATGTATTGAGTAAATATGACATGTGAATATTAACGAATGTGAATTGCTTTTGAGAAAGCCGCGACAATTAGACGAAAATAAAACACGTCTTAAAACCCAAACTGTTTGAAATATTTGAAATGTATAAAGCTTGAATTAAACTCTGCTTTGGAACCAACTGCACGCCATCCTATGTTTTGTTTAATTGCATCAGGCTCAAATATAAACATATCTTGCAGGGAACGTCGTGTTTTCCTAATGGAGAATGGTTATCTGACGCCCATCGCCTACATAAACCACACATTTCTCCATCTCATCTGTCAACGCTCTAAAGTCTTTAAACCAACATGCACAATAATAAAAGCTAAAAACTCTGCAATTTCTGTTAGTACTGTGTGGAAATATCTCACCTTAGTTGAATTGTCCCGTTTACCTGAGCAAGAGGAAGTCGAGCGAGTGAAGTACAGTAATAAGCAGAAACACGATTGGTCGATGAGAAAGGAGACTGACGTTGGAGATCACAAGGAGCTCGCTAATTGGTCGACTGTATGGAGTGATGATAGTGAGACGCGGAGTTGTTTGAGCAACGTCCAATCAGAGGAGCGTTGTTGCTTTCATAACCTCAGAGCGCAATGCAGAGTTACGGAGAGGAGATGGTACGGGACATGAACAGCTGAACTTTGAGTCACTGAGGTGTGTCCATCATAATTCTTCCTACTTACATCTGATTTTATATAAACAAAGTAATTACATCATAGGTGTACTGCAACTGCACGTATTGTATTTTTATCTCACATTTTTGGGATACGATGCGATGTCTATATGTAATAAAAAGAAGCAGACACAAATAACGAATATATACCGACGTCAATTTTATGTTAGATATAAATACAAGAAGCATATTTATTCATGGGAATATAAAATAAGTATTGAAACAATTTCAAAGGTCGTTACACAACATTCCTTGATACACGGACTGGAGACGGACGCATCAGTACTACTAGCAATACTTAAAAAAGGGTCAAGCAGAAAGCAGAGGATATAAAAGGAGAGAAGCGCAAAATACATTTGAGAGAACAAAAAGCGAGAGGTTTGGTCACTTTACTGAAAATATAGATTGATAGAAATACCGAAAAAGGAATAGTGCTGAAAATAAACAGAGGGAGAGAGAAAGAAAGAAAGAAAGAAAGAGGGAGAGAGAGATAGAAAGAGAGAGAGAAAGAGAGGGAGAGAGAGCTATAGAAACATTCATATCAGGTCAGGGTGCAGTAGTAGGTAACAGGATCCCTACACAGATGTAGTGTGGTAAGGAGTCAGGTTGGAGGTTAGGACCATGCAGACGTTCAGCCATGGTATGTGCTACCAGCCAGTTTCAGCAAGTTTGATCACAAGGAGTTAAAAACCATCCACCAATTCCATTACCTTCTTGTCTTTTGGCACCATGACACTTGGCACCTTTTCCGTAAAATCCCCAATATTTTTCTTTCTAAACAGTCAAGTTTGTCTTCCATGTGACGTTTATCTCCCCTGAAATGTACAATTTCTACAATCACCTCCTTTACAGATGTTTTAAACAATGTTTTAGCTTCAAAATGGCACCCTATTCACCAATGAAGTACGCTACTTCCGATGATAGCAATTTAGGAAGAGCCTTACACTGTAAATCTATGGTAAACAATAAGCATCTAACTGGAGAATAGGGTATCATTTGAGACCGCTTTAGGGTCAGCCATGTTTTAAGCACTGTTAGAAGTCAAGCTCTGAGTGAGACAAGTCGTCACCACAGACTCATTGGCTCACACTTAGACATGTACGCACGCAAACACACACTTACACAGGCACGTGCACACACACACACACCTCCACGCACCGTAGCGAGGATGGAAATGAACGTGGCTGAGAATCTGAGCAAATGATCAACGGTCCTTCGAAAAAGAACAAGATCAAATCATTTCAGCAACATTAAGACAATGTTACTTCTTGAGTGGCCTTGAGTAACAATGGCGATGTCCCAATGGCTTTCAAGACTCAACTGAAATTCCTCCATCCAACAAAACTGGAATCTTGCTTCCAAACGTCAAAAAAACACAATCGCCGTCTGACTCAGCCGTTCCAAAGCGCTACCGTCCAACCGATCTTTAAGTGCAGTCATCTTCATCATCCTCCTCCACATACTTGGTGCCTATGAAGGCAACTTCAGGTGGATGCGCAGACAGACCCTGGGTTAGGTTTCTGCAGAGAGACGCTCTCTCTTCAAACAGCAGCTGCAGATCTCAGATCAGTCATAAAGGCTTGTCAATTACCGTCACTCCTACGGAGCAGTCAAAGCACAGACACACACTAATCAGGATATTTAGAATGCGGATAATGCAGAGTTTCAGACCTACGACAAATAGTTATTTATGTAATGCATACTGCTTTGGGAGATTTTGGTTTAAGTACACATGGAGTATTGTGTTATGTGTGTGTACTTCCGGTAATGCCATTAGTAAGAATCAGATCTGACTCAGTTCACTAGATGGCAGCATATCAGGATAATCTGTGTATTATATGACTCTGACGTCTCTCCTTGTGTGTTTGTGTACCTGCGTAGCTCCGCCCCGTACTCATACAGGAAGGCAGTAGTGTCCACTTGTCTGAGCTAGGGTTGTACAACTCAACAGAGGCCAGGTTACAGCTGCCATCGTCACCTCCAACCACATACAGCAAGTCGTTAACTGCACACACACCTGTTAACAATGGTAAAAGTGTTCAACACGCATTTATGTGGAGCAGAATCTTGGGTGTGTGCATGCGCGGGCGTTGGCATGATCTTGGGAGCGTGTGCGTACCTGCGTTACGCCGACACATGTTCATGTCTGCCACCTGTCTCCAGCTGTTGGAGGCGGGGTCAAACACCTCGCAGCTCTTCCTGACCAGCGGGCCATCATGACCCCCAGCTGCATACAGAAGACCCTTCAGCACCCCGACACCTGTTACACACAGGTTTATAGGACACTAATGAAAACAAAACGCTTCCTAACTAAGCTGAACACAATGGGTGTTCGAATCTGCATGCATCTTGTTCATCTCAGACACAGACACACAGTCATAGACATGCACAGACACATACACACACACACCTGCCCCGCTTCGTCTTGTGCCCATCTCAGAGGTGTAGCTCCAGGTGTTGCTGTTAGGGTTGTAGGCCTCCACTGTGCTCAGACACTGTCTGGTGGCGCCGTCGTAACCTCCCACAGCATACAAGATGCCTGGAACACAGACACATCCGCCTGAACATGCAGCATAGGGAAGGCTACAGCTCGCTGCCAGAACAGGTCAGGTGGAAATTTGAATCCTCCTTTGTATGCCACTTTGCATTTTAACATCTACTGAAGGAGCGCACATTCTAAATGTGCACATTTGCTTGTACACACACACACACACACACGTGTTAGGCAGCCTCACCATTGACCACGCCCACCCCCACACTGCTGCGCCTGGTGTTCATAGGTAACACATGGAACCACTCGTTGGTCTTTGCATTATATGTTTCCACAGTGGACAGACCTGTGTACAAACACACACAAATCCATGTGTGCACAAAGCAGGATTATATGTCCCTACTAAGCAGAGGCATCTTCACTATAATTAACAATGAAACTAACACACACTCTTACCTGTGCTCCCGTCGAACCCCCCCACTGCATACAGTAGTCCATTGAGTACAGCAGCACCTAATGTTGAACGTCTGTCCTGCATGCTACTGACACAGGTCCAGCGGTCCGTCACCGGATCATAGCAGTCCACTGTCCTCACGCGCAGCGAACCATTAAAACCTCCAACCGCATAGACACACCCACCCACACAAACCACTCCTGCCAACGGAGAGGCAAGTTAGAAAGATACTCAGAGGCAGAGTCGTAAGCACACGGGCACACACACAAACACAAACACACATGCACACACACACAAAAACACGTGCACACACACACATACAGCTTACCTGCTCTGCACCTCCTTGAGGGGAGCTCTGCTAACTGGAACCATCGCTGCTCCTTAAAGTCAAAACACTCCACGCTCCGGATGGCCTTAGGAGCCTGGCCTCCAACCACTACCATCACCTACAACACAAGAAGAACACAACCATTACACACTACCAACACCACTACAACAAGAACACAATCATTACACACTACAAACACAAGAGGAACACAACCATTACACGCTACCAACACCACTACAACACAAGAACACAACCATTACACGCTACCAACACCACTACAACACAAGAACACAACCATTACACACTACCAACACCACTACAACAAAACTACAGTTAAACCATAACCCCAATATGACCAAAATCACAGCCTTGTTGTAACCACAATGTAACCACAGCACAGCCCTTAGCAGGAGCCAATCCTGAAGCGGTGAGGGCATTACCTTGGGGCAGCAGGCAGGGGTCCTCATGCGCGTGCGGACAGTCTTCATCAGGGCCCGCTGGTCGGCCGGCAGCAGGTGGTACTTCATGGCCTCGATCAGGAAGTCTTTACAAGCACTGCTGTTTTTCACAAGAGCCTCCTCCTCCACACGCTGCAACCACCAATCACAGAAGTATGTGCGGCTGGATCAGGACACACTGTCAACAGCTAAAGGATTATAGCTGTGACGTTTTTCATTTCTGATGAGGGATAGCTGATTCCAGATAAAGTAGATATGTTATCACGCATAGATGCGCACACACAAACACACATACCTGCACCAGGTATTCCCTGGAGAGCAGGGGGAGGCGAACATGTTCCATGAGGTGGGCCAGGTGCTCCTGCCGAACATCTTTGTCATGGTTTACCCAGGCTATCACCGCCTCAAACACCTACATGCACACACGCAAAATAAAGTGTGTTTCTACTATTGTCTGGTGATAATCAACTTGATCGCAACCCTATTTGTGTATGTACCTTCTCCTCTGAGGGGATGGTGAGTTTGTCGCTAGCAATAAGGCTGAAAACCTGCTCCATGCCCAGGTTTAGAAACTCTTCGCTCCCGACCACATCAGCAAAATGTTGCTCTGTGGACAGACAACAGACAGACACACGTTCGGCTTCGGATTACTGTGGACACCAACAAAGACAACACCCATACCTTCTGATGTGGACACGTTCACACACACACTCATACACAGGCAGAGAGCTCTGACATGGACATGCTCCCACACACATACGCAGGCAGACAGCTCTGACGTGGACACGTTCCCACACACATACACAGGCAGACAGCTCTGCCATACACACACACATACACACACACACAACCTCAAACCAAGATATGCTTTCTGTTAGGAACAGAACCCCCCCACCCCCCACCCCCCCACACACACACACACACATAATGCTTTATATGAAAGCAGAATTGGGGGAAACCACAGGTTTTCTCAGAAATTGTTAATACGTTACTTGTAACAATGTCTAGACTTTGTACACACGCGCACGCACACACGCCCTCTGATCAGACTGAGTTTCCAGTCTAGAACACAACCCCCCCCACCACCCACCCCCACAAACACTCTCTGACCTCAATGTGTTTTTCTAGTTCAGTACAAACACACACACACACACACACAGACCTGCATAAGTATTGGCCTGGGTGAGCAGCTGGCAGCAGGCATGCAGGTCTGCAAAGGCCCTGATGCCCAGGCAGTTAGATGGGTGGAGCTGGGTGCTGAGGAACTCACAGCACGCCCTCCTGACCTCCGTCAGCTGGAGCAGACCAGCCGCCGGCAGCAGCGCCTGAGGGTAGGGTATCCATATCACATGTATGATACGTACGTTCGAAGCAGACAGAGTGTATATGCATATGCGTGTGTTCATGTTTATATGAATAGATAGGATGAATATGTTTTCATGCATTTGTATATTTCATGACAAAAGCTCCATGTTCGTTTCTGGAGAGATCCGATTCATCAAACTGTTAACATACGCGTACATACGGTGAGATCCCAGATATCCACACATTACCAGGTGGTGAGTAGGTGTGGGCGATGGGTAAACTCTCTGTTTACTTTGTCTGCTGCATGTTGTCCATGTTTACCTGTACATTGTCTTCTGTGACTTGTATCTCGGCTGTGTAAATGTAGTCCACCAGCAGTCCAAGAGTCCAACCATCCACCTCTTTTATCCGCACACGCTTAGCCCTGCTTTCTGCCATCTCACCTACACACACACAGAAACACAACACACATGTAACACACACAGTGTGATTGGCCTAACAGTGTCTGATATAGAATATAATGTGTTTATGTCACGGATTGCTAAGAAACCCGCACACACCTGTGAACATGGCATGAAAGTAGGGGCTTCCAGCAGCTAACACGACTCTGTGTGCAGCCAGCTCTACGTCCTCAGCTACGATGGTCACATCACACAGGAGGCTCTGACTGAGAGAGTGAGGGATAAAGGTAGGTAAAAGGTGGAGTTCAACAAATAAATGAGATGAGAGCATAAGATAGATTGAGTTTGTTAAACTAATAAACCTAAATCGCCCTATGCTGGTTCTTTACAGTATCTAAACAAGCAACCTTGGATTGTGTTACTCATGAAAACATCAGGTAAGAAAAACAAGGAGCTGTTCAGACACAGTTGGAACTCTTTACCCAAGTGATTGAGATGTTTGACGTTGTGCCTTTCATTGTGTTTGTTAAAGCAGGAATATAACTTAACTGATTGGAGTTAAATGTGTCGAGAGTGTGTGTGAGTGTGTGTGTGTGAGTGTGTGTGTGTGAGAGTGTGTGTGTTTGTGAGAGTTACCTGCGTAGCTCGTTCATAACCCTAAAGGCCTTCTTCATGTGCCGAGGGTTGAGAGTAACTGATCCCTGCTTCTCTCCCCCATCTTCCTTTCCATCCAGGACTGTGTGTGTGCACAGCTTGTTACATCTACGACAGGCACACACACACATTTTGTCTCAACAAGCTGGGCCAGTCGTTCTGTAGAGTTTATTACTCAGTCCTCGAAAATTATAAGAATATTAATGAGATCACAACAGCACCCTACTCTATGAATATTTCACACCATTTCACACACATACACGCACGCCCGCGCGCGCGCGCAAGCACACCCCGGCACGAGATGTCACAACATAACTTGCTTAACATTTCTCACGTACAAATGCAATCCTCAAACACCCCCAATAAGAATTGTGTACACAGCAATGAGGGGATATTCCTTTGACAAAACACGCCGAACAGGAAGTGGGTTTTTTATTGGCAACCCCGTCGCTCTATCAATGCGGCATCATCATTCACAATGTTATTGTCAGCTGCTGTTACTGACCTGCCCAACACACTCACACAAACTTACAGCGGATGAATTTCCATGTTGTCGGGGCTTTTCAGTGACTGAAAACTGGGGCCAGTGGTGTACACCATTCCATATCAAAGCGGTTTTCTTGATTACACGAACAAATCCCGACAACGATTTTTTAAGGCAATGCAGCGCACAAGCACAACAGCCGTCTTCTGAGCGGTGTCTCATACGGGTAGATTCGCTGCGGTGACACACCAACACACGTTACGTTATAATTCCGCTGGTTTTGTGTTTTCACGCCGGTTGAAGCAGGCAAACCACAGAGTCACCGCTAGCAACGTACTCTTCCCAGGTGTGAAAAAAGACGGTGGCTTTAGACGGGTTACCTGCTATTTTTCCTGTCGCTGATTAAAATGCACAAACAAGGATATGTCGGCAAAGACATTTCTCAAATCAACCAAGGGCCTTGGCAAGAAAGCACTGTCTCCCTCTAGCTGTGGAAGACTGCTGCAGCATTGGAATCAACATGAATTCTGCCGGTTTTCATCCGATTGTTCATAACAGATATGATAACTCAAATGCCTCTTGCTGTTGATATAATTAAATGAATGAAACTATTGAGTAGGCCTAATTAAATTACAATAATTGCTGGAAAATCAAATCATACAAAACTAGCATCTATATTAACAAGGAATGCAGGGAAGATTGTATTTCTTGCATTGAGAAAATAACAGAACAAACACACACAATATACAAATGGCACATCGCATTTATTCTCAGAACAAAAGAAATGTATGCCTGCTTATCCCACTGGAAATATATACACAACTCAAAAGGAAACATTTAAGAATGTACATAATAATATGAAGGCTTGAGTAAATTTGCACTGTGTTCAGATCTGAACTTTACATCCTGAGTTTCACCACTGTGGAGAAGGTTCAAGGTGATGGTGTCCACGCTGTCCAAATGAATGTGTGCATTAGTTGGGTTTCATGGGGGCCGGAGGGAGGCTGGCAGATGCCTGCTCCAGAAAGGCTAGGGGGCCTGGGGGAGGCAGGTCAGTGGGTTTGCGGTGCTGAACGCTCACATCCTCCAGCACCTGTTGCCAGTGGTGCAGCTTGGATAGGTGTTTCTGAACCAGCAACTCCTTCCTCTGCAGCTCGTTACGCAACTCAGATACATCCTATTGGAGAGAAAGAGGCTTATTTTTAGGCACAATTGTGCAGCACTTGTACTACAAGTATAGAGAATAAGAGAGTATGATGCTATTAAATACTGTTAGACATCCTTGGTTTACCTCTTTGACAACCTGTTCAGGCCTCTGGACAGACAACTGTAGTCTTTTCTGAAGGAAGAAACATTCTGTCTGCCTGGCAACGTCCAGAAATTTCTGGATACATTGGTCAACCCCTATGGAAACATTACACTTGCATTACGGTACGTCACATCAAGTCCTCGCGGATTAAAGGCAAGTGTTATGAGCGTACCCGTTCTTATCTCCTCCTGGTCAGTCCCGTTAACGTAGTCTTGACTGACAAGGGAGGCAAAGCAAGCCTGCAAAAAATCACATCCAATTGTATTTGTATCTTTTTATCAACATTGGAATAAACGTGCAAAAATGGTCAATCAGCGACCTCTGTTGTCTAATGTATCGGAACTGAGCTATGCATTTCCCTATGGTCTCCATTCATGCAAGTGTGTACTACTACTGCTACATCAGCTAGGCTACATCTCATTTGTTCATCTTGTGATTAGATACGCGCTTCGGCTGCAGTTCATAACAATCTTCCGATAGCAAGTAAGCGACGAAGCAAGGCCAACTGGCTAAAATTACGTAGCAAGACATCAACAAATGAGCTAAGGCAGCTAGCCTCGTCTTGTCGCGAGCCTACTGTACTGTTGTCTGGGACTACCGTAGAGGTAGTTGCTAGCCTTGCTAACGCTAGAATCCGCTCCATTCATTTATGTTACTGTACCTCGAAAGATGCTTCTAGATCATCCACCAAAGTGTTATTTCCCTGAAGTCGTCCTCCTGGTGGACCGGGTAGTAAACCCGGCTGTCCCGGCCCACCAGTACCTCCGACAGGGTGAGGACCAGGGGGTTGTTGACCGGGAAACATTCCACCCATGGAAGAAGCCATCTTTGAATATAATTTGTACTGAGCACGCATGCGTACTGGATGGTGATGGTTCACAGACAACTGCACATTTCTTCGTTTATGTCCAAACGAGCATTTTGATACAATACAATTATAGTATACAATTAGATGTTTTAGTGAACAATTGAAATAACACCTCAGTTAAAGGAACACGGTTCAGTTCAATTTAAACTAAAATAATTGCACATCTAGCTTTACAAGGTTGTCTGGAACAGTGCTCTGCTCAAACACAATTTCTGTACCGTTGAAAAAGTTGTGATAAAGGACCATCATAGCTCAACTAAGTTGTACTTTAATCAAATATACAATACAAAGTGTTCTTTAAGAAATCCTTCTCTATAATTGACACAAATCTCAATATTTGCCCCTGCCTGTTTGAGCTACTTATTCTTTGAATCAGTATTTCTATACACGTCTCTCAAAGTGAGTGTGCGTCATGATTGGTTCGCCAGCCTGGCAGCAAATTCCACCAAAGTCCGAGTGGGCCGCCCTGACATTCCTTTCCTCAGGTAGGGAACCTCGTCCTTATTGCTCATCACCCCAGCAATGTCCAGATGTGCCCAATGAGGCAACGTTACAAATTCTCTCAGAAACGCAGCTGCTGTGCAGGCTCCACCAGACCTGGGCACATACACACATGACACAGGTCCCACCGTTAGTCACACGTTAGCGCTTAGCAAACACAAACATTTTGAGTTCTACAAAGAAGAGTTGACTTGAGCTCACCGACTGTACTTCCCAACGTTGTTGAGGTCAGCCAGCTGGCAGTCAGTCACCTGTCGAGTGTAGTGTTGGAACAGGGGCATCCTCCACACTCTGTCACCTGTCACTACACTAGCCTGGAAATGCACGTCACCACACCCATCATTAGGGGGTGCTTGTCACTGAACATTGACTCAGATTAGCGTCAGATGTCAGCCATCACATTTGTGTATGTGTGTGTGTGTGTGTACCTTGTGGAGTTCATTCCACAGCCAATCAGAGTTTGTAAACACTCCTGTTGCTGCTGAACCCAAAGCAACATCCATTGCCCCTGACAGAGGTAGAGAAACAAACATAGGGCTCAGTATTGTTTGATTTGACTAACATATCTAATAGATCCGCTTTTATTTCAATTAGCTGAGCATCATCAACCTATACAAACACATGTATGAACTTAGCATCATCAGTCTTTGCAAGCCTACCAGTTAGTGTGGCAGCATTGATGATTGCCCGTGGGTTGAAGCTGTGGGCATAACAGAGGGCATCAGCCAGAATCAGTCTGCCCTCTGCATCCGTGTTGTCCACTTGAATTGTCTTTCCATTCTTGGCCCTAACCACATCACCTGGCTTATTAGCCTTCCCACTGGGCATGTTCTCACAAAGAGGGGCCAGCCCTAATGAAGAGAGAGTTAGAGGGAGAGAGAGAAAGAGAGGAGTGGAGGGAGGAAGGTATAGGGGGAGGAAAAGAAAGAGGAGAGGGAGGCAACCCAGAGTGAAAAACAAAAGAGAATGAAGGGGAAAGAGTGAGCAGAGAAGACGAAAGTTGGGTGTGTAATGTTAGACGTTTATTACACACACTTGTGCATAGCAGAAATACAAAACTCATTCCATTTGTAACAAACCATATCATCAGCCAGCAGCCTCACCAATGATGTTGATTGGCATCTTGAGAGCCGCTGCTGTGACGATGGAGGCACACACAGTAGCAGCTCCTCCCATATCGGCTCTCATGGCATCCATACCAGAGGAAGGCTTTAGAGAAATACCCCCGCTATGGAAATATAGAAAGAGAGAAAGGGGGGGGGGGGGGGGGGGGGGGGGTGAATTACAATCGGCAAGAGAGACTGGACAAAAGGCAGAAAGAGAGAGGGGGAGAGTCAGTAAAAGGGAGAGAAGGATATACACTATGGCCATATCCTTGATGAAGTAAATGTCTACGCTGCAACGGAAGTGTGCGTGTTTACCTGTCGAATGTGATCCCCTTGCCAACGAGCAGCAGTGGGGTGTGTGTGTGGTCTGGGCAGCCGTTATAGTGCAGCTCCAAGAAGACAGGGGGCTCCTCCGAGCCTTTGGACACACTCAAGAATGCCCCCATTTTCTGCTCTTCTATCCAGCCCTGAGGCCTGAACACAAACACACAGATTGAAAAAAAGATGCACTAAACACATAAAAAGATTCCACATACAAAGCTTTGACAAATTACAACAAATCCTTAACAGTAGCTATAAACGTGGTATTTATGTAGTACGCATCTGCACAAACCCACACACTCCTACCTCTTGTGGACAGTGACTCGGTCAGCGTAGGGTGATAGTTTCTGCTCGATGGTTTCTGCGAACACGGTAGGGGTGATGTAATTAGCTGGAGCCTCCATGAGTAGACGGGCAAGATTCTGGCCTTCACCATATAAGATTCCCTTCTCCCACTCTGCCATGTCTGCACTGGGAGGAACACACACATTAGTGCGCAGGTGTGTGACAGAGTAATTATCCACCATTGAGCTGAACGTGTGCGTGCATGTGTGTGTCAGGGTGGGTGTCAACCAATCTCAGCACTGATTGTTTTACATGTGTGTCTACCTCCTGTGCGGTTGTGTGGTGACTCTGGGTTTCTTCTTGGTCTTGAGGTCATCATACTGAAACAGTCCAAGCACAGCGCCCTCTGCAGCTGACTGGGCGTCCCCACACCCATCCACCTCCACATGGCTCACTTCAAGATCCTGGAGCAGTCTGCAACCCGCTACAAACACCCAAGGGAGATTGAATTAAACCACCTCCATTTCACGTGGACGCACACACCTATGAAAACGGTTCCGAAACATACCCATGTCCACTGGGACAAACCTGGGACACATGAGCAGGGTGACTTACCTGACACTGCTGCTCTGATGTTCTCTTTGCATATGTCCCAGTATTCCGTTCCACACACGCCTGCGTTGTTCTTACCCAAACCCACCACTGCTACACATGGGAAATCCTGCAGCGGTTGCACACAATAAGTAACACAGCAATATTGACTGGCTGTAGTATCTGGATATCTGTCTTATTTCATGGTTACCTCATGGACACCGTAGAACATCCTGTTTTTTCCCTTCTTAAGTGGTGGTCCAGATCTGTACAGTTACATAAAAACAGCTTACGTCAGCCAATGGGGATACATGTATATGTAATTTTTATGTAGTTTTATGGATGTTTATCCAAATATAGGTATGTCTGTGGCTCACATTTTCAGCATTTCGGTAAGTTTGCCAGACAGCGCACGGTCAAAGGCTGCAGTTGCCTCTGTCATCTGGAAGGTGCTTCCCTCTTTTCCTCCATCATACAAGCCTAATACCAACCCCTTTCAAGGCAAACATACAACACGGGTTAAGATGAACTTGTTTGCAGACAACGGATTTGTGTCACTTCACTCGTCCCTCACTGCCAGCAATACTCTCTACTTTCTCTCACACACATCGCGACACAAACCTTTACTGTCCATTGAAGGAAGGCAACCTTTAAGTCAGTCAACCTTAGTAGCCTGCGTAGCCACCTAGCTGACAGCATTTAGAAACTTACTTTTCTGGCATTCCAGTTGTTTTGTGATGCAGAAAAATACCGGCAATGCTGTCTCTGAACCGCCAACAAAACCCCTCTTCTTAACAAAAGCATTTTTTATTTGATGATAAATTGTCTTCTGGGATGTTATAACCTAAATTACATGCGTGGAAGGTTGCCCTCGAATTGTCGCATACTGTACGTCAGTGGCAGGCGACGACATTACAATTGCACTCTGTCGCCATCTGCCGACGACAATGATACAGTTCTTCTGTTGAGTGTCAGATATATGCTTTTATATTAAAAATGAAAATGTACACTGAAATTCTGCAGATATATGTCATGTTTGAAATGTACTGCAGTTAGGATGCAAATGTCCATTTCAGGATGAGACCGTTCAGTCTGAGTCATTTTCAACAAATATGGTCCACTGTGTCAAGTCCGAAAGATTCCATGCGCTTCTCAAATCAGTCACACAGTTAATAACACCAGTTCATCAATTCCAAACAGATGTAAACATTAAATGCTACATCAGCATCCGTGTCTGAGTCCTGTACTATACATGCATTTGTGTGTGTGTGTCTGTTTGTATCCCTGACAGGAATTAGTTAGTAGAGCAAGTCAAGGGCAGTGATGGTGGGCTCCTCTGGTTTCTTGTTCTGTGGTTTTGGCAGCTTGATCCTGCTCATGGCAACCACACCACAGATGGCAGCATGAGTGCCGATGCTTCCAACACCCAGCCAGAAGGACCAATCCAGGCCTTCGTCTAGGACAGCGAAGGTGAAGAGAGATTCCTTGTAGTTGGCCACACGTTCTGTCAGACTGTAGCACCTCATGGAGGCCAGGAAACACAGCACAGCTAATGCTGCAAACAAGGCTGGAGGAGGAAGGGAGGTAGAGAGAGAGAGAACAGTGTGTGAGTGGGGGGAGGGCAGTCAAATAGACCAAAAAAGGGGAGGGAGGGGAGCAGAGAAAGGAACCACGAGGAGAGAGTGAGTGGGAAGTGAGTTAGATGATGAGGAATGAAGAGGGGGGAGGGTTTAGTTTAGCTTAGTTTCTGCATGCGTTTAAACATGTGCTTGTGTTTCAGTCATACCAGAAATGCAGTTCCAGAGGTAGAGGCCCCGGGGCCCTTTGATGCTTTGGTAAGGAACCTTTCGGGCGTTGTAAATGCAGAAGGAAAGACTGACCAGGGCGAAACCAACAGCGACCAGCAAGAACAGAATCACCATCATGTGAAGACCACCATTTAAAGTCCGAACCAGGTTAGGGAAAACTGCACCATAAAACAGATTTACATACATTACATGGTGACCTCTTTGACGTCAGTTGAGGTATTGACCTCAATACCTCAGCTGATCTAGTTATCGTCATCTAAGGAAGGTAATGCAAGCACACACACACACACACATACACACACAAACACACAAATGCCCATAGGGGCATAGGCCTACACTTACTATAAATTTTGGAACGACGACTACCGAGGCCACACCTTCGGGTCTTCCCGCCCTTGAAGAGCCCGTAATAGATGTCTCCAGTGAACTGCGTAAGCTCAGGGTTCGATGCATTTACAAGGTCTACGCCAGTTTTACACAAAATCCGTCCGGTGACCCACCGTTCCGATGCGAGCGCTACCACCAGCAAAGCAACGGAAGCGATGCAGAGCACTGAGGCTACCGAAAACGTAATCCGCTTCCACAGTGCAGGCATTTTACTGCCAGTTGGCCCACGAGCCCATCTTGCCCCTATAACACGACCCTGACACCAGGGTGTGTTTGTATGTGAGAGAGTGGCGCTCGTTACAGTCGTATAGGCTGCACACATTCACCCTACTTATACCACGGCGTAATACTAGTTATGACATACAACTGGAGCTTTAACAAAAAATAATAAACAAAAACAGCTGCTTACCGAGCTGCGAGGCTGTGCCTTGTTACCGTGTGGTTACAGGAACAGAAACCGAATATATGGCGCTCAGAGAGATCTCTTACCAAGAGAAACACAATCCCTGCCCAGCCCCGCGCGCTTAGGTTCCCAGCCAATCCCCCTGTCCTCCTCAATCCTCTGAACGTCTCTTTTTAATCAATAAGAGCAATGTACCGTTGCCTAAGTTGTCCTTTGGAAAAACAATTCAGTCATAAATGTCAAGTTGTCGATTGTCAATGAAGGTCAGCATTGATGTCAGGCGTGACCTCATGAAAGGTCAAGTTAACAAAGAAATGAACTACAAATGCATTTGCCCAGTAAAATATTTAACGTCAATATGTACACTGGGGTTTGAAAATACGTGACTTTCAAACAACTAATTTGTTCCACCATCCAGCAATCAACAAGCAGTCCAAACTGTTAGTCAGTGGTGAAATATTGCCGGTGGAATACATAGCAATCTTTTTCAGAGACTCAGGTTAGATGTATAGCAAAGACGAGACCAGAGGCCAGACTGTGGCTCAGAGCCATAGGATAATGAGATTGTTGCAAGAAGGGCCAGGTCAGACTGGTTTGCAGCAGAATTAACACGTAGGCCTGACAATTAGGACACGTACGGCGCTCTCTGGAGACCTCATGCAACTACAACGTGAGAGTAAGAAGCCTGACGTTACCGTGACGCGCTGTCTGTCCACCACTACAGCTGAGTTTAGGTGAAGATGGCGGACTCGGTTGCGTCGGGGCTTGGAGAGGAAAAAGAGACAGAGAAGGAGGACAAGGAAAGGGAAAAGCATGCAGCTAAGAGCGAGAAGAGGAGGGAGAGCTCTGAAGTGACGGAGACATTGGGATTCTTTGACAAAAACGGCAGTAGAAAGGGCAAGAAACGCAACCTGTCCGGTGAGTGGAATCCCAACCAACAGTATGAGATTCAGCCAGCTAGCTGTCAGTGAGGCACACATTTGTTATTTTGCTTTTCACACCTGCGATGTCAGCTTCGCGCTGAACAATCCATGCAATGGCATTTCACTAATCGCATGCGCTGTCTGTTTACTCTTATTACTGTCAAGTCTGCTCATAGGTAACGTTCGTCAGAATGAGGCTAGCTAAGTAGCTAGCCCAGAAGTATGTGCCCAGACGATGCTGGATTTAGCTAGCAAAACTGCTAACGTTGTTAGCTATTTAGTTACTTCATCTTATGTATACTTTGACTGCTGCACTCTGAACCTGTCTTATAAGGATCCCGTTTCGTAGTTGGTTAAAGCACTATAATGCATGATATCTCGCAATGCACGGGCTATAAGAAGGCACTTATTGTCGTGAAAATATGTATGAAATTATAACTTGAATGCTAGATGTGTGGAGTAGACTGATGTAAACGGTCATTGAATCAGCGCAGATGGCATTGGATACTGATTAAGTGTGTGTGTGCAGACATATGCGATAGCTAGGTACTTTAAGGACAGTCAGGTGATTGAGTTAAGCCAACTGCCTAGCTGTGTAGTCCGGCTAATATTTGTCCAACCTGACTTGAGGTCACATTCGCAAATTGGTCTAAAAAAAAAAAGAAGATAAAAGATAAACATGGCGAAAGATGGCGGCAGAGGCCAAAATGAGAAAATATAAACAACTTGTGTTGGAAATTTTGAGCTATGAGATATGAAGTTGTTTTTAGCTTTAGCACCCTGACTTCAGTAACCACTGAGTTGAATCACATGGTCTTAGTCTAGTGAGAGGTTGGTCTGTCACCTGTCAGTTTCTAGTAACATCTCTATTCTCTCTCCACCTCCTGTCCCTTTTCTCTCTCTCTCTCTCTCTCTCTCTCTATACAGACCTGTCCCTGGTCAGGTTTATCAGTGCCGAGCTGACACGAGGTTACTTCCTGGAACACAATGAGGCTAAATACACAGAGCGCAGAGAAAGGGTCTACACGTGTCTCCGCATCCCCAAAGAACTGGAGAAGGTAACGTTTGGAACGCACACTCTCCCTTTCTCTCTCTTTCCCTCCCTCCCTTCCAATCTCTGACTCGAACATGCAGACACGCACACCAATTCCCAAGAGTAATTCTGGGCAGACGAGGGTGATGCTGGTAAACGAACACAGAAATGCTTGTGAATGAAGTGCTGTTGTCTCTTTGTCTGTATAGCTGATGACCTTTGGCTTCTTCCTGTGCCTGGATGCCTTCCTGTACGTGTTCACCCTCCTTCCCCTCAGGGTGCTGCTGGCCCTTCTGAGACTGCTCACACTGCCCTGCTGCGGCCTGGGGTAACACAAACACACACGGACCCATTCACCGGGGCACACGCACACTTGTTCATGCACAAAATACAAGTCTAAACAAATAAACTTGTAGCCAGGTTGCTAGTTAGGTGCGTGAAATACTGTCATCTGCCTACAGAGGGCAGCATGGCGCTGTCTGTCAAGGGTCCCATTTCACTGAAGGACCAAGGATCAGGCAAAGCACGGGTGCGTGACAAGATTATGTACAGCATGTGAACCTACCACTCTCTCTTGTGTATGTGCGTATGGTGTCTGTGCAGTGGGTCGCGCCTGCTACAGCCAGCCCAGGTGTGTGACGTGCTGAAAGGCTTCATCATGGTGCTGTGCTACTCCATGATGAGCTATGTGGACTACTCCATGATGTACCACCTGATCAGAGGACAGTCTGTCATCAAGCTCTACATCATCTACAACATGCTGGAGGTTTGACGCGCACATATAACCCAGACACACACACACACACATACTCAGGCACGTGCACACAGACTGACCCCCCTCCCCTCCTCCCTCCTGCTCCTAGGTAGCAGACCGGCTGTTCTCCTCGTTCGGCCAGGACATCCTGGACGCTCTGTACTGGACGGCCACAGAGCCCAAGGAGAGGAAGAGAGCTCACATAGGGGTCATTCCTCACTTCCTCATGGCTGTGCTCTACGTCTGTATCCTTACTGGGGACATGTGTGACAGTGCACAATTTGTAGATGCGTTTTAGGACAGTGTGCGTGTGCGTCTCTGAGTTTCTGAGGATGGTGTGTGAGAAATGCTCTTCAGAGGTTGCAAGAATTGCGTGTGTTTGTGTGTAAGAAATGTTCCTACAGTGTTTTCAAGGATTGTGTGTGTGTGATATGCACTGAGTTTTCCTCAGCCTGTGGCAAGTTCTTCATGCCATCCTCATCATGGTTCAGGCCACCACTCTCAACGTGGCCTTCAACTCCCACAACAAGTCCCTGCTCACCATCATGATGTCTAACAATGTAAGTATGTACCCACGCGCACACGTGGCAAGACTAAACACACGCCAAGAAAGGTACACTGTATACTGCATTCACACACAACCAAGCAAAGTTGTATGGTGACTGATGCTGTGTGTCTGCAGTTTGTGGAGATCAAAGGAAGCGTTTTTAAAAAGTTTGAGAAGAACAACCTGTTCCAGATGTCTAACAGTGGTAAGGAGCAACACATGAGCAGTTCCACTGCTGCGCTGCATTATTCTGTCAATGCAACATATTCTGGACAACTCATTGCATGTATGTGTGTGTAGATATTAAAGAGAGATTTACCAACTACATCCTCCTACTGATTGTCTGTCTACGGAACATGGAACAATTTTCTTGGAACCCAGGTAAAAACTTGTATTTATATGTCTGAGAGCATATCCATCCACACATCCATCCATCCATCCATGCAGATTGTGTTGTTGTGGACGTTATTTCAAGTGACAGTGATTAACAGTGCTGATGTGTTCCTTGTGTGTGGATCCCAGACCACCTGTGGGTGTTGTTCCCTGATGTGATCATGGTGATTACCTCTGAGGTCGCCGTGGACGTCGTCAAGCATGCCTTCATCACCAAGTTCAATGACATCACCGCTGATGTAAGTTTGTGTGTGTGTGGATGAAGGCTAAATCATACTATATGCAAGTATACAGCTGTTTAAAATGGCAGTTTGTGTAGACTGATGATGTACTTATCACAATGTCCTGTGTTATGAATGGGCGGCACTACACATGTGTGCGTGTGTGCTTGTATGCTCTGGAAGACATACCTTCCTCAAGCTATTGTTGAACGTAGCCTGAGAAAGGAAGGGTAAAGGAAGCATAAGGACATCTGAAGTTGGTGTCTGTGACACTGATGACACAATGCGGCCTCCAGACTCTCCTCCTCTGCCTCCTCTCATCTTCCCCCTCTTCTTGCCTTCTGTCCAGTCACCCCATCACCTCTTTGCCCCCCCCCCATCCCCCTACAACCCACTCCTCTCCTGAGCTCCTTTAGGAAGTTAATTATGGTTACAGAAGCCTAGCCACCCCCTTCCACCTCCCACCCCCCACAGGGAGAGCTTAACCCTTTTATCCCAGGTGTGTCAAACTCAATCCCACAGACATGCTCCCACAAACTAGGTTCACCTCGCAATCTTGTCTAGCTTCTATGTATTGAATCTTCTCTCCCTGCTCTTTCTCGGAAGAGAATGACTTTCCGTTGACTCCCATGCAGAATGTAGTACCTGAAGTTGGGGAATCACACTTCTTGTGCTTCTTATGTGGGGCTTTCCGCTTTACATTGACCCATTAACCCTTACTCTGTTCAACTCTACATCAAACTCTCTTGAGCGTGCAAAGACGAATTCAGCTCTGAGCCACAAACTACAACTACCTAACAATTGGATGGAAAATATTTCGATTTTGTTGGAAATGTGAAAGTTTTGTTTCAAAGACATCTTTACGATGCAGAAGACAATACATTGGCTTGGTCAGGCCTTTGATGCAAAAGTATATTTGACTCAAATATTCAGTCAACGACACAATAGGGCATTATGGCTGCTTAGTGTCTGCTGTGTGTCATCAGGTGTACGGGGAGTATCGAGCTAGCCTTGCATTTGACCTCGTCAGCAGTCGACAGAAAAATGTGAGATTCAATCACACGCAAAGCACACCACACACGCAAAGCACACCACACACGCAAAGCACACCACACACGCAAAGCACACCACACCACACATACACATTCTTCTGCTTACCTTCTGTCTCAACTGACTGTGCCCTTCCTCCAGGCGTACACAGACTACAGTGACACGGTGTCCAGGAGGATGGGGTTCATCCCTCTGCCTCTGGCTCTTCTGGTCAGTCCCTGCACACATCTAAGGGGCTCCTGGCCAGGACCTCATCTCTGACTGGCTACAAGCTCCCTGAGTATCTCTGGGAAATCAACCTGAGGAACCCTGAGAATACTAACCCTGTTGAGTGATGAACATGTTGACCTGAACGTGTGTGGATTACATGGTAAGGTTGCTCTGTTTTATCCCCAGTTGATCCGAGTGGTGACCAGTTCTGTGAAGATCCAGGGCTCGCTGTCTCTGATGTGTGTGCTGCTCTTCTACCTGGGGTACGTGTGTGTGCGTGCGTGCGTGCGTGAGAGAGGAAAAGAACAGTTGTACTCAAGCTGATCAAACTATTATAGAAGATTTGAGACGTTTAGTCTTCTAAAAATTTGCAATGGAAGTGTTCCGTTCTGGGGTTTGGTGGCGATATGTTAATGTGATATGTTAACATCCTTTATGTGTGTAGGATGATCACGCTGAAGGTGCTGAACAGCATCGTGTTACTGGGGACGTCCTGCACGTTTGTCAAACAGGCCAACATGGAGGAGAAGCTCTTTCAGACTCCGCCCTCTGCGTCCTCCAGCCGCGTGTCCTCCCGAGCACACCGTCCCAAACACACACACACCGCCCCGCCGCCAGGTAACACACACACACACACTGACCCGGCACACACATGCTTACAATATCTGTCCATTTTCCTGGTAGCCCTCATTCATCTTTTCCTGTGCCTATGGCAACTCCACCTTCTCTCTTATTATTTGTTGTTTTTGATTTGTCTCTGCCTCCTCCCTCTCAAGCTGCTTCTGCCTCTGCTCCCTTGCCTCCTTTGGGTTCGGGGGGTGCTCCTCCACCCCTCCCTGTATCCCCCATGGACCTGCTAGTATCTGCCTTCCCCTCCCCTTGCCCCCCTCTCCCCCTTGACCCCCAACCCCTCCCTCAAGCAAGTCCAGGTATACGCCTCCTTTCTCCTTTTTTTCTCTACTTTTCCTTGCCTTTTATTAACTCCTCCTCCATCCCTCCCTCCCTCCTTACCTGTGTGCTACTCTGCATCTCTTCTGTTGTCACATTCACCTGGTTAGCCAGGTGATGCAAACTTTGATTATCCACATTTTCAATGACTTGCTGCTTTAAGTTTGGCAAAATCCGTTGACTTTGACTTGTATTACCCAAGAGTGGTCATTGCAAAACCACTGTGATGCTGCTCCGAATTCGTGGTAACAGTCTCTAACTGTTCCCCAGGTGATCCAGCAGCAGAAAAGGGAGGCGTGTCTTCGCCGTCAATCATTTCTCAGCCCGCCCACCTGCCAGAGAATCCCACCCCTACACTCCCCACCAGCGAATCAGACACCTTCCTGACCACGCCTGACGAAGAAGATGACGAAAAGGTCCTGGCAGCAGCGTCTGGAATTGAAGGGGAGGGGCTAAAGCATCGCACGCCCAAAAAAGACTTGCTGGAGATAGACCGCTTCACTATCTGTGGCAACCGCATCGACTGATGCTGCAGCAACACCACGGAGCCGGAAAGGGCCGGGGGCAGTCTGCGGTCATGGAGCATGCTCAGACTCTTTTTGGTGAAACCCTGAGTATTTATTTGTATTTATTTATGACTGCATACCCACGGGGGTATACCAGCCTATACGGGGCCCCACCCCAGACCCACTGGCCAGCCCCTCCAGACCTGGCAGCCAATGAGAGAAGGTGATCCCGGCAGTTTTCAGTTTAACACAGCCGCAGAACTACAAGCAACTTCCAGTTGATTGTGGAAAACAAACACGCACTCACACACATCAAGTTGTGTGGCGTTAACTTTCTTCCAAGTGTCTTGAACTTGACAGGCTAATATCTGGTGTCCTGAACACAGCTCGCCGTAATGTTGCCGAAGCGTCCCAGCTGGCCTGTGGAAGCGTTCAGAAGCATAACTCCACGTTGGCCACACCCCCTGTGGACTCTACGTCGTTTGATAAGTTTCCCCTCAAAGACTGGCGCTTTCTCAATTTGTAAGGTTTTTAAAAGATGGACACAATCTGATATTTGAAATGTTTTTCATAGGAATCCCAAAACTTGTATACGATAACATGTCAATATTGGTTGAATCACAAAGGCACATGTACACAGAGGCATATATCATATGCCTGTCATTTGAGGCCCCAGCCCACACTCATGCATACACTTCTTCTAGAGTTAAGTGAAATTGGACTTTCTCCTCTGTTCTGAGGTCAAGAAATATTTTGAAGACAAAACATTTAATTCTTTGTTACGTAAATCTGGCCCCAAGAACTGTGATGTGCAAAGCTGTGAAATTTGTTTACTAGAAAATAAGCTGTTGAAATATCGTTGCTTAGAAAATGCTCATTAAGTGATATTTCTAATAAGAGCAACTGACCAGTTTGTGAGGAAACACTAGTTATGATTTAGAATTGACAGCCTGTGAGGTAGATATGTGGTGTATTTCATCCCAAAATGATGTTTTCACATAAGCTCCTTATCACTGCAGATCGCTCCCCACCCCCTCTGTGTAGTGTACCACGACTAAGGACACATAGTCACATAAACACAAGCCTGATGCTAGCACATGCACACACACACTCTCACACACATGTACACACATTCATGATGCTAATACACTCGCACACGCAGAGAATATAACTACATGTTGATATCAACTCTGAATCTTAGTGTGTCATCAGTGCTGGGATTGATTTCAGATTCAATAACTAAGTGCATGGCAGTCATCACCCCATACACATCCCTGATAGCTTGTGGTCCAGCCTCTCTGCTGTCTGTACTATGTACTTGTTCACTTCACTACACACACTCAGAACCAGGAAGTTGGACAACATCTGCAAAGGATGTCATCTCTCTGTCTTTGTTACATAGTTCTGAACATGGCCAGCTTTTCATCAGTCTAGTGATAATGTGCACGCTTATAACAACGTTTGATTGATATTTTGGACATTATTACCAGCACGCATTGTGTGTGTGTAGTTGGTATGTCTGTGTTATGTGTGTGTGGTTGGTATGCATGTGTTATGTGTGTGTGGTTGGTATGTCTGTGTTATATGAGTGAGTGTGTGTGGTTATTATATATCTGTGTTATGTATGTGTGTGTGTGTGTGTGTGTGGTTGTTACGTGTGTGCGAGGGAAGCATGTGTATGAGAGACATAGCAGGTTTTTCTGCACATGGATGGACTTGTTTTAGCCTCATCCACCAGATCAGTTGTGTTCTCAGCCTCAGTTCTTATCTCTAGCCATCCAACTGTGTCTTTGTAAGAATCATCAAGTCTTATGACAGGAACAAGGAGGACAATAAAAACAATTTTGTTTTTCTAACTGCAGTCTTTTGTACAAGTCACACATACAAACACACTCACACACGCTGCCTGTCTCACACACCAACACATGGAAGACTATTCTATTCATTTGCCTACACTGTGGTGCTCTGTTCTCTCCATTCTCACCAGTCATTGGGAGTATCTGTCAACACACACAGAAGCGTAACACAATGAGTAGTATTATGGGCCCAGTCCTCGAATATTCCAGGAGGCTTTTGGATGAACAGTGTGATGATAAGGTAACATTTACAAGGTAGTTAAGCATGGTGATAAGTGCATATTCATAGCTAGGTCCACAGTAAGTATAATACTGCATATTTGAATACTTTAGTTTTAATTGCTGTTCATCAAAATGCGTTTGGGTTACAGTGAATGTTGGTGTTAGAGTGCAGTCTCATGTCTTTTACAAATAGACCCCTTTTTCCAAGCCATTGAAAATAATTGGACAGTTGACTTGATAATGGTTTGGAACAGCTGATGATCTGAAGCATAGCATGATAGAGGCAGTCTGTGGGCATGGCTATGCATGGCCACTGGCACTGGGTCACTAGTGTTTGTTGATGCTATAGGGCAAAAGCAAACAGATTACTTTGTAATGCAGAAAGGACATCCTGTCTGCTCAGATTCAGTCCGGCTGTGTTCAGCGGCAAAACATCATAACGCAGAAAACCCAGAAAATGTCCATGGGATCCCGACTTCAGTTGGTCATTGCCACCGAAGGATTCTCGACAAGTATTAAAATGACACTTTTTTGATGATTATGTAAATTTCTCCAAATAAAGTATTTTTTCAGTCTGTGTATACATCGTTGTCACACGTTTCATACGACGTTTTTGTTCAAACCCCTTCGCTCAAAATGCAAGTCAGTCTACACCTTCATTGCATCTGGATTTTCCGATTTAAATTCCATGGTGGTGGTTTACAGACAGTGCCAGAATTATGAATATGTGTCACTGTCCAAATGACCAAACCCTCTCTTCTCTGTAAGTGTTATGGTTTATTTCTTTCTCAGACATCTGCAAATCCTGATACATAGCCAGCTGGTAACTCAGGGGTAGCTAGATGAAGCATCACATCTGTGTTATCCGAGGATGGAACAAGTGGCGCTGAGACGTCTCTCAGCGATGAACACATACAGTACACGCACGTCTTAGCTGAATGTGAGCGCGTACCTCGCACCATGCCCGTGAATCGTCGAATGCTCGCGCAAACAGAGACTTCGGGACGCGCACGAGAGTAACAGAGGACACCAGGATAGTAAATCACATTCGTTGCTTGAAGACAGTGAATGTTGCAGATATGTGTAGCATACCATCTCCTCGATTAGATAGGAGTTGACAGACAAATAGGACTTCTGGTTAATTGGAGATTTTTGGAAACAGTTTTTGTTTTGTTTAGGGGACTTCTAGTCGTTTACGCTGCGGAGGAGACAGATAAGCCGCTGAAGGAGACAGGTGTTCTCCCCGCGTCATCAAGAATTCCTCCCCAGGGTTCTTACATTTCTTATTTTAAACAGTTGTTTAATCAACTTTTTGTTGTTATTTTTCAAATCGGGACTGCTTCGAGTCATGCGGTGGACAGCCGGGCTCGTATTGCTACTATGCTGGGGCTCATCGAACAGTCAACCAGAGCGGGATTCACCTGAGGATGACTCCTTCCGTAGCCAAGCGGACTCCCCAAGACAGCGGTCCCCGCCACCTGTGCAGCCCTTAGACTTTGGGTTCGTGCCGTCAGCAGTGTATGAAACACACGCTTATTATGAGCCCGGTACCATTGGAATTCTATTCCACATGGTACACGCGTTCCTTTACGTGGTCCAACCGAACCCCTTTCCTAAAGGTAAGATGTTGTAAAGTACCTGCCTTGATGACTAAGGGTTTGACGCTGGGGGTTTTTGTTTTCATTGGTGTATGTTTTCAGTTTATGGGACACGCTCAACATTAGTAGCTCCAAGCAAGATAAACTTGACCCAGTAACTCTTCAGATTCTGGGAGCCACGGAGTAGGCCCTACTTTAGTTACAAGACTAAAGCTGGTGGTGTTACTACATTGCAACTGTAGTTGACAGTGTGAAGTATTGCTTGTACTCTATTTGAACGGGCTGCCTTAACCATCTTCACGAGATTTGGGAACTTGTGATTTCCATCCACAAGCCAACACTGCATGCCTGTATGCGGTTATTGTCAATGTGCGGCGAGCAGGGAGCATGAGTTGATACGATTAGATCCACGTACCAAATCCATTTGCCACCTTTGTTAAATAGCATATATGCCATGACTTTGAAACGTGTATGTTGTGCTAAAAGGGGCCATTAGACAGGTAACATTAGTTGAAGAGTGCCAGTTACATCACTTTAAGACTGTAACACTGGTGTACAGGCCACTGTTTGTTGTGTACTGTTTTCTTAGGAGTAGTCACGTTGGAGGATGATTTCACCATCAATTGGATTGATGGTTTTAAGTCTGTGCCATTTTATGCCCATGAGTTAGGGCCATGGGCTAGGTAATCAATTAGTAGAGCGGCTATTAGGGCAGGCTTTCACAGTCACCTGCCTCAGAAGCTAATACCTTAATCCACAAGACCATATGTCGTGTAGGTTGAGGGACTTTCCAGCATGAGACACTCTCCCAAAAGGTATAGACCACCTGTGAGTGTTGATCATACCAGCACGCCCTGGCTCAGGGAAGGACCAGGAAGGACAACACTCTAATGCCAATGCTGTGAGCTATAATGACTAGTAGGAGAATGATGGTTTTACCCAGTGAGGACTCTGGGTAGCAGGTCCTAGACAGAGAAGTCAAAGAGCAAGACCTGACCTGAGACTATTTTGCCCAAAAATACAAGTATTCTTTGTTTTTATTTGTAAAAATATGCATTACACTAATCAAAAGTGATTAAAAAAAACAACTTAAGGACTAAAACATCAACTATATCTCATTGGTCTTTAGTGCGTACATCTTTCAGGATCTGGGAAGTGTCAAGACTCCTGATTGGTTAAATGAAGTTAGGACAGGGGCCAGGCTGATTGGCTTGACAGCAAAAAAACATTGCCAACAGATATCATACCCCACCTTATCACACTTAAGGCAAAGGTTTACGTTTCAAGCAAGGAAAAACACAACAATACATTTTTAAATCAGGTTAGCTCATTTTGAGTTGTGATATGTGCTGAAATAAACCTCACATCCTCTTAGCAGCCAAGAAATCTAAAGGTTCGACAGTTAAAATCAGTCTGATGTCCGTGGGAGTCGGCGGACTGTAATAAACATGACCAAACATTAAGGTGGAACTAGCACTAGTGATTGGATGGCACTGAGACCCCCCCCCCAGTCACTTAACACTGTGCTGTAGCTATCCTGGTCCTCTCAAGTGTCGAGGGGAAAAAGATCTCCTTCTCTGCCTGTCTTATGTTCCTCCTCCTCCTCCTCTCAATCGCTCTATCTCTCGATCTCCCTCCTCTCTCTCTAATTCCTCCCTCATTCCTCCCCCTTTCTCATCCAGATCCCTTCCCCCTTTCTCTCCTGTTTCAGGGTGAAGGAATGAGTGTTGCAGCTCACCCAGACATCTCAATCTGACTCACACCTGCCCTGCACAACCTTAATCTGTCTATAGCTTCCCTCTAACGTTGCTGGATGATGGGGTCTTGCCACTGCGCTGACGTTGCCTCATGGTCGGCGTGCAACCCAGCTCTGACCCTGTCTGTGCCCGGAGTTTGAATCTTATTCTCCTGAGGCACTGAGTAGAGAGATTAGAGGATTAGTGATAGCAGGGCTGATGCTAAAGCTATGCTAGTGTTCGCTACAGATGGCATTGTCACACACACACACACACACACACACATACATACACATACGCACCTCACACACTGGCCCACACACAGATTCACAAAGACACACTCTGAAACTGGGTCATAGCTCCGGTGTTTGTCGGTTGCGTTAATTACGGTGACAGGCTCGCGATCAGGTGTTTATCAGTGAGGTGGTGGCTTTGGACAGGATAATAGACCTCAAAACACACCATATTTATTCTGCATATTATGATCACTAAAACCTAAAAATGAAACAACATTTGTATTTAGTGTCTCTCGTGATCAGATGATTTTTTTAAATGTAAACATATGAAAGAAAGAAAAAGCCAGCAGACTATGTGTCTCTTCAGGGTTGATGGTGAGGGTTCATATTTGTAATCCCTGACTCATCCATGTAAGTTGATGCTGGATAAGTCAACATGTTTACAAGTTGACCAGGTAAGCTTCTGATGACAGGCTTATAAAAGCACCCAAGAAAGTTGGCTGCTGATGAATGCATATGTATGGCCTTGGCATTCAATTATAGTCATTTTGGATAGTATAGGACATATGAATATATATGTCATTTGTCATATTTTTGTCATGACAACTAAAAGGATCACAAGGTACCAAACTACATAACATGTCATTGATGATAACGTGTGCCATGGCTGTGTAGTTAATATTTATTGACACACCCAGCTGTATCATGATAGTATTATGTCAGTGTTATATTAGTTTAGTATTTGTACTATTTTGTGTTTTAAAGGGTAATATACAGTATGGTCGTGTGCTTTTATGCATTTACGTGTGTATCCTTATACGTGTGTTGCCCGAAAATCAATGCGTGTTAGGTTGTGTACGGTCTTAACCCAACCTCTTCATAATCCTAATGAACAGTTCAGTGTGGAGAAGAGGATTGGGTTATATTTACCCAGTAAGAAGGCTGAACTGACTTACACATCACTACACAACATGTCCCTTGCCCACAGTAAACCAAGCAGTTGCCTATCTTGAGTCTACATACAGAAGCTCTCCTACAGTACTATGTATAGACATGAGTGTTTACTCATTTACTGGGCGTGACAGGGAGTAAGTATAGTTAGGATTAAATGTTATATTTGGAAATGCTTTATTCTAACTCTTAAGGTTATAAACAGTTGTTGCTTGACACATGTACACGGTAGGTCCAGAAACCATTTTATATAAATAGGCTTACTGAGTACCCATTAAGTAAGAACTAGCAGTTTACCATGTTTAAGCAATTTGACAGGATACTTTCTCTTCCAATGTCGCAAACCAAAGTCATAACAGTTGTGTCTAAGGTTTGTGGGTCCCATGTCTGAAGGGTTTGTCCAACCATCCCATCTGTCCAGTTGTACCTCTCAGAGGTTACCCCCTTGGCTCCTTTCACTTAGCTAGCTAGCTGTTGGGTGTCTAATCTGAGCTAAGCTAGGCTAAGATAAGTTCTACGGGGAATTGAATGCAAGGGCAAGTGGCTAAGAAACTACAGGTGGCTCAGAACACTAGCCTAATACTCCAGAAACAACATTACACTGACTGTGCAAATCAGTCCTTATTGTGAAGCTAGGCTGTAATGCATGCTAAAAAGAGATCTTTCATTTTAGCCATTCGTGAGCCACAGTAGAAATATACAGTTAAAACCTATGTCCAAATGTAGCTTTGGAGCCAGTGTGCAGCTGTGTGGCCAGTCTTAATCTCACTTTAGCGTTTGGCCTCCTCACCTTTTCACACCTTAACTGTCCCCATATCACCTGTGCTGAATGGATCTGCTCCTGTGTGCGCGCGCGTGTGTGTGTGTGTGTGTGTGTGTGTGTGGGGGGGGGTGTCTTGGAAGGTGACAAGAACCGTGTGGAGATTGGGGGGAAACACTTGTGACTGTCAATGGTTTGTGTAGATGTGTGTGTGTGCGTTCAGGACAGGATGTTTGTGTCTCTGCATCAGTCCTTATCTAAACTGTCCATCTGCTTGTCTCGTGCAGTGCGTTTTTGTTCACATCCAGGATGTGTGAGATTACGAAGTGGAAATGTGTCCCCATCTGCTGTAGTCATGCACACATGCTCACAAACACCAAAAGATCTAAACACTGACTTCTAAACAAGCTGTGAATGACTACATACACAACTGCTGTCTTAACCCATTCAAAGCCCTATGGGATTCACCATGTTGTGGGTCATGAACATGAATCCTCCTTCCTCAATGTCAACTGACCAGCTACTAAACGCATAGTATTTGTGTGTGTGGGTGTGTGTGTTGTTGAGGAAAGCCAACATTTGACAGTTGGGACAACTGTGTCTGATGGCTACAATATGTGTATGTCTGTGTCAGGTTCTCAGTGTTTACATGCTGAGGAACATGTGATTCATAGTCTGAACCAGGGAGGTCTTTCTGAACATTTCGCCTTATTAGTGAGTCTGCTGACCCATATGAACAACTTATGACGCCCTTATGGATAGGACAGACTCTGACACACACACACGCACGCACACTCATCTTACACGCACAAATACAGTTCTAATGACCGGCACACACGCTCACCTGGATCCAGAAGGTGTTGTTGGGTTCTTCCCACAGGTGTTATCAGCATGAGTTCATAGCGAACAACCTGAAATGACAGATTCTAGTCAGGTTCATTTGGACCAGGACTTACTGCATCCCGATGCATACGCAGATGAAATATTGCTACGATGACGATTAAATCATCATGAACTCTGTCTGTGTGTCTGTGTGTCTCAGATCTGATCGTTCGAGTCATTCAGCAGAACATGGGAGGCATCAAAGTGGAGGAGTGGAGTAAGGTTGGTCTGTCTCTTTTGCTCCTCATTCACTTCTCTTAATGTCTAAACTGGAACCACAAACCTTACTCGGCTTCTCTCTCTCTTCTGTGTGCTCTGTTGTGCAGCCAGAGAATGTGGTCCTGTTACTCCAGGTATAGTTGCATTTACACACTATTAAACACCTCACAGAGAAAAGAACAGGGTGGATGGATGAGAGATGGATGAGGGCATGGTGAGCGGTTGAGCTGAACAATCAATACATGAATGGACAAAAACGTAAACATGACTGACAAGTCTCCTACGCTTCCTCTTCTTATTCCTCCACCTCCTTCTCCTCCTTGTTCTCCCCAACCATCTGTTCCTCCGCCATCTCTCCTGTCTGCTCCTTCTCCTGCTTCTACTCGTCCCACTTCTCCATCTTTTTCTTCTCTTCCTCCATCTCCTTCCCGTCCTCTTCCTCCACCTGTCCTCCTCCCCTAGGGCATCTACTACGAGACGGGCTTCATCGTGTGTGTTTTCGTGGGGTGTGTGTTCATGCTGCTGATGCCCATCGTGGGGTTGTGCTTCTGCGTGTGTCGCTGCTGTGAGAACTGTGGCGGCGAGATGCACCAACGCCAGAGGAAAAACCTCGACTGCCAGCGAGGGTTCTTCACCGCCGCGCTCATCACTACCTCCGTCTTCATCACGTCAGTCACTCCTCATTATTAGAACCACAACTATCATCGGCAGAAATATCACCAGGATTCTTTTTTCCTGATATTGTCATGGGTTACGTCAAGACGTTCACAAACATGTAACAACAAGAATGTGTCAGTTGTCCCCCTTGCTATTATCTGCAATCATCTGCTCATTCAGTTGAGATATCTACAGTTCCCTGTTGACACATTAACCATCCATGGTAACCTTGCAGGTGAATGTATCCACTGTGAACAGTATGATAAAGGAACACAGGACAGGCACACAAAGTCTGAACAGCGCAGGGCAGTTAGGTGTCATTGATACTGCTGGGCAGTGACACAGCTTTCTCTCTGTCCCAATGGCTTGCTGTTTGATGCCCCCTCACCCCTCACAGAAAGAGAGAGAGAGAGCGAGAGGGAAAAGAGAACGGCAGAAGGTTGTCGGAGTAACAGGGTTAACATCTTTGTAGAGGCAATGTGCAGCAGGCAGTGGTTACATAGCGCCCTCTCCTGGCCAACATCTCCTACTGCTTCTATCCTTGTCGTCAAATGTTGCTGAACTTTGTGGTCCAGGTTTTTAGTACCATTGTGTTTGTGTGTGATACAGGGTGGGGGTTCTGTTTGCGTATGCTGCAAATCACAACATGAGCTCTCAGATCAAGAGTACCAGACGTCTTATCAACACCAACATGAGAGACCTGAAGACCTTCGCTAACAACACCCCTGCAGTGAGGAAACACACACTCTCTCACACACATGCACTCAGACGCACACACAGTGACACTTGAGTTTTATAATGTGTCTTTGTTTTGTCTTGCAGCAAATTGACTACTTGACTGCCCAGTATTCTACCGCCAAGAACAAAGTCCTATCAGACATGGATAGTGAGTCACAGCCCTCTGACTTCACTTCCTCTTTTCTGTGCTGAAAACACAACTTATAACAAACAAACATGTAATGCAACTGAAGAGTAAAAACTTTTTTTTTACTCTTTTGACCTAGTGTTTTGACCTACACTGTCAGAATTGATTTCTGTTTACTGACAGACAAACCTACCACAGAGCATAGATCTTGTGGTTGTGCCCACTATATAAACAGTTAGGTAGTGGTGTCATGGTGACAGCTGAGTGGACTGTCAGGTAGAGTGGTTGTTATAGTAACAACTGTGTGGATTGTCAGGAAGGTGTAGTGGTAACAGCTGTGTCCTTGCGCTAACAGACATCGGGCCGTTATTGGGAGGGAGGATCCAAACCCAGCTGGAGAAAGAGGTGGTGCCATCTCTGGACACTGCCCTCCGCATGGCTGGAGGTAACGCACACCCTGTCTCACCACAGACACAGGATATCACACACATCACTCACAACTCTTCAATGAAAAAGTTCTATTAAGGTCCAGGCAGTTCTCATCAGATTGTGGATGTTTAAGGAAGAACCGGAATCCCCCAAAGTCATCTTGACGTAGCTGTTTTCAAGATGTGCAGTGATTTGAATGTGTTATATGTGTCCAATGCCACAACTTCCAAAATAAAATGTCCTATTCTAAATGTCCTATTGCCCCGACATATTAACATATTTCCTCCCCTAATTTTTTCTCTTCTTAAAGTCAAAGTGGAGAGTGCAATTAAAGGTAACAGGAACTGACCCTGAGTTGGTGTTGTGTCCCTGTGTTACTGTGTCCCAGTGTCACTGTGAACCCATACCATCCTTGTTTCTGTTTAGACATGGACTGATTCTGAGTCAGTGCTGTGTCCCAGTTATGGTGGTGGATGTGTATAGCCAGTATGTTCATCCGTTGAGCCCAGTGTCATCCAAGTATTCTTTCTGCTGGGCACGTGTGTAAATGTGTGTGCCTTAAGATCTTAAGATGTAACTCATACCCCCCCTCCCCCCAGCCATGCGGGAGACCAAGGAGGGCCTGGAGACAGTCAGCTCCTCACTAGAGGTGCTCCAGGAGGGGACAGCCCGCCTGCAGGCCAGCCTGGCTGGAGAGCGCTCCTCCCTCTCCAACACCCTGTCAGACCCTGCCTGCACCAACGGAGCCGTGTCACACACCTGCAACACCATCCGCTCTACCCTCACACAGCTGGGGGCCAACGCTGACTTCACCGGGGTAGGGAGCAGGGCGGGCAAGGGTGACAGTTTGTGCATAGACACACACACGGATACATTTCACACACACATATACACACAAACCTCCAACATGAGCCCCTGCAGCCCAGCCCCTCATCCTAGCCCAGACTAAGATGCTCCTCCCACCTGTGTATTACAGCTTCCTGATGTGGGCGGTCAGCTGGACAATCTGGATGCCTTACTGAAGACAGACCTCAGCAACATCGTCCAGAGGGTCTGTACACTGGGCCTGTCCTCCCACGCCTTCACACTAACACTGCATACAGGTCTGAAGTGGTAGATTTCTACCTTTCCTTTGTCCACAGGGCTACTCATCCTTCAATGACACTCCTAGACTGGTGAAAGAGCAAACAAAGGACATTGTGGCAGGTGTGTGTGTAGCAACAAACATTTAACCCTGCTTGGTGTGTCTGTATAACAGACAAATTATATTTATTTTAAACACCTTTGAAAAGACGATTCAGGTCAGGTGTGCCACAGTTCTATCATCCGCCACTCTTTTTCTCATTCTTTTTCTCTCTCCATCTACACCATGCTTGTGGAAAACACAGCATTGCCTCGTAAGTCTTAGGGCACCGTGTGTCCCTCTTCTTCTGCCGTAGACACCCAGAATCCCAGAAGTAAAAACATGTGTACAAAGATAATGAATGTTTGCTAAAATGGCCAGATGCTCAACAAAGATAAGCATATTTCTCTGTGTGTGTGCACACTTGGGTAGGAGTAAAGGGAATGCTGGATAAGATTGGAGGAGAGATTATTGGCTTTTCCAAGATGTTCCCAGTGGAGCCATCACTGGCTAACTTCACCATCTTCCTGGGTCAGAGCCAAAAGAACATTGAGTCCTACTACCCTCAGATCGACCAGCTAGATTTCTACAGGTGCGTGTGTATGTGCATGTGTTACTGACTGACTGTATGACAACACTACATTATACTGTGTACACATTCAATAATTGTGCATACGTGTCACAGGTGGATAGGCTGCGTGACTGTTCTGTGCACAGTGGTTCTGATCCTGGCTTTCAACTTCCTGGGTCTGCTGTGTGGCACCTGTGGCTACGACAAACAGGCCACGCCCACCACCCGCGGCTGCCTCTCCAACACCGGGGGCAACCTGCTCATGGCGTGAGTAGCAGCAGCAGGAAACTAGAGAGGCAGGCAGGGAACAAACCAAGAGGCAGGAATCCTTCAGAAAAGCAGAAAGACCTGTGTTTGGTACAATGTCAAACTGTATGTTTCTTTCTCATTTTCTCTCATCTCCTGTCTCTCTTTTTCATCTCCTGTCTCTCTCTCTCTCTCTCATCTTCTGTCTCTCTTTCTCATCTCCGTTTTCTCTCTCTCATCTCCGGTCTCTCTTTCTCATCTCCTCTCTCTTTCTCATCTCCTGTCTGGCTCTTTCAGAGGGGTAGGGTTCACATTCATCTTTTCCTGCGTGCTGATGGTGGTTGTAGCTGCTGGTTTCCTGGTCGGAGGCAACGTGGAGAAGTTGGTGTGTGAGCCTCTGGCTAACAAGCAACTGTTCAAGGTGATGCTCCTCTCCCCCTCCTCCTCATCTCTCTCTCTATTCCTCACACTCCCTCTTTCATTCCTTGTCTCTCTCTCACGATTTCACTCCCCTGCCCTGTAACTCACTGTCTGTTTGTCTTGGAACTGGGCCTTGACTGAGAAGGATAATCTTCCAACAACATAGCATGCTTGTTTGCTGGTGCTGATAGGAGGGTTGTGTCAGATGAGTGTGTGGTCATGTGTGAACGTATGTCTGTACAGTGTGTATATTTAAGTTGGATATATATGTACATCTATGAACATTCCCAAACAATAATAAATGTATGTGTAGATCATAGACACTCCATTCATGGTTCACCCAAGCAAGAAGAACTTCCTCCCAGGAATGCTTTTCCAGAATCCCAACATCGACCTCACTGTAGGAAGCATGTACCGGTAAGGGATGACGCATGCATGCCCCCCCCTGCCCACACACACACACACACACCCAGGAAGGTGTTCATGTGAGTGTGTCCTTTCTCCTAGGGAGTGTGTGAAAAACAATGGTCTGTATCATGCTCTGCAGCTGGAAACCATGTTCAACATCAACAGCTTCCTAAACAGGACTGTGGTCAGTATAACTGGGTGTCTGCAGGCTTGTATGCGTATTAACATGTACATCATCTTCCCTTGGACTGCTTCTATTATTGTGTGACCTGTGACCGTTGTTGTGTTCTGTAGTACAACAAGGACCTGAGCAAAGTGTTTGAGGGTGTGAAGATAGACCTGCAGGGTATCCAGCTGCTTGACCAGGAAGCAAGAGACAACCTCGTCCACTTTGCCAACACTGGATTGGGAGAAATCAAGTTTGCAGCCTACCTGGCTGAGGTAACCTATCAGAGACACAGAGGTTAGAGAGAGCTGGCGAGAGAGATTCTGTTTGACTGACCTGATCTGTTCATGTGTGTGTTTCCAGGTGAACAAGGGCGTGACTCTGGTGGATCTCTTGTCCTTCTGCAGTGAGCTGGAGGCTCAGGCTGACCAACTGGTGAATCCTGCTCAATTGAACTAATCCCAGACGATTCCCCCAATCACAATGGCAGATTAGACCAACCCAATTCTAATTGGTCAGATAAGAGTCAAACTCCCATATTGTAAGATGCATGTGAGCTCAAAAAAATTGTGTGTACGTGTGTCCCTGCAGAGTACAAATACACATTCAGACATTCTCCCCCCAGAAAGTTATTTTCCTTTTTGTGGTCAGCCATTGGGCCTCGGAGGTTTAAACAAGCCACCCATTCACCAGCCGCACACACACTCATGTACATCACACACACATGCACACAAACCAACATACACGTGCACACTCATGGGACATGTGTTGCTGGGTTGACTGTGGACCATTTAAAGACTGTGGTCAGATTTAGGGTTCACATAGAACATGTAATGAGTGTGTGTGTGTGTGTGTGCCTGTGTGTGTGTGCCTGCGTGTGTGGTGGGGGATCATGCAGTCTGGGTGTGGTGAAGTGTAAGATCTGAGCGCAGCCATGAATGTTTAGGTTCAGAGTCTGGATCTTGGCCACATAAGTACAATGGAGACCAGCTACACTGTACAGGCCTGCATGAGGCGCATTTGTATAAACTGTTTACTAAACAGCTTTCTCTCCCTTTCTATCTCTTCCCTCTCTGGATCTCTGTCTTTCCCTCCCCCCCGTTCTGTCAATCTCTGCTCCTCTGTCTGTGGATGCGTAGCCACGAGGAGCTTTGGAGAACGCACTGAGGGGCCATGCCAGTAATATCAGACTGATTCATAAAGAACAGGTTGTCCCAATGGAGCAAGCGATGGTAATTACAAACACAGATACTTTCACACAGGGATTCTAAGGCTCCATGTAGATAAACACACAAGTAAACAAATACACTCAGATCATCGGGCATTCTAACAGGCATGCATGGATACATAAAACACAGCTGCACGCTTACAAGCGTTCACGTGTGTATATACACACAATAACACACAGACACACACACCCCTGTCTCTTGGATGTCCTCCTTGGTTAAGAGAGGACTCTCCTCAACACAGCCCTCCATTGTCTGTTCTTTCAACTTATTCTCTCCCTTGTTCTCTCTCTTGTAATGGTGGCTAAGAAATTTGTGCGAGCTCGGGTAAGACCAAGACTGTTGGCAATGTTTCTGTTTAGAACCTCTGTCGTGAATCGTGAAGTGTTGTGTTTCGTGAGGTGGAATTGTATTAAAGTGCTAATTCACAGTATGTGTCTGTATATATGTGTGTGTGCATGTGTGTGTTTGTATTCATGTGTGTGTTTGTATTCATTTGTGTGTTTGTATGCATGTGTGTATATGTATTCATGTGTGTGTTTTCATATGTGTGTTTGTATGCATGTGTGTATATGTATTTGTGTGTATGTTTGTATTCATGTGTTTGTTTGTATTTATGTGTGTGTTTGTATTCATGTGTGTGTTTGTATTCATGTGTGTGTTTGTATTTATGTGTGTTTGTATTTATGTGTGTGTTTGTATTCATGCGTGTGTTCGTATTCATGTGTGTGTTTGTATTCATGTGTGTGTATTCATGTGTATATATGTTTGTATTCATGTGTGTGTTTGTATTCATGTGTGTTTGCATTCATGTGTGTGTTTGTATTCATGTGTGTTTGTATTTATGTGTGTTTGTATTCACGTGTGTGTATTTATGTGTATGTATGTTTGTATTCATGTGTGTTTGTATTCATGTGTGTTTGTATTCATGTGTGTGTTTATATTCATGTGTGTTTGTATTTATGTGTGTTTGTATTCATCTGTCGTTTCTCTCAATTACAGAGTAGCCTCAGTTCAAGCATCCGCCTACTGCAGAGAACAGCTAGTGAACTACCGGTAAGGAAACACACACAGCTACACACACACCCATACACTCACCCCCCTGGCACTCATACACACAGCTACACACACACCCATACACTCACCTCCCTGGCACTCATACACACACACACACACCCATACACTCACCCCCCTGGCACTCATACACACACTCACACACACACCCATACACTCACCCCCCTGGCACTCATACACACACTCACACACACACAAAATACACTGATTACCTTCTGTATTTCTCCATCTCAGACCAAAGTCACAAATGTATTGAGTGCCATCGACGCTGCTGAATACCTCATTACCCAGAATGCATCTCACGTGGTCAAGCAGGTAAAGCAGAACACACACACACACACAGTCACCGCTCCTGTCCTAATGCCACATACGCCTTTACATGGGATCTTATCACTAAAATAACACTGCTTTTCAAGCCCTCGCACACACGTAACGCTATCAACTCCCCCTCTGCTCAACAGGAAACAGATGCCTATATACGGACTTTGGTGGGCTACTTCAAACAGTACACCACTTGGGTGAAGAACTCTGTGAGTATGGAACAGAAAGTCACATACACTCCATCCCATATCATGTTGTATCATGGTATTTAAACGTGTGTGTGTGTCTGTTTCTCTGTCGTAGCTATCAGGAGAAGTGGCTCAATGTAAACCTATCAGTAATCTGGTAGACTCCATGGAGATAGTGGCCTGCAGCTTCATAGTGGACTCAGTGGTAAGAGACACTGATTGTGTGTGTGTGTGTCAGTGTGTGTTTTCATTTGTGGTTGGAGTGAATGCGTTTATACCTAATATAAATGGCTCTTTTGATTCTGAAAGGGAGCTCTGAGTTGGGTGGAGGAAGTGGTGTGTGCTTGTGTGCATGTGTGTGCGTGTGTGTGTGTGATGCTGTTCAGGAGGGTGAAGTTTTGGAGCCAGTCACATGTACAGCATGTCCAAACACACTTATACACACACAGACATACACACATATGCACAGCTTCCACAGACAGGCTGTGTATACGAGACAGGTTCCTCTCTGTTCACACTCAGACCCCCAGGGGCTTGGAGGGTCCGAAAGTGTGTGTGTGTGCTTGTGTGTAGTAAATAATGTTCAAACTGTGGTTTCTCTATAGATTTTAAATATACGCTACAGTGTGGTTTGCATGTGTACAGAATGTTCTGCACTTGAGCTTTTCTATCTGTGTATAGATGTGTATACGTTTCTTTCAGTGCATGTGTATGTGGAAAAAAGACTGGCCTGTTATTAGCTGTTATTTCCCAGATGTTCCGTTGAACTAAATGTTTTGTGTGTGTGCATGTGTGTGTGCATGTGTGTGCGTGTGTGTATGCATGTGTGTGCGTGTGTCTGTGTGTGCATGTGTGCGCGTGTGTGTATGCACGTGGGTGTGTGTGCGTGCGTGTATGTGTGCGTGTGTGTGTGCGTGTGTGTGTGTGTGTATGCATGTGCGTGTCTGGCACGTGTGTGTGTGCTTCAGAACACATTCTGGTTCGGTCTGGGCTGCTGCTGTTTCTTCCTCATCCCCAGCACCATCCTGTCTGTAAAACTGGCCAAGTACTACCGGAGGATGGACACAGAGGATGTCTTTGATGAGTAAGCACACACACACACACACACACCTTAATATGTACCTTCCTTTATTGCTGTAGTTATAGAGTAACACCTAACTCTCTTCCTCACTCTCTGTTTATCTGTCTCTTCTTCCCCTATCTTTGTTTTTTTTGTCACTACCTTACATCCTGTGGTCTTTCATGTGCTGCTCACTCGTGTTGTCTCTGTCAGTTCCTCTTACCCTTGGCTCGTAGCACTTTGACACCTCAGTCCTTCATGTCTCCGAGTTGTTTTCGTCTTGCTAAACCTCTCACAGGTGCAACACACCTTTTCATATCTTTCGGGAGTCTCATCAAATCCCCGTGCTCTTCATCCTTCATGGCCAGAACACACAGGCATCCATCGCTGTCTTCATGCTTTCGTGCTTACTCATTCTTCTTCTTCTTCTCTCGCTCCATCGCTCGGTTACGTCGGTTTCTGAATCCATCTGAGGATCTATCCATCCTTGTCGTTCACAAGAGAAGATCTGGCCTTCTGTCTTTCCCACTTGACCTCCTGTGCACCTTCATTTTTTGTGTTGCAGTATGGTTATAACAGGTTACCATGGAGAGCAGGTATTTGGTATCCATGGCAACCCAGCTATATTCAGGTACGCACCAGAAATCATTCAGTACTGCATGGCTTCCTGAACGCTAGCGCGTGGTGAAAGAGAAGCGCAGGTGCATGAATGTGTGTGTCTCTGTGACTGTTGTACAAGTCACAGCATAGTTGATGATCACAGGACATTTGACATGATGTACTCATTCGTGCATGAGAAGAGCTCGAGACAAGAAGACTGGAGATATAATCAGAAGTCCCTGTTAATGTGTGTATGTGTGTGTGTGTGTATGTGTGTTTATATGTGTGTATGTGTGTGTGTGTATGTGTGGGTGTGTGTGTATGTGTGTTTATATGTGTGTGTGTGTGTATGTATGTGTACCTGTGTGTATGTGTTTGTATGTGTTTGTGTGTGTGTGTGTGTGTGTGTGTGTGCGGTAGTTGCCCATCCTACAACACCCTGACTCGCTTCCCCCGAGCCTCTGCCCCTCCACAGTATCCTGACTGGTGACACTGAGGAAGACTGTCACCACCAGAGAGGTACAGCTACAAAACTCCCAAACTACCATCAACAGCTACAAAACTACCATCAACTAACTCCAATATTTCCACCAACTACTTCAAAACGTCCATCAACTAACCCCAAAACTGCCATCAACAACTGCAAAGAAAACCATCAACTAACCGCAATACTACCATCAACCAACTGCAAATTTAACTTCAGCCAACCATAAAACTACCATAAATCAACCTTAAAACTTGAAACATCCCCAAAACACGAACCAATAAAAACCAATGTACATGTCAAATGAACAAACAAGATTTAACGGAAGGTAAATGTGATTTTGCAAGGTCTCTTCAGGTCACACTGCTGGAGGTTCTTACCTTTCGATCCTACTACCTCACCTTGACCCTGTCTCTCATTTACCGTTCATCATCATCTCTCTATCCACTCCCATCCCATCAAACCATCCCCAAATCACCCACTGACACTATTCATTCTTAACACCAAACTCTAGTGATGACTATTATTGTGTTGGGGATGAAAAGGCTGATGACCGTGATCTTGTTCTTCTCTCCAAAGCGGCCAAGAGAACTGGAACTGAAGTTGCCCTGATGGTAGGTGCAGGTTGGACTGACCCAGCATCTCTCCCCCTCGCTCCCCACATCCTGTAACACTGTGTCTCCTCTTTAGCAGGTGAAGCAGAGCTCTCCTCTTAACAAGCCACACAGAAAGAGGAGGCAAGAATGGGAGGCAAGAATCCTCGTGCTGAGAGGGCTCCTGTCCTGACCCCTGACCCCACCTATCACTCCGTCACACAAGGGTGTTGGTGATCGCCCAATTAGAATCACTCAAATGATCCCCATCCCTGCACCACCATCACCACCACCACCACCACCACTACACACTTCTAGTAACCAATCAGAGCATTAGCATCTGAAACATCAAACATCCGTTGATCATTCTGTTTCATTGGACAGTATTTCTGATGAATGAGTGTTATTTATACAGTAAACTGATATGCATTATAACTTTCTAGAATACAAGTTTGTTCAAACTTAATGTGCAGTTCACCTCTATGACAAGTGTACATTTTGTACGCTTTCAAGACATTTGAAGGTTTTATATGTTTTGTTTGGCTATTTCTCTTTTATAACCATGTTTGTAGATACTTTTTTTCTCCTCCCTCCTGTCTGTATTGTGTCTGGGACTGCTTGATACTATGGAAACATGGTGCAAACTTTGACTCTGAAAGGCTCCATAGCTGGAACCTGATAGCTGGTAATCCTGACTCCATTTCAATTCCATCAATTCCAAGAGTAATTTCAGATTGAACATTTCAGATTGCTTCATTAAGAAAACTATTTTGTAATGAGATTAGACAGGTTTGATACTTTTTCCAGTTAAATTGAGTTGGAACTGATTTCTTAAATTGACGGAATTGAAGCAGAATTGTCCCCACTGAATGTTAGCAGAGAAGTATCAGAAAGGTACAAACAGCTCTTTTCATTTAGCGGGTTGTCTCATCATCAATAGGCTGTACTTGCTCCAGTGTCTTATGTGAACTACTGAGGTTGTCCTGCCCTATGTTACCGCAGGAGGGACAGTGCTATAAGCTACCATCACTGTTAAAACACACACTTTTTAACAACTAACAGACATGCTCTCACTGTATCTTATGGTAGACTTTTTTCACAAGACCATGTTATCAGACTCTTCAGTGATTGTGAAGTCAGACCTACATAGCTGTGTCCCGGGCTTTGTAACTAGACTACCGGGGCACAGTGGCTGTGTGATGTCACTTCCTGCTATGTCTGAGCACACCATTGTTGAGAGGTGTTCCAGCTGTGAAAACTGAGAAATAAAGACTTCAGTCCAGTAAATCGGGGTCTCCTAAATCTTCAGTTTTTCTTTTTAATCATTTGGTGTCTTTCAGCGCAAACAGCTAAAGGGATTTAAACCCATTGCATGCAAGCCCAAAAGCACCATGAACAGCTTTAGAATGTTGACTGCTCCAGGATAAACAGTAGAGGAGGAAAAGGGGGAAGAGAGGATGGACAGAAAAAAAGCAAGGGAGGGAATAATCTGTATCTGTACAGCGTCTGTGTATCAAGCGCTCCGCACCGACTGCCAAAATACACAGGATCTTGTAGAGAGCACTCATGTGACATGCACACACATGCATGCATACACACACAGAGTGTGTTTGGGTTTGTTTTGGGGGGCTAGGGGAGTGAGGGAGGAGTTAGGGGGCTTAAGGTGGCGTGATATAGCTACATCCTATCAGACGAGGAATACTTTAAGTGAATTAGAACAGAACATCTGGTACAGAGGACAACCCCTAGACACACACACACACATGCACACACACTCACACACACACACACACATACATACACATTCACAGGCAATCTGGCCATGATCCATGCATCCCTTTCCCAAGATCATCACAGGCACTCGATCATGTACATCAACACATAGACACATAACCTTCCAACTTTGCTTGTTTACTTTCCTTTTCCACTGTCTCTCCCAGGGATCCTCTTTCTCCTCCACACTTTGTGTGCATGTTTGTGTGTTAGACGGGGGTAGGAGGGGTGGGTGGTCTGTGCCCATGCATGTGTGCAAATTTATCTTCAGCATTCATGCGTCTACGTGTATATAAGTACTGCACATGGCTTCCTCCCTCCCTGCCCCCTTTCCTTCCTCTCCTCCCCCATCCCTCCACCACTCCACCCCATTCCAGTCTGCATGGAATATTTCCAGCTGCTATAATGGTGAAGTCTGTTACTGCATTCAGCCCCAGTTGACCAGTGCCAAGCCCTCACTCAGCATGCCACTAATAGTTTTGTTTGTCCTAAACACTACAGCAAATGTTCAGAACAAGTGATAAGGATTATGGCTCCTAATTGCTTAGGTATGACCCGCTGTCCTTTGTTGATTTTGGTCGCCTCCACTTTCTCTGTCCTATATCTCCTCGATGCTCATCAATAGTCAAAGACCCTCTTTTGTGGGATTATATAATGTCTCCAGAAGCTTTTTTCAGGCTGTTTGGCTTCATATGTGTAAAGTCCTTCATTCTCCCTCCCCATCTCCCCCCTCATACACACGCGCACACACAGACACACTCTCACCTCCTCTCCTGGTCATTTTTCTCCTCCCCTCTTACTCCTGTGCTCTGCCGGTACATTTTCTTCACACACCTCCACGCTATTCGTCATTATCACCTAGGACTCACAGTCTTTCTACTGGCCCTTCGAACTGTAAATCATTATCGGTCACAGAGCAATAAGGGCTGGGAGTAGGGCAAGGTTTTTTTCGGAGACTTATGTAGTTGTGAGTGTATATGTGTGTGAATTTATGTGTGTGTTTTTGTAGGGTTTCTTTGGCTGAACCCACCTTCCCCCCCCCTCCCCACCCAATAGCCCATCTGAATGCCTTCTTTGTAGCCCAAGACTTTATAAACTCAAACGTAGCCGCCGGCTACTCTTGCACACCTCAACCCTCAGTGCACACATACTCACATATACATTCAAACCACTGCTATTCACTATTACCACGGTCGCTGTCATCATGAGAGCCGGGATGAGAGTGCTGCTGCTGGTGCTAGCAGCCAGCGTGTGTGTGTCGCACGCACAGAACAACAACAGCAACGACAACAAGCAGCCGGCGGTTCAGCAGCAACAGCGCGGCATCTGGGACGACCCCATCAGGTTCAACACCAAAGCCAAGGATGCCTGCACCATGGTGGTGTCCGGCGCAGGGGACTACACCCGCCTTAGAGTGTCCTGCAAGGGTCCCAGCCAGGGCCAGAACCAGGGGCGCTCCTACTACTGTGACTTCCAGGGCAAGCCTAACCTCTGCCGCGCCTACAACACCAACCCTCGCCACTACTTCACCCAGATGATGTGGGACATGCGCAAGCAGAACCATGCATGCCAGGGACCCAAAGTTTTCCGCCCCCTGATGTGTAAGAAGTACCCTGAGGAAGCCCACATGACCTTCCTGGCTGCCTGGCCCAAAACCACCACCCCTAAGCCCGTCAAACCCGTTGTGGAGCGCAAACCCATGACCTCTCAGTCCAAGCCTACTGCCACCAAAGCCTCTCCAGCCCAGCCTAAGCCCCAGCCTGCCAAGCCCCAGCCTGGAAAGGGCCCTGCCAAGAAACCCACAGTCAAGCCTGGGAAGACCACCACCAAGCCCACGGAGCAGCCCGACGCCAGGGCATCTCGCCTGGCGCAGGAGTACTGCTGGAAGAGCTTCAAAGGGATCTGCACCTACTTCATTAGCTGGTTCCAGAACTGAGGGAACACAGGAGCACATGCAGAACGCAGGTAGGCAGAACCCCGGTATGTGTCAGAGAGAGGAAGAATCACATCAGGAAGACATGGTGATAGATGCAGAGCAGGGAAAGAGACAGTTGTAGAGATATGGAGCGGGAAAGCGACTCTTTTGTAAAAAAGGTAAACTGGCGCTTGCGAAAAAGAGAGTCAGGAATTGCATAGAGCTCTGCAGGTTAAAGTTTGAAACATCTGTACGGTGATGGTGGTATCGGGAGCATAAACTATCTATTCTGGATATTCTGGACTATCTAATCTGGATAGATGTAGAAGTAGTCCCACAGTATGAGGTTTTGGAACAGTGATAGTTTCCTGAGGCATTCATTCACAGCCTCACCAGTGCAGCCGACTACATATGGTTCTACTGCTGAGTTCAGGAACAGTGTCAACATTGGATTGTCTCACTCTGCATTTTTCTCCCTCTCTCTTCTCTCCTACCTTTGTACTGCATCACAAAGGCTGTTGATGAATGTGTTGTTTCTGTATTGTTTATTTTGATTGTAATATAAAGTTTCCTTGAAAGCATCAGTAAAAATATTCGATCCTATTACCAGTTGAATATACCGAGGCTGCTCTCTCTTTCTCACGCAGCAGGGTTTGTAACATCAGCGACAGAGAGTAACAGCAGCTAACATGAGAGCGTGGGGTCGTGGTGTGTGGAGTGTCCGGGAGCACAGTCTTGGGTCCACAAGTTCCTCCTTCTCACCTCAAACACCCCAACACAACCAACTGCTGTAGATCACAGTCAAATGGCTGTTCCAACGTTTTAGTGTGTTGCTGTTTCTTTTTGTTTCTGCTCAGTCATCACATCTTTTTGTACATGAATCATAAAATAAATACTGTGACATACACAAACACAGACACAGACACACACACACACACACGTAACAGTAGATATGAGACTTGTGTGATTTTGTTTGTATATTCTGTAATATTCCCACGTCATGTCACGCTGACACACATCATCTCAAAACATGGAGAATAAACTAAACAAAAGTGAACAATAACGTTTAAGATACAAAAGTGTGAATGTAAACAAAATAAAGTTAGAATGGGGACTTTTCTCCTGTGTCCTCTTGTCCTGTCTTGTTTCAATTATGTGTGTTTTTCATGCTGAGTATCCCATTTTTAGTAAGGCTATTCATAATATAAGCCCCTTTTTGCTTTAAACAGTGCTTTCTTAGTAAACAGTCGCACTGTGTCTCAACTACAACGGTAAGATGAACTATCTATGCATAGGGTAGCCTGTCTCAAACTACCGTTAGCATGTGGAAGTCACAAGCGCCCCCCCCCACCCCCCTAAAACGGTGCCAATGAAATCTCAAATTCAAAAACAGAGGTTTGTATACAGGCTCCAACGGTACGGTTGGTAGTGTTCGCTCGAGAATCCTGACTCCACAACAGGCTGCAAGAGCTGAATATTGAGGCACTCGTGCTCCTATCTGATAATTAGTGACAAAGAGCAATATTATAATTGACTGTGGCAGACTGTGAAGACAATATACAACTATAATATAATTTATAGTATAGTAAACAAGTAAATATTTTATAGCAAAATGGATTACAAGTATTATTTGTTTGATTACACAGTGGTTTCCAAGTATCGCACACCAATCCTGAACAGGTGTAAATCAAATATGGCGGCAAGACGTAGCGTGAATATTTGTTTTAACGTGAATGTTTACTGATTTTGTGTTGGAAACAGAGGTGGTAAACTAATACATTGAGAGAACTCGAAACATTAACCTTCATATGAGTGTATTGACTGCACAGTTTATAACAACTTGCGCATACTTCGTTTTGAGCGGATATTAAGCAGTCTGTAATTATTATTGTAATAAGCCTACAGCATAGCATGCCCAAACTATAAAAAGAAGACAATAGTCGATACAAATCCAAATTATGTTATGAAGAAGAAACACATAGGTCATCAAAGTTATGGCGTTGCCAATTTCCCTCTGTACCAATGTTCACCAGTTGAGAGCGCTGCACTGCCATTAACGCAAGTAGGCAGCTGGTTTTCAGTGTTTGGAAGGAAAATGTATGTTTGACAGCAGGCTAGACTATTACACTGACAGAAATTCATTCATGTGTCCCGCATAATACCTAATTCTTCTTCTATACACTCTCACCCCGCTATATCTACGCCCCCCCCCCCCCCCCCTTCCCATAGTTATTTCATGTCGACACATGCGGCTCGCTCATTCCACAATGAGGCTTTCTGCGGCCACTTCATAGGCTAACTTACGCACACATGGACCACTTCAGAGTTCAGAGAAACATTGTAGCTTGGGTCTGCATAGCTGAATTATTGAAGGTACTATCCCGCAGCCAAAGCACATCGTTGCGAGCGACCGACCGGGCCCACACACACGCACATCTCAGTGGCTCGGTTCATAAGCCACACCTCCACCCATAAACGTCTGCATTCCTGCCATGGGGATCTTAGATTCGGGAATAAAGAGAACAATACAAAGAGGGAGATATTTAGCGGGGATAAAAGACTAAAGATCACCCCCCTCCCCCAGAACCATTCGCTACACCCTTCTTCCTTCACATCCTTTTTAGTGGTAGAATACGTTCTTTTCGGCGGAGTCAGTGCAGCTTTTTGGGCATGTTTAACTCCATTGGCTTTAAGCTAATGCAAGTCTAATTTTCAACTCCTAAATCCACTCCATTTAAACTAAGCAGTACTATACCTAGGGTGTGTGTGTGTTTGTGTGTATGCATGCGTGTGTGTTTGACGCTCTTTGTAGGAAGACTGGACGTGTCATGTCAGGTTTAAAACCACCAGCAAAGAAAATCCTGCTTTGATTCTCGCGCGTACTAGGAAAACATTGAGTGCGCGTAAATTGTGTTTTGTGTGCGTGTGCGTGTGTTTAGAGCGGGAAAGGTGGGCGTGTTGCAGGATGTATAAATACTAGAGGCGTGCTATACAGATGTCTAAAAGAGCCACAACATCGTACCTAACGCACGTGGAAACCCTGTTATTGTCGGTAAGTAAAGCAACCGAAATGTGCCCAAATGAAGAGCATATGTTTATATCAGACATTTCCTTTATAGAAGATCAATGTATAATACATTTGAGTGTGTGTTTGACACAGCTGAGTGGAAGAAAATCCATGCATTGTGGGAGCACATGGCATACAGTTCATCATTTTAAAAGATATATCATTTCCATGTTCTTTCATAGGTCATCTAAGTACAACATGCTGCACTTGAGGACCCTCGCGCTCTGGTTGTTCGTAGCTTGCCTTGCTCAGCAGGTCTTACTGTCTATTGGCAAAGGGGAGGGAAAGGGACGCAAAGGCAAAGGAGGCAGTGGTAAATTAGAGCAACCCCTCATCCCTGCCCCAAGCAGAACTGAGAGGGCCGCGACAAGAGGAAAATTTTCCACCAAGGATAAACTGCAGTGTACATGGGCAGCGCGTGGCGAGGAAACAGTTACGTTAGCGGTTACTTGCAAGAAGCCCGAAGCGCAGATGACCGGTGGAGTCGACGAATTAAGCTGCGATTACAACGCGAAACCCATGACCTGTCCAGGATTCGTTACCAATCCAGCGGGCTACTGGAAGCAAGTTGGTCGCGCTATTAAAAAGTTGCAGCGAAAACTTTGTCAGGACGAACGCGCGCTAATTAAAGCAGGCATGTGCAAGCGCGCTTCTCCGGATGCGCACTTCAAACTGGACACCGGGTCGTTTCATTCCGCTGCTCGCCAGCCTAGCGACACGGTGAAGACCCAGAAGACTCCCCTTATCAACGCTAAGACCACCACAACCAGTACGCCACAGGCAAAGCCCAGCAAAGGTATCTCATGTACGGAGCGCGTGGACCAGCAGAGGCTCGCTGAGGAATATTGTAGTAACTCATGGGCGAGCCTGTGCACTTTCTTTTTCTCCATGTTGCAAAGCGGAGACTGCTAAGTGTACGTGTGGGCACCAGACTAAAGTCATTCCGAGATTGATTGACAGTTTCATTGACTGGTGGGGAATTAGTATCCTGTTTTTTGGTAGCTACGCTGTTTATGTAGCCCCAAGGACACTTGAGAAGGCATAACGATAATAACCAGTAAATCAATGTAATAAGAACACCTCTGTTGTCTACTATATCATGATCAACAACTATTCTCAAATCATACTGTTACTGAAAATACCCATATACTGTATTTATTTTTCGAAAATAAATGTGTTCTATTTACTCAGGTTGTTTCTTTATGTTAGTCTAAAACATTTAATTACTGATGTACGGTATTATTGCACAAGATTGTGAGCCGTGAATTTGGATACAGTGTGAGTTGGAGTTTAAGTCGATCCGCAGGGTGCCGGGAGTTCCTTTACTCGCGCGCTCAAAATGCGGCCGAAACATGCTCTGATAAAGAAGACAAAATGTACACGTATGTGACATAGTCTTCACATGTGAATCTACGTGAAAGTGCATCTCTCTCTGTGTGTGTGTGTGTTTGTGTGTGAGTATCTGTTTTTAATTTGGATATGGCAGACCATTAAGTCCCGCATTGGTATGAGAGATCAAACACTTCGTGACAGACTTCCCCAGAGTATCCCCACACACACACACCCACACACTATACATTCAGTGGTGGCCTCTAACTAGAGCATTACGAGTCTTATTCTCACTTCCCTCTCCTTTTGTCTCCTCTCCAGTCTAGCAATTGTTAAGACATGCCCATAGGCAAGGGGGGGGGGTGTTCGGGTAGTTCAAACGAACCCCCACTCACTGCCAAAAGGTCCAGAATTTAAGCCGTTATTTATGTGATTATCGTCATCATTGTTTTAATCAATGCTCGTGACAGATATTCTGGGTTGCTGTTTCGAATTAATATGATACAATCATAATTAAATACATAAGAAGGAGAAAAAAACCGTTTCATTAGACTGGCTACAGACCTGTAAGATGACATGTTTGTGGGAAAGGGTGCGTCACATGAAATTGGTTAACAGATAAGGGTGTGTGTGGAAGTGTTTGAGAGCATTATGTCTTCTGGTTCGTTGATGTATAATCAGGTGACTAAATCTTGTAGCTGTAAATATAACACACTCTCCCACATGGACACAGATATGTTACATAGATACACGCACACACACGCACACACACACACAAACGCCGTGTAGGTTACTGACCAGATGTGAGGGTATATAAGGGTACATCCCCTGTTTCCTCTTACGCTCTCTAATTACTTTCACAGAGACGGCAACCAGCTGTGTTATGAACACACACTCACACAAATGGCTACGCACACATGCGTACACAAAGATACACAAATACACACAGGAGAGCAGTTAAGAGCTGTATGAGGTTGTGGCTTCTGTCTGAATATATAGGGCTAAAATACCATAGTCAGTGTGTATAGTTGTCTGTCACACATACTCTCACAAGTACGCTTTAGTTTCCTTCCTCTATGAATTTCACTCTTTGAAGACTGACAATAAGTTGTCAGCACTTCTTCAGCCAGAAAGGAAGCTGTTCCGGGGAAAGGTCACAGGTGAGAAATGAACATGTGATCTCTGCCCTTTGTGGTCTCCCTGGGCCTGTTCCATTCAGTCACGCCATTCACTCTGTCAACCGTGTACACTTACAGCAAATGTGAGCGTGCGTGTGTGATCTTTGAAAAATGTCTCATGGGAAGTTTCTTCTTTGCAGAGTAGAATCACAGAAGGACAATTGCTTTACAGACAAAGAACCTACTCTTAAATTTTTTAATTTTCCTCACATTTTTTCTAATCATTTGCCTTTGACAGTTCTCTTTTTCTCCTCTCTGTCTCTGAGGTTCACGTTCTCCCTCTCTCTTTCTCCATAGTTAAATCAGTCCTGCCACATTCCATTATCCTCCTCTCTGCCCCCTCTTCCAAAGAAGTGTGTATGTAAGAGTCAGTGTGTGCGTGAGCATGCCGTCTAGCACATCCAGTAGACTCCCTTATGTGTCTGCAGCAGGAGCTTATAGTTTATACAAATGATTCTCTTCTAGAGAGGAGGCCAATGTTAAAAAAAATCGCGGTTGGGATTTATGCATGATAATACATAGCTAATAGTGCATGCAGTCAAATTTAAGTGTATCTGATACAGTTTACATTTTTCTGTGTGTGTGTGTTTAAGCTGCTATAATTCACTCATTCCATATCATTATCAGGTGGTTTCTTTGGAATGTCCTGAGAAGCGATGCCAGGTCTGAGCCGTATCAGTTTGACACACACACACACACACACACACACACACACACACACACACACACACACACACATACATACACACGCACACATACGCACGCACACACACACACACACACACGTATTGGATCCAAACTAACAGAGCTACGTTAGCACACAAAAACAACAACCGTGGGAGGTGGTGACTGGAGGAAAATATATATCATCATAACTTGCCTGATTACACTTTTAAGGATTTAATGTATTTCGAGGTCATGGTAAAGCTTTTGGTACTGGTTAATGTTAGGCCAGCACTGTAAGGGTAAGGGTACTGACAAGGTCACATTATGTACATTCAGAGCCCAAATAAAAAGAATAATTACCGAAAAACATTTATTGATCAGCAGATTTGTATCTCAATCTGATGTAGGACATCTGTGTGAAATTCCCATGTTAACGCCATTTGTTCTAGCCCGTGTCCAGACAATATGCAGCAGGAAGTTGTCTGACTTTGAGACATGCACACATGGTGTATGGTTTCACCCAGATCTGTCAAATCCCAGCATCCCCCAGTGTTTCACTCTGGAGAGGGCCAAGGAACATTCCCATGACAGTCCTATGGAATTCCAGCTTTCTGGTCTTTTCCGACAGCCGCCAACTTACCACCTGTCCCATCCGGATATGTTCTCCCCCTAGCCCTCTTTCCTTTGCTTGTTTTTTTGTCTTCTCCCATTCTCTCTCTCTCTCTTTGTAGGATCCGATTTGTAGAGAGCTGCAAGTCTCTTCATGTTCTTTCACAGAGAGAGAGAGGAAATGTCCAGATCCTGTCCCACAACAGCTATACACACCAGAGCATTATGTGATTAGAGTGCACACTTCTCCCAGCGGCTTTTGAGGCCTCATGTCATCTTCGCTACATGTACAAACACGATGTGATAAATGGCAGAGCCATAGATGTCGAATGTGTGATGTTGTTCCCTGCATACGTGTTAGAGACAGAGAAAGGAAGAAAAATGAGCATGGATGATTGAAAGAGAATTTGTACAAGTTTGATGTGCCACTACTTTTGCTGATAGTGTGTGGCTATTTATCAAGGTTAAAGCTCAATCTAATTAAGAAACTTGAAGCAACACGTCAGCTTGAATCAATTCAGATGATTGATTATGTGAAATTAACCGACTTGGTGACCAGTGACTGAGACAAGACTAGGAACGGCCAGGGCTGGTGGAGTGGGGCTACAGGGTTCAGAGAGGAGGGAAATACGACTTCAAAAACAAAATTCAGTGACCTCATCGTTACTGAAGTGTAAAGTGTGACCTACAAAGATGACCTTTTGCCTCTCTCGTATACATTTACACACGCCGAGAACAGTGGGAGGAGTTTGAGGTATTGTTCTTCCTGTGGCTCGTTGGGGCCTGACTCCATGCCCTGCTGGATGCCCACAGTTATTGGCTGGCTGTAACAATCAAGGGTAAAGGCTGCTGCAACAACAAATTCTGACGACAGTTAGGGACTCAGTTTAGAGTGACAGGAACGGAGGTGACTGAACACACACGCGCACACACAGGAAATGCCACCTATGTAGGCATAGAACCTACATGATCTTAAATATATTCTATTCTATTAAATATAACTCATCCACTTCTTAGTTATGAAGAGTTATGAACTCAAATCAGCCACACATTTCCAGATAAAAACGTACAGCCTTGAGTTACGAAGAAGCCCTCTCTGGTGAATCTACCCTGTCAAGCAGTTTAATCAAAAGATCTGGCTTTTTCTCTCTCTTAAGCTAGCAATGAAGCTGATATGGTGACCTTTCTTCTTCAGGATAAAAACAGGGTAAAAAGGGACTATACTGCACTAATACTAAATACTATTATATCTTATATGCAGCTATCAGCTTCAGATCATCAGATCCCAGCAATCAAAGGCTAAACATTGCATGTGAGATCTGATGTTTAAGAACTACTGTATCTTGTTACTCGCAAACGAGACCACATGATGGGTGTTTACCCAAAGCTGTATGGAGGGATACACATCATGGGCTAGGAAGCAACCTTACTCGACACTATTGGCACAGGTGTATGTGTGTCTGAGGCGTGAGCACTAAAGCCAGTATAGCCAGTAATACTCCATCACCCAAAGGACATCCTGTTAGTCTATTACCCTCCACTTCCTGCTGAAACATGTTGCCAGGAACACATTATCACATCCCTTCACAGCTGAATAGGGTTACTGCTTTCTATTCTATTTGTACAATTTGTACAGTTTGTATCTTTTTTAGTTTATGTATAGGAAAATTGTTATATTTATTTTAAATTGATTATTGTTTGCCTGTAATGTTGTGTGTCTGTACTTCTGTAGCACCGTGGCTCTGAGAGGCATGACATTTCGTTCCACTGTATGCCCCGCATGTAGCGGAATGACAATAAAGCACAACTTGAACATGAACTTGAACTATATTTGAATGCTATCTCTCTGTTCCCAGACGCGCTAGTGTACTACAACTGAAAAATCATAAACCTTTCATAGCAAACATCATTAACACATATATTGGGTATACCCATAAGTGTATGTATGTATGTATGTATGTATGTATGTATGTATGTATGTATGTATGTATGTATGTATGTATGTATGTACGTACATACGTACGTACGAATGTATGAATGAATGAATGTATGTATGAATGAATGTATGTATGTATGTATGTATGTATGTATGTATGAATGAATGTATGTATGAATGAATGAATGTATGCATGAATGAATGTATGTATGTATGTATGTATGTATGCAGTATTTCAGTTATAGTAAAGAGTGTGCAATGCAAATAATTTGGTGATTTTCATTTAATTCAGTGAGTGTTTCTGATCAGACACATGGTTAGTCTCCCCTTGTTGCGTTCATAGTGTTTTAGCTTCCCCTGGTGGACAGAGTGTGTCACTCTCACATTACAGCTGAACTTAGTTGTCTGTTCTAATGCTTCTAATGATTTTCCACAGATCTCTCTCCCTATAAGATGATACACATGAAAGTTTGGTGAAGCACGTACAAGTTCTATTAACTTTGTACAAAGTGGAGTAAAAGGAGAATTGCGTGTGTGAGATTGCAGTTCAGTTGTGGAGTTTGCTGAAATGAATACATTTGACTTTAGAGACACCATGTTAACTGCAACATTTATTTTTTCTGTGGAATGTTCTTTGACGTGTACCTTAGAAATAGTATAAAACACTTAAGCGAAGACTATGTAATGGCTGAGAGCACCAACTTCATGTTAATAAGGCAGAGCATTTTAGTGGGTTAAAATCTTCATGTACTTCATTACTGGCTGAATTAGCTACCTTGGAGTTGAATACAAAATAAGTTTTGGCTAAAGATGTGGGAGAACATTGACCCGTTCACAGCCAATCACAAAGCTTGTTGTGTCTTCTCTATTGGATGACAGGTGATTGACAGCCAGTGGGGCTACTCAGAGCAGAAGCGTTTTGAGAACCCTCCAGACGGTTGCTTCATGTGAATGGTTACGCATCGTTCCCGCCACAGAGCAGGAGCAGGGTCTTGCGGTAGTCACCAGAGGTGTCACCCTGTAACACACAGTCAGACAGTGTGAGCTTCTGTGCCTGTGTTCACAGAGCACAATGTGTGTACAGGTCCATTCACATGGCACAGGTTTTGTATGTATGTGTGTGTGCGTGAGAGCACGTTTGTGAGACTGTGATTTTGTGCGTACCTGGATCATGGAGTGAAGAGAGCAGGCAAACATCTTCCTGTACTCTGCTCTGATGTCCAGCATGTCTACCTCACTACGAGATACCATCACCCTGATCAGGGTCTGGTCATCAGTTCCTGCTCCCTGAGACACACACACACACACACACACACATTTCATAAAACACAACCGTACACAGTAATAACACACGTACATGACAACATAAAGTATTGTTCTTTTTGTCCGATTTTCAACTGTTACAAATGTCTGCTAATCATCATATAGTGATGCTAGTGATGATCTGACTGATCTGCTTACCTTCAGGGAGTTGTAGAGAGTCTCAGCAAAATAGGCTGGCACACTCCTAGCACACTTCACTACAGGTTCAAGACAGACAAAGATGATGTGGGGAGAGAGAATTGGAACAACTACTAATACTACTTACAATATCTGTATAAGAGAGATAAAGTGCTTGATTGAGTTTGTGTCTTACCCACAGCCAACAACAGGTTCTCCAGGTTTCCAGAAGTTTCTCTCTTGATGCTCTCCTCAATCTGATACCCCGACAACTTCATATATGCATCAAACACTGCAACACAGATGCGCCTTCAATATTTGACTAACCAGCATTTTACTCCCCTCCTCATCCTCCGTGCCACACACACACGCGCAGGCGCGCACACGCACACACACCTTTCCGCAGGTGCTCTGCACTCCTGTTGCCAAGGATGGTGACAAATTCCTGCTCATCGGTGCCAAATTTCTTCTCTCCGGCCTGGAACAGGGTCTTAAACCACACACACGGTGTCAACTCACAGGTGATAAGGACGAGTGACTGAAGTTAATAATATTCCCTTGACTGATACTGCGATAATATAACCATGACACTACTGAGCCCAAGTCACGTGGATTCATTTCTATTCCCCCTTAATTCCCATCTCTCTTTCGCCCTCTTTCAAACACACTCCAAGTGAAAGTTAAATTTGTTCCCTTGCATGTGATGGTCACACATTTTTTTTGCAAACCGTTGCTCAATGAGACCATAGAGACACTTACTTGAGCGTCAGTCTCCACATTCCCTTGTTGCACTCCCTGTTGCCTGCTGGCCTGGGAAGGAAAAGAAGTTGTTAGACGAGAGGAGAGGACGAGGAGATGGGAAGGGAGGAGGGAGGGAGGGAGAGAAGACAAGGGAATGGGAGAGGAAGGGAGGAAAGAGGAGGAGGGGAAGTAGGAGGAGAGAAGATGTCAACCATACCTGGAGCAGAATGACCAGCAGCCTTTGGAAATGACCTGAGGTGTCTCCGGCTACGTCCTTCTCCAGGTCATGGTCATACTCTGAAACAAACACACACATTCTCATTCTCTGCATTCCATGATCACGTGGGGGAATGACAAGGGACGTGTGTGATTACCTTGCTTATAGGCAGCAATTATTTCCTTGATCTGCTGGCAAGTTCTGGAGGCCAGGATCTCCACCAGCACTTTCTCATCTGTCCCCGCCCCCTGGAGGGCAGAAGGAAGAGGATAAAGATCCCACCTGTCTGTCTGCTTCTGCCTGACTTTGTCTGTCTATTTTTGATCCAGTCAACCATGTACCTTGATAGCATCATGTAGAGACATGACATCATAGGCGAGGGGTGCGGTCATGAGAGCAACGATGAGAGTCTCAAACTTCCCCCCCAATTCCCCCTTCAGATCACTGACCAGGTCCTGCAGGGGGAGGGAGGGAGAGAAAGAGAGAGAGAGAGATGGAGGGACGGAGAGAGAGTAAGAGAGAGAGAGAAAGAGAGGGAGGGAGAATAAGAGAGAGGGAGGGAGGGAGAGGGAGAGAGAGTAGGAGAGAGAGAGAGAAAGAGAGAGGGGGAAGGAGGGAGGGAGAGAGCGAGAGGAAGGGAGGGAGAGGGAGGGTTGGATTGATGGTATGAAAAGGGGGCTAACACTTGTTTTTACTTATGGTGCTAATGTGATGAGGTCTGTGCTGATGTGCAAGTTGACACAGACTTGTAGACTTAACACAAAAGGTGTAGTTGCATCGGGGCTCTGGTCTGCAGGATTGTCTTATAGTTTCCTTGTGGTCAGGTTGCAGAGTGGTTGTGTTGTGCCCTCACCTTGCCATGGAGGGTCTTGTAGGAAGCTTTGATCTGCTGCCTCTGGCTGTTGCTACGGGACACCACCAACTGCAGGATCGCGTCCTCATCCGTTCCTATAGCAACAACTCGGGTTACCTCTCCCACACCAGGCAACGGCAACCATAGTAACAGTCTCTGCATTAGTACGCCGCATGTTTTAGAACATATGTGGCTAATGACTCTTTAATGACAGCATCGCTCACTGGCTTCCCCACAATATCCACAGGCAAACAATGTATCGATAAATACTCAAACATATTCTTCACACCATCCAATAAATTAGTCACACTCAAAAACACATATGCACACAAACACACACACACACTCACCAAACCCTTTCATCGCCTTGTACAGAACCTCAGCATCTGCGTTGGCATTGAAGTTGCCGCTGGCTTTCACAGTTCCTCTGCTGGCCTATCAGAGCAATACAACAGTGGTGGATGATTGGTAAAGTAGTTCTAATCCTGTTATCTCCAGCTCTGCAGTTTCCAGAGGCAACATACACCAATATAGATAAAAGTAATATCATGGTTATTTCAGGAAGATAAGAAAAGCCAGACGAGCTTTAGTTGTCTTTATCGGTGTGGTAAAATGTTTTACTGTCCTAATTGGAGAAGCAGCAGGGTCATAAAAACAATGCCAGGTGTTTGATGAAGTTATTGGACAAATAGTACATAATGCTCACATGCATAGAAAGATTTGTAATGCAGCTTTATAAACTGTTTATGAGCTATGTAAAAAGAACATCTCTCCCTGCTCTAAAGTGTTTGGAAAAACAATAAGTCACTGAAGAGGGTGGTGGTTATTATGGGTGTGTGCGTCTATTCCATAGCCAACTTCATCAACACCAAACAGGCATCCATTACACCACTCAGCTTACTTAACTCAATAATTGAACACACAGAAGCCAGAACACACACCCACAACCAACACTCTTTATCTGGTCATTTTATGGAAGATGGTAAGACGGAGCTATATTTTGAAAGTGTCAAGTATGCTAGCTACAATCCAGCCTCATAATACTGCTACATTGCAATACGTTTCTTAATTATGGTTGGAAAATAACGTGTCAGAAAAGCTGGCATATTTGCTGTTTGTTTTTAAGAAATTTAGGATGCGTGGTTTAAAGTGGAAAACCACAGGAATGCTTCGCCAGCGAGCAACTGAATTCCAATTTTGTCTTCTGGAATCCCCAAAACAAGCCGCTATGTCAACCCAATCCGATCACTGATGTAGGACTCAGCGCCACGAGCTAACTGAGATCTAATCAAGATGCCATTGAGACAAATTGAGTAACAGAAGTGTATATAACACCTACCCACCTGTAACAAAGCGTGTCCCTATACACCACAACCTCACTCTCTGTCCTGACTACAGCATGACACTCACAACCTCACTCTCTGTCCTGACTACAGCATAACACTCCCAACCTCACTCTCTGTCCTGACTACAGCATGACACACACAACCTCACTCTCTGTCCTGACCACAGCATAACACTCCCAACCTCACTCTCTGTCCTGACTACAGCATGACACTCACAACCTCACTCTCTGTCCTGACTACAGCATGACACTCACAACCTTACTCTCTGTCCTGACTACAGCATGACAATCAGAACCTCACTCTCTGTCCTGACTACAGCATGACACTCACAACCTCACTCTCTGTCCTGACTACAACATGACACTCACAACCTTACTCTCTGTCCTGACTGCAGCATGACAATCACAACCTCACTCTCTGTCACGACTACAATATGACACTCACAACCTTAGTTGAGCTAGTACAATTGCAAGAAAAAATATTTCACATTCTAGTTCTGCTCTTTTTCTGTTTGTGTCCAGAAAGGCAAGTTCAGACACTGCTGATCCAGATAAGAGGGAGGCAGGGAGCACCAGTGATGAAATGACAGGGTGTCATTGTAAGAATGTTGAGAAAAGACAACAAGAAAGTATTTGAGAAAGTAGTAATAGGAAACGTTCTAGCAGGGTCAGAAGAGAATGAGGTACTACCACGCACACACCCTATCTGACGGCTCTCTCCCAACTGTATTTGAATAATCTGACGAACAAGCATAACTTCACTCCTCCCGCATTTATGGTTTGTCGTTGCTAAGGACACACTCAGTCTTTCCACCAGAGGTTGAACCCAGACTAGAGGATGACTTCATGGCAGCTTGGATTGGTTAATCCCTCAGTATGTTATCTTGAACAGAGCATCATGGACAGATCTTGACTCTGCTTAAAATGTTAGAGAGTATGCTCATTCTCATGGAGTTTATATGGCATATTAAACAGTTTACTTTCAACCGATGACTTGAAATCTAAACCTGAAGTGAACTTCCTTGTTTCGTCTATCTGCCTCTAACTCAGTGTACTTTGCCAGGAGAGGGTTGCCAGGAGAAGGATGGCATTATACCTTAAGGTAAACATAAAACAAATCCAGCCTGTTTACAGCTGGCTCCTCCCAGGCAGCTGTGTATTTGCATGTGGTTGTGTTGGTGTGAGTGAGGTACAGAGAAAGTTTAGATTTTTTAAAATAAAAAATAAGGAAACATATGTGATCCCTGAGATGAGTGTGAAAAAATTGAAAACTAGAAAGTGTGACAAAGAATAAAGAATGGATGGAAATATAAAGAGACAGGGCGGGAAATAGGATGGAGTCAAACCCACGATTATGAGTCATACACGAGCTTCCCCAAATGCAGCCCCTCAACACAGAACACGAGCACTAAAATAAGATGAACTGTTCCAGTTAAAGGAGCAAACTCCTTTTTCCTGAGTTAACATAACTTTGAAGGGCACGTTATATCAAAGGGACTGATCTATTGGCCAACGCCATATAAACATACATGTTGTTTAATTCTCCGGAAAGGATTACTTTCTGTCTAATTAAAGTAGGCTTAATCAATAATTCATGTTTTCCGGCCTTTTAGCCACAGATAATACAACTGATAATTTAACGGAGAAGTGAAGGCGGTTCCATGGGTTGAGTTTCACTGCCGCAAACGAAATGGAAAGCGATTTTTTTTATTTTTAATAAATACATCTTTTTTATGATCTTCTACTTTAACAGTAACATTAGTTCATGACACTTGACGTTAAACTTGTTTGACAGCTTACCATGTTGAAAGTAGACTTCAGTTTGATCTCAGACCGGAGAGAGATAAGTCTGTGCAGGAAATAATTTCACAACGCATCATGATCCACATTATGATCGCGTATTACTTATTCACTTTTTAAAGTTGAAAATATCTACGCTGACAACTTGTATCATATTTTAACAACCAGTTACAGTCTACGTTTCTCATCATGAAGATAACACACCATTTACATCTGTGTACTGTATAGCGTTATTAACGTTTTTCAGCCAGGTAAAACGCTCGATGACAAAATAGGACTCATTCAACAACATGAATGTAACGTTAGTCTTTGTTTAAAAAGTTCAATCGAAACTTACCGGAGGCACTGATGATAATGCTGCTGCACTGGATTTACAGTGAACAATCTTTAAAATGCAAAGGACAGCTCCGGTGCAGAGTAGCCTATTGAGTTTAGGTGGAGTTGTAATTCTTGGAAAATCTAAAACCGGCCACACCCGAATGACTAACCTCGTCGCTCATATCACAGCAGCCTAGCAGTCTGGGAAATTGAGTTTTTAGGTAACAGGCTCAGACAAAATTGGAAAGAATTCTGTATTTGAACTTTAAAGCAACGCATTATAACATGGATTTCAACGAACATATAGTACTCGCTACATATGGGTACAGGAAAACTTTCAAAACATATTACATGAAACTCACTCCAAACCACATCATGACCTCCAATTTGTTCACTAAACCGTTAAATAGACCCCTTAACATGCCACTATTTTATCACTTTAGTCCACAACCTTTCCTTTGGTTCTATGGTGTGAACTTCGTCAAATATTTAGTAGTACTTTCAAGACTTTGAGCCAGGCTCAGAGTCTGCTTACGGAGTATCTTAGCTCTCGTAAGAGAAACCAGATTAGCACAGCCAATAAACTGACTAGACAGACAAACAGACACAGGTATGTCCCCAGACTCCAACCCCAGCCCAGTGCTAGGGGTGGCACGCCAGGCACCCTAGTGAAATACATGAGCTCCCAACAGGACAAACACAGGTTAGAGAGCACTGGCCAGAGGTTCTTCTTTCTCATGGACCAACGACCAATCAAATTTCACTTGCATTGATGTTTGTCCAATAATTTAGCCTGTAAATAGATTTCTGTCCGCATATAAATCAAGGATTAACGATTGTGGAATAACCTGTCTGCAGAGGTTATCCTGGCCCCTTTCTCTTTGTCTTTCGGGCTGTGCTGTGTTGACCTAAGCCTCAACTGACTGTGCTACAACACACATGCAGATCGCAGCAGAATGGTAGTCAAGCAAAAGCTACGGCTCATATAGTTTTGTAAGAGGAAGATGTTCGAGTTCCGCCGTTCTTGAAAAATACCCTCCCAAAGGAAACAGCGTTTGTATGCTTGGTAGTAAATGATGCCCTCTTCCTCAACATGAAACACCTTGAAGATCCACTTCAGAACTGCAGAATCTCCCAAGGAAAGAATGCTTCTCTACTGTCTGGTCTGGTCTGCAAAAAAAAAGGAAAAAGGTAGAGATACTCACAGACACACACACATACAACACAGTCGATCAGAAGTTTCACACACACCCGCACGAAGTGTATGATACTACACAGTAGGAGACGTTTCCCTTAATTATTCACATGGGGCCACAGTAGCACACAACATCTCTTTGGATTCTGCACATCACATAGAATCTCACACACACCACACAGTGCACACTCAGTTTGATCACACACACCCACTACACGAACACATTCACACTCCCATTGCTTAACATTTTGCCTATTTGTAGGCCAGAGGCGAACTCTCATGCTACTATCTCAAGTAGTCAATTAGCAAGGAGCATCTACGTTATCACTTGCATCATCTACCGGCTATCTAGACCTGATCTACAGACAGCGACGTGTCAGCTTCCAACACCATTCACGTTCATTCATACATCCGGTCCCATCATTACTGGGAATGTACCAATGTTTGGAATAGTCTTCCGTCAGTTTCTTTATGACCTTGTGTGAGACTAATGAACATGAATCATCTAATTACTCATAGCAGGGTTGTGGGCCATAATCTATAAAAAACTTTTAAACCACGGTCCCCCTAATCCCTTCATTTTCATTGCTAATTTCCGTATCGTCCCAGTTTTTTTCTTCGTCCAAAAGTGCAACCTTTGTGGGGCAGTTTTAGCCTCCGATACCCACAACTTGAAATTTATGTTAGGAACATATTGTATAAACTTTTAACCTTTTTGTACAACTTGCTTCTCTCATGCTCGCTGTTGTGGACACTATATCACCATACTCGCGTATAGGAGTTAGTCAAGAGATATATAGAAATTTGGTGAAAACTCCTCTCTTCTATACGAGCAGTGATGCGAGGGGGGGGGTGGGGGAGAGGGGTGGTCAACAATCTCGGAGAGAGGCTTACCCAAACGAAGAAACAGCAATACGTGGCCCAACGGAAAAAAGAGCCAGGAGAGTTTTTCTCTTTGTCTATCGTGTTTCTGAGAACATAAATTCTATGGGTAGAATAGTCTCTGTTGAAATGCCTCTGCGCAGTAGTTTTGCCTGACTCCAGTGGGACTTCATGTAATTTGGGACTGCGGTGGTGGTGTAGGTAGGATCGTCTGCGCGGAGTCATGTTTGCGTCAAGCCACGAGAAGACTTCGCACTTCGCGTGTGTATTCAGATCGTCCAGCACCATTTGGTGATATATGGCTATATTGATTCCCAGGACTGTTATCGCCACCTGCTGGCGTCAATCTGCCATAATAGAAGCAATATCTAATCTATACCAGCAGATGGTGCTATGTCATGAACAATCTAGAAACAGCATGCTAGTGTTTCACAGTAAATTGAATGTGATACCTCCATGTTGATAAGATTTGAATGCTAAAGTATTTTCAACTGTAGTGCATACACACCCCTACATTTGGGCAAACGGTGTGTTTGTGTCCCACTCCCAGCCCAAGGAAAAGGGGGCCTTGGTGCCTTTTCCAGACAGTATTTTGACATAATTTATGTGGGTGTTAGTACATGAGTCATTTCACTAACAGGAAGGTCAGCTGTTCAGAAACCCTAAGTACTACATAGAGGAAGGTCGTTCAACCCATCGTTTCCACAGTGACCTTATCTCAAAGTCATTATTACCAGTGACGCATCACCATGACACCTCAACCAGACTACTGTAATGATGGGCTTTCTAGATAGTTGCGGAAAAGATACCTCAGGAATTTGTTTCGGTTTGTTGTTTTCTTGGAAGCATCGGGTCAAGTTGTCAAACATGTTTTCCTACAAAACACTTGATGAATTTGAATGTCTGAGTTGAGAGTACACACAGAGATGCTGTCGTTGTAAAGTATACGAGCTCCGCCTTGCACATTTGACAGTTTCACTGAAGTTATTGCTGTAGCCTGTGATTGTAAATCACAGCAGTCCCTCTAGGAAGGAAGGAAGTCACGTTACGTGACAAGTGCCAGTAAAAGTGGGTCTGTGGGATCATGGTGAAGCATTTCATTAAGAGACTGAAAATGAGCTTCTTTCTGAGCTCAGTCCCTTCTTTCCAAAAAGCAGCTAACACAGAGGTTCATTTGCATCACAACTTGTGTTGAGCGAGGCACAATAGAGAGTGGCCTTTCTCAACAGGAGGTTGTTGACCACGTGTTAAATCCCTCAGAAGAATAGCTAGGTGGCAGTCAATGATGTGGCTGTTCATTTTTTGAATGGGGTTTCTATGTCCTGTTATTATACAATGTGTATTGTTCTTGTGTCAAGACATCCCCTTTGTTTCTTCCCGTTTTGTTGCATGCAGTCAGAGCTACACAGCTACAAATTACTTAAGAAACAAAGGCACATAGACAATATACTTGTGTGTGTGGAACATAATTATTGCGGTGGTATGTACAGTAGACTATATTAACCGTTAAGGCGAAAATCCTTTGAGTCATTTTGAGATTAATATTCCATTCACAGAGTCCTGCCATTTCCCCTCAGGATTATGATGCGAGGAAGTTGCTTACACCAGCAGAACAGTAGCCAGAGGTTGGAGATGAATCTGAACTAACACAGCACAGACTTCAACATACAATATCAACAGATGGAGGAGAGGTGGGGAGAAATTAGGGAATAGGGAGGAGAGAGAGAGATAGAAAGGAAGGAAGGGAGGGAGAGGGACTGAGGGGTGACAGAGGAAGAGAGGGAGAGATAGGGATAGAGCAAGAGAGAGAGGGAGAGAAAGGTAGAATAATAGCCGAAAAGGAGCGAAGGAGATAGGGAGGATGGAGGAAAAGGGATGCAGTGGGATTGAAAGAAAGAGAGAGGGATGGAAATGGATCAGAATGACAGCAGCTTGCTGCTTCATTGATTTGAGCTAAAACCATGAATATAGATGTGCTGTATCTCTACATCATATCAATGAGTGATGAGGTTGTGAGTTAGCCATTTTTGTATGTGTGGTGGCGTGCATGCATTCGTGCACGCGACCAGACAGGGTCAGACAGGTCGTTTCCACCCACTGATTTGTTCGGTAATTGAGTGAGCTCTGGCAGTCTTTCTCTCCATCTCCTCAGAGAATGATAGAGCTGCGTGGACCATGCCTTGTCCCGTAGGGCCCCTAATGATACTAACCTGCAGCTGGCCACTTCCAATGTCAACGCAGTCAGCCACATAGACTGTCTATCATTTTCACAGTGTTAGGCCAGCTCTGTGGGATGCCTGCAGAAGAGACACAGGGCATCATCCTAATAGGGACATTAGGCTACATTAAGGACATTTGGGGTTGTGCTACACACTTTTGTGAAACAACAACATTGGTTCAAGGTGAGTCATGAATATTTGGGCTCATAGAGGAAAGTGCCTCTTGGTGTAATAGGTGTCATTGTGTGTTTAGTCAGTAGGCGTCCTTTTGATTTGCCCATACGAGGGTGCAAACTCGGGTCCTCGGACTTGTGACGAGCACCTGTCATAAACACCACTTTAACTTGCTACACTTTTGATAGCGTGGGTGGGTGGACCTTCTACTGAGTAGTAATGTCGGCTCAACCCATTCAACAAGGTTACACTCATCCCTCTAAGCTCACTCGAAGGGACTGGAACTCCTGACTAGTGAAGCTATAATTTCCCGTTAGACCAAAGAGGAGCTCCCTGGTCTTACAAACAACGTCTCTCAGGTCCATAGAGGTGGGAGGTGTTAGCTAAGGCCTTTTCCCAACCACCAGCGTTTTGAAAATGAAGGCTGCTCAATAGACTGTGCACCAGGAAGTACATTAATCTTGAAATGTGTTGACAAAGTTTTGAACCCAACAGCGTTTCAGACCCCACAATATCCCTCTCTCTGTCACTCTGAGGCAGTGATGTAGAATAGTACCCAGCGTTGGATAAATCCTCATTTGTTTGTGTGCGTATTTATTCTCTTGTGTGTGTGTGTGTGTGTGTGTGTGTGTGCAGGTCTTGGCTCGATGTGTGTCAGGTTGATTTGTCCCAGGAAGAAAGTCCCTCTGATAAGAATTAGTCTTCATGAGTAATATCTTCTTCCACCTCTCATTTGTACTGATCAAGTCGAGATAAATCAAAACTTTACTTCAGCCCAAGCCAACCTGATTATGAAGAAACACCATTTATAATTTATCAGCCTCTTCCACACAAAGGTTAAGGATGAGAGATTCAAGGACTTTCTAAACTTTATTTCTCTTTAATTTTCTCCGTCACTGCCGATAGGAATTGCATTTAACCATCAGCATGTCTCCGGTAATTGTTTATTATATACAGTAGACCGGTTGCTGTATGATAATAGCACAGCAATGTTCCTTTGCCAGGGAATTGAAGAAATCTGTACGGCTCCAGTCCTCAGTATACAATCGTGAGGACACACGATTTTGTCAGAGAACCTTTTTTATTCCTCTCCCTCCTCACATTTCTTTCTAGGAAGATTCACAGTATGCGTCAGGACCGTGCCCATGTTAGGTACAGGGACAGTGTCTCCTATAAAACTGGGATACGTGGCTCAAGGCTGGGTGGGCTCTGATGTAAGATGGCTGTCAGCTGGCTCTGCGTTGGCTGCCCATGGTTTATTACTTTCAAGCCTGGACAGAACAGACAGCTACAACTTTGAGCAACAACAAGTTCTGCGCAAGCATAAAATGGCTGACCTTGCAGCAACAAGGCAATAACACCAAGGGTATGAGGGAAGCTGGGCTTTCAGCTGGTTTGTTTGGACATGATTTGCGAGGAACCTTGATACTGTATGCATTGGGATGACAAGGCACAGCTTTTATGTGCTCATCGCCTTGTGGAAATGTTTCAAGCTGTTTTCATTATTTCAGTACCCCTGACTAAAGCACTGAAGACACACAAACTGACAAATACACACAACCCCCCCCCAAACACACACCCACACAGTGTGTGTGAGGGAGGACCAACAATTCTTTCCCGTTCAGAATGGTGCTATCCCTAACCCCAAACCCCTGCTTTGAATTCCTTAATGGAATTCTAACCCTAACAATAATTTTGACCCTAACCTTTTGCCTTAACTCCTTAAATCCCCACAACAGAAAGTTGTGGGGCCCAAGAACATATCCCTGACTAGTAAATATTTTCAGTGCTGTGTCGGGAATTTACTTAGTGAGCTAAGCGCCACAGATGAATCACCGAAAATTGCTAACCAATTTCCTCACCATATTGTTGAAGTACTTTCGATACACGCCCCCGCACTGACGGATGAAGAGCGAAGGTGTCATCAATTGAGGGTAGCTGTCTCCTGCAGGGCCCTTGTTGCTCTGGTTAAAAAATGGAGGAGTAAGGATGCCAGGTGCTTACTGAGAGGTAAATGGATCAATGTCCTATGGAAGTGAGTCACTTGTCGTCCTCCGCAGGCAGCATAGACATCTCAGGAGGTGTCCTGCTCTGTCCTCGCTGTAGTCAGACATTCTAAGGAGAGGACATGCCCTGCTCTGTCCTCGCTGTAGCCAGACATTCAGAGGAGAGGACATGCCCTGCTCTGTCCTCGCTGTAGCCAGACATTCTAAGGAGAGGACATGCCCTGCTCTGTCCTCGTTGTAGCCAGACATTCAGAGGAGAGGACATGCCCTCCTCTGTCCTCGTTGTAGCCAGACATTCAGAGGAGAGGACATGCCCTGCTCTGTCCTCGCTGTAGCCAGACATTCAGAGGAGAGGACATGCCCTGCTCTGTCCTCGCTGTAGCCAGACATTCAGAGGAGAGGACATGCCCTGCTCTGTCCTCGCTGTAGCCAGACATTCAGACGAGAGGACGTGTCCTGCTCTGTCCTTGCTGTAGTCAGACATTCAGAGGAGAGAACGTGTCCTGCTCTGCCCTTGCTGTAGCCAGACATTCAGACGAGAGGACGTGTCCTGCTCTGTCCTTGCTGTAGTCAGACATTCAGAGGAGAGGACATGCCCTGTCCTGTCCTCGCTGTAGCCAGACATTCAGACGAGAGGACGTGTCCTGCTCTGCCCTTGCTGTAGTCAGACATTCAGAGGAGAGGACGTGTCCTGCTCTGCCCTTGCTGTAGCCAGACATTCAGAGGAGAGGAGCTGCTCAGGTACTGTTATATTGATGATGAGTTCAATTGAATTTACTTTATTAATCCCAGAGGAAATTCAAGAGCTGAGGAAATAGAGTGGAAGACACATTAAGTTTGATTGAGATAAAATAGGCAATTGTGGCATGGGCAGTCCTATTGATATGTCATAACAAGACTGGTGTACTGTAAAAGTCTGAAACTACAGGTATGTGTATTATTTGACTATTTCAAAGCTATTTGTCCTATGTGGACGAATAAAGTTCACTTCACTTTTGATTCAAATTAGAGCTCTCAGCTTTCTATGGGGAGCTGTACATACCACATGCTCATGTGCTGGCCAAACTCAGGGTACCTGTATTTGGTGGTAGTTTGTATAGGAGGGTGTGATGCTTGTGTGTGTGTTGGGGGGGATGAGGAGTAGGAGGAGGATACAGCAGTGGGGGTAGGCTCCTGTGGCGACCCTGAGAGAGTACACATGCAACCCAATCACTATCACAACAGGGGGTCTATTCATCACCCATTGGATCAAATAATTCCTCCACACATGGCTGAACACATTATTACTGTCATGTACCATGAAGTGAATTTGCATCCCTTTTCTTCCCTCTCTCTGAAAACAACAGTGAAATTCCCTTTCACTATTATTGGTGCTCTGGCACACCTATCTTCTTGAAACGATTCAGTTGTTCTTTGTTTCATCTCGTTGTGATAATGGATGAGTTCCAGCTGTGATTAGACATTACTGTTTGTCATTAGGAGGCTTCTTACTTTGGTCAATAAAAGTCTATTATAGCAGTAAAACCCTTTATGTACGGACAGATTTTACAACACCTAGGAACATTCCCATCCTCAGAATATAAACAAGCAGTTTATTTCAACTTGGACATTTTATTACATTAAATATGGGTTTGGGGAGTTGACATTTATTTCATGGCTCCATTTCGTTTAGCTGAGACACTCACAACAGCCCCAAGCTGTGAGTGCATCTTAAGGAACAAACATTGGAGTTTTAATGTCCTTAAAGTCGTGTCAATGACTGTTTCTGTTTATATGGGACTCTTTATTCCATCCACCTCAATTCTTTTTGAAACTTCTATTTGCGTAGTACGTCCCTTGTCTTCCCTCAGTTTCTGGTCCCTTCATGGAAAAGCAGGGATGGCGAGCGAACAAAACAACTTCCCAGCCCACTTGAGTCATGGAAAGCCAAGAGAACAACCCAATCTGATGCCATCTGTGTTGCAATAATGAGCCGAAGACTTTGTCTCACAAGGGGGCTTCTTTGCTGCACAGTCTTGACATGTGACGTGGATTCTGTGTAGAGTATGTTGAGCAGGCCACAGGGAGTGTAAAGGACAACTTATAGTCAGTCTGTGTGTGAGCATACAGAGAATACACAGTCACCACCCACAGATGGTAGAAGTTGCTGCCTGTGTATTGTTTTGCATCGTGATTTATACGATGTAATGCAGTTCTTCGGTAAGACTGCGTGTGTGTGGCTGTGTGTGTCTGTGCAGTCAAGGGTTTGTTTGTGTTTTATTGGTTATGGAGATGCATAAAGCCACTAGCTTTAATCACCACAGTAAAACAGGTACTTTCTCATGTTCCACAGCAGCTTTGGTTCTAACTCTAACGTTGGCAGTGTTGTACATTTTTCATGCCATTCACAAAAGTTTGTAAAATATGATGCTTTATCAAACTTGAAACTTTGGAAAACTTTGAGTTTGCATGACTGAAAACCATTTCAGATAAGACAAGAGACCTGCTGTTGGCTTGTAACTTACCTGTTAATGCGTACTGCAGGTAATTGGCCATAAACATATTATTTTCTTTTCGGGCTTTGATGTGTAAAATGAGAATCATCCTAAAGTCGTTATTATTATTATAAGTTATTATTTTAGTGTCTGACAGCTATTTGGCCAATGAGCCCCAAATGATCAATCAGTTCTAATGCAATGTGACCTTGTTACTGCAATGCTGCTTCCTGTAGCCTCCAGCGACTGAACTAAGTTGAAGACAGGACAGGTTGGAGTGATTTCTCTTTCTCAAAGTAGAAAACTTCCTTTTGCGTGGGTACATCAATGTTTTTGGTTGCTCTTAAATTCCCTTCTAGACACAGGAGGCTCCCAGAGGATGACTGGAGGATAATTAATAATTGATGATGCTTGCCTCTGTCACTCTTTTTTTCTCCCTCTCATTTGTTCTCTCCATCCCACTCTGTTCTATCCTTCCTGACAGATCAATGAAACTCCTTATTTTTGTTCCCTCACACTCTCTCTCCTTCACTTTTTGTCCTATTAACTGTATGCTTTGATGCGCACACAGTCACAGACTCACACAAAAACAAACACATACACACATATACACACCCCACCAATGCTATCAAGAATAGATCACTACAAGGACTGTTGTATCGAGGCTGTAGTCTGTCTCGCTGCTGATGGCTCACTGTCAGTAGTTTTGGAGCGTGGCTGACAGTTACTAGAGCACGTTTTGCCATCTCCTCCTTATGCATAAATCCAAGTGGCAGACTCATGTGCTGAACCATGAATCATTCATGCTTGAAAAGCTGAGTGTGTGTGCATGGATCTATCATCCCAGGAGATATAAAAATGAGGCACAGGATAACTTGAAGGTGATAGATGCTCTCTCTTCTCGAGCCTCTGATGACCTTTGACCCATGGTATGTGTATGTATGTGTGTGTGTGTGTGTGTGTGTTTGTCTGGGACACCGATGTTGCCATGAGACCACCACAGTAGACAAGGAACACACTCCAGCGGGCCTGACTTACAGCATAGAGGCTCTGTTGACATGAGTCACAAACACTGGCACACAGGCGCTATTTGGATGCAATGTTCACCAGGGACACACCACTGAGTTCCAAACAAACTGGAGAGATGAAAAACAAACGTTTGACATTTCACAGAAACTCATATAAGCTTTGTCATCACTTTATCTTTGCGAGAAACTTAGAGTGATGTGTTTCATACTAAGGGTGCTGGACACTTTAATTTCAGTTCAGAGTAAAATAGACACTTTTTCCTTCACGCCTGCGCAACCTTGCTCAGCTGAAATCAGCACCCAGGAGGTTCCACTTCAAAAGAACTCCTCCTTCCTCGGTGACACTATGTTCTCTCCGTCAGTGAGTCGGAGGTGCAGCTGCAGCAGATGGCCCGGACTTACAGCCTGGATTAAGAACTGTACCTGAGCACAGCTTCTGAGACTTCATGCACCATCGCTTTATTAAAGATGACACGCCATGTTTGAAGTGGTAGTGTGTGCCTTGGTAAAACCAGTGACTGGATGTTTTGGCATGCCTCACTGTCCCGTTATGTTGAGGGGACTGTTGTCCGACAGACTGACTGACTGACTGACAGACAGATGCCTTAGTTCAAGTCTTTCATGGCTTTCCATAGTGGAACCCAGAGCGACTCAGCCCTCTATCTCCCCTACATATAACCCGTGAATCAAGCAAAACCCCTTCGCTGGAGGCACGAAGCACAGACGTTAATAATCCAGAACCTCTATACAGTGGTAACACAAAGTACAATGCATCCATGAAATAGGCCCCATGCATTTTCCAAAGCAGAAGACAAAGCAGGGGAGCCCTGGCTTTGTCATCCTTATCAGTTGGGGCATGTTATTTCAGAGTCCATTTGCCTTGGCTACTTAATTCTGAGCATCAGTGTAGATGGAGTCTCTAACACACACACACACACACACACACACACACACACACACACACTGACTCTCCAGGGATAAAAGACAGCCACCAGATCTCCCCAGCCGTATTTCATGCTTGACGCTGGCCTAAATGATTAAATTCTTCTCGTGTTTTAAATCATGAATGATCTTTAAATTCATGGTTCAAGGTACTGTACTTTTCTATAGCCCACCAAGCAGAATTCTAGAGTGTGTTAAATTCATTGCTTCTGTCAGAGTGTATCTGTGCGTGCATGAATGTGAGAGTGTGTATAAAAGAACAACTTCCACGACCACCTAAATGACGTTAAACGTACCCCACCACGCTCGTACAACCCGTACAAATGGCCAAAGCTTTCAAAATAGAAGCACTTATCCTCAAAGAAATACCCTGACCTCGTATGTGTATGCTAGGTTTGGCTTGACGATAACATCGCGTGCAGTGGAGCCCTAATTCTAAGACACCTGGCAGCACCCTAGTGTATATTATCCAATCATAAATACAGATCTCAATCCAAACTCAAATCAGATGACTTTTTCATGTGCTTTATGACCATGCTACTATGGACAGACTGGAAAGTGTGAAACGTTTTCTACCATGAAACCTTAGAGCGTGGAAGCAAATGATCGGGCGAAGAGGTGAGAGAGGAAGGGTGTAGAGAGGAGAGAAGGAGAAAGGAAGGCTGGAGAGAGGAGAGGTGGAGAGAGGAGGGATGAGAGAGAGGAGAGATGAGAGAGTAGGGATGGGGAGATGAAGGGTGGAGAGAAGGGTGGAGAGAGGAAGGCTGGAGAGAGGAGGGATGGGGAGAGGAGGGATGAGAGAGGAGGGGTGGAGAGAGGAAGGGTGGGGAGAGGAGGGGTGGAGACAGGAGAGCTGAGATCACTGGCTCAATGCATGACAGGAGTTGATGTTCTTGGCCGTGGAAAGAGAAATAAACCTGTATGATAAGAGACTTCCTACTTCCTGATCAGCAGAGTGAGAATACAATATTCATTTCCTGTTCCACGCCTGAGTACACCAACCTGTTTTGGTTCAATTAGGATATGAACACTTGCTCCACTTTCCTCTGTCTTGTGTGTCCAGTGGCTTGCATTTCATCAAAACTGTTATGTACATACATATAGCGGGATGGCTGTGCAGTCCAGAACTTCCTGTATAGATGTGGAGGGTTTCCTGTACCACAGGATTGTGTTAGTGTTCTGTTTGTTGGCCTTGAGGTTTCAGACCAAGGCTTGATCACGTTGGAGCTGGAGCCAAGTTAGAGTTTCAAACATCATCCCAAGACTGTGAACCTTGACTTGGTTGCAACTCGGGAATTCTTCACAAGTACTTGCCAAAGTTCTCTTATGCACACATCAGCTTTACAATGAGCATATATGACATGTTGATTTATAGAAGGACACATGAATACAGAATGTATACAGTTCAAAATGAGATGAAAGAAAAAACTCTGTCTAGCTCCAGAGCAGCTAAACCTCGAACTGTGGTGAGCTCACACTGTTGCTAACAGAGTGATAGCTAATGTCACCAAAGGTTAATTGCATGGATTTGGGATCAGGCATATTTTGAATACAGAAAAAATGCTCCTATCTATTTTGCCTGGGACCTGACAGACTGTGACTAATTGGACTCCAAGTTTTGCTTTGATATCTGAATTTGGGCTCTTGCAGTGTTTTCATGAAGACAGAAATGCATGACAGTCACCACACATTTCCTCAGGTAATGTGGCTTCATTTATTTAGGAAAGTGTGTGGTCGTTTTTCAACCTCGTAGTTTAAGTAGAGGTCCGCGATCTGTTTTGCTCCCGGACTAATTGTCTGATTAATCTCAGCAATTCCAGTGATTAAACTTAAAGTCGCTTCCATGTAGTTGTCTGGGGCAACTAATCCAATCCTTTGCCTCCAACTGTCATTAGGATTTTGTAACCATGCAGGCCAGAATGTTCATGCTTGAGGCAGTGTGACACCAGAAAATCACCAGTGATTGGTGAACACGCCACACATCATATCATCCTGTTACATTGCATTGATTTAAAAAGTTGATGAGTGAACATTCTGAAATGGATGCTGATGTTGATCTTTGAAATGTTATTTTAGAGAGAGAGAGAGAGAGAGAGAGGGAGAGAGGAGAGAGAGATAATTGCAGAGAGTAAGATGGACAAACACCAAAGAGATGAGATAAAGCTTTTTCAGAGAGAGTGGTAAAGCAAGAGGGAGCTGAGGGAAGGACAAAGGTTAGAGTGTCATTGAGCTGCCTTTTCTTTTTTCTCATCTGCCTCTGAATGAACCTGGCATTGATTAGAGGAATCTCTACCCACAGCTAAAATTAGAATGAAAGCTGCTAGTTTTGCCTAGCCAGCCTTTTGTTAACCAAAGCTAACGAGAAACCAAAGCTTAGCTTTCTATTCCAGACAGACATCCACCACTAGCAAAGGAGAAACACTCAGTTTTATCCGAATAGCATAAATATTCAGGAACAAATGTTCTCGTAGCGGGAATTTCCCCTCGGGTGAGATCGTCCAGTCACCCTCCTTATTGTAGATCTGACCAGATGTTCCTCTGTGGTGTGCAATAGAGGGAACCATGTCAGCTTGGTCAACAGTCAACAGTCCTGAAAGCAGTGCCGGTCGTAGCAAATTCGGTCATAAAAATCTATACCTCAAGAGACATGACAGAAGTACATGACAAGAGGGGGTTGATTGGTGCTTGTTTGGTTCAACATGCAATTAAAGACTTGAAAAGTGGTGCCTTCCTCTTCACGATGACCTCTGAGGCAGTCTATGTTGCCTAAAACAATAACCAGCTCTGCCTGAGCGTGTGACAGACTGAAGCACATGATGGTGCTCTGATGGTTTAATGGGAAAAGAGCTTTAGGGTGGAGTTCCAGAGATAAATCCCTCTTATACCTTCTAATGTTTTGTTATTTATCTTTTTATGGAGGTGTCTTTTTCATCTGATAGGTTGAGATAATTACTCTTTCTTTGTCCTTATCAAGATAGTATGAGGTGAATCAGTGACGTCCTTATAGTGGAAGTGTGACAAGAATAGTGTGCAAAGGAAGATTTTGAGGGTGAAACTGCCTGGTTTGCCTCTATGTCATTCGCCTTTTTGGTGTTATTTGTGTGTGTGTGTGCGTTTGAGAGAGCATTATGTGGGAGAGAGGAACGCTCCAGGTAGACGCCGTAGTGGGCTCTGAACATGTGTCCCAAACAGATGGAAGTTTTATGGTCACCCAGCCTGTACACAGTCCTTGATAAAACACATACACTATAAGTTATCACCCAAGGGGGAAGAAAGTGGGTTACTGAAATGACTAATTGCACAGTTACAATGGTTATTCTTTCTTTTTTTATCACCAATTGAAATAATATTGTGGATGGAAAGGGACTGTGTCACACTTCCCTTTTTATCCATTGAGCCTCTAAAAGTTGATATTAAACAACTCTATTTCCTTCAGTAGCACCGTGTACAAACCCTCCATACTTCAATTTTTCAGTTTACTAAGCTAGTCAATCCATTCAAACGCAATGCGGGTGAAAATGTGGTTGCGTCCCTGTACTCGCAGACAGAGATAGCTCTATTCCCAGTGGCAGCTTTGCTCCAGATGAAGCTGGCCAGATCAGCAGATGGTGATGGGCTGAGAGGAGGCCTGAGTGGCAGTGGGAGTGCCCACTGTGGGAGCTGGGTAATCCCACAAAGCTACAGCGTCTAACTGACAAATGAGAAATGTCCACCTTGCAAGCCATAGCTTGTGCCAAGCCACAGCCATGCTCCGAGGAACCCGTTATTGCTGGGGAAGACAATGGACTGCTGTTCTGGTTCCCATTTTTCTTTTTGTCCTTTGTCCCCAGGGGAAGTATGGAGGGGAAGGGATAATGGAGGAAAGAAATAAAGTGCAGTTTTTTCGCTTTCTGGTGACCACTTTTTACGTTGTCTCTGGGCCCTGGGATGACCAGAGGGTCATCAGAAGATACGTTTTCACCGACGTTGATGGCTTGAAAAAAAGACTTACAATGAACACAGACTCAAACAATACATTTTCCTTGTAGTGTGGTATTGTAAAACACAAAGCCTTCCAAATCATATGCAGAAAGAGCAGTATTTAAAAAGAAGGAGCATTGGTTATTACGAATAGCTAGATCAGTGTAACTTCTTAAAGTGTTCCTGATAATGTAAATTCAGATGAAAACCCGACGCTGAGCAACCTCTTTGTGTTTAGGTCTATTTATTCAGTCCAGCTCATTGCTCTGTCAGTCTGCAGTATGACATGCATTAACGTAATGGCATTTTCTGCACATGCTTAATGGGTTGGTTGAAAGTAAGAGAAAGAGCCTTCTGACAAATGACCAGTCAGCTACCAAACCCCCTCCCCCCTCCCCCCCCCCTCTCTACCAGGCCACAGCAGTGGGAGGACAGACCCTCATAGGTGCCTGATTGTTCCCGCTTCCATCCTTCCTTCTGCACGAAACGGATGAATATTTGAGAATGTCACATCAGACATCCTGATATCTCATTATTGTGGCTGCCATCTACCTCCTGGGAGGTGCGGAAGAAGCACAATCAGCAGAACAGGAGAGCTGGAAAATGCGAAGCTTCTGAGATGTTGTCCCTTGGTTTGACTCACACAAACTCATGCGTACTCGCACACATTAGGGTGATGTGGCAACCAAACTGGCTTGCTTGGCTTCCATACGCTAGAGAGAAGGGAAATGGATGCTGATTGTATGCATGACGGAAAATATATTTATATCGGCACAGGAAATAAAAGATCTTTATGTAAAAGCCAATTATGGGCCAGCAAAAACATAATGTGCTCTTGTCACTTCAGAGAAGGCAGCTCTACATTCACACCCATCAGTCCAATTTCTACCAATCACAATCTAACATGACAGATACAGCATACAGTCTCAGTCATTTGATTAAGTTATAGATGTGACCTTTATGTGGCAACTCCATGGGTATTAATCAGATAGGCATGTAGTTGGAAAGCCAGTAGTTAATGTGTCTCTCCGAATGTAGAGGCACATCTTGGTAAAAAGCTGTCTTAAAATATAGTACTGGCTAGTTTGTGCTGAGCTTCCGCAGTGAATAACATTGTCATATCGCCATATGAAAACGAATCATGATACACATATGATACACTTTAACATCACAGGATAGTCAGGTAGTAAAAAGATGGAGAGAGACAGGGGCCTCATTACAGAAACTTTCTGAAAAAATGTAAATCCTGTTTCTGGTGTCATGGAAACATGTTTCCTGACTGTCTGTTTTATTTTAGGATAGGAAATTAATTTGAATGTTACAGAAACATCCTTATTTAAGAATTTTCCAAGGTAGGAAAACTCAAATAGATCCTGTTCTAAATTCAAAATTTCTGAAAGAAATGGCCATGGAGATGGTAATGTGACCACAGATATAGAACGACTGAAAGGTCACTCACCCTATTTGATTAAACTTTAGATTTCCTGACAATGCATTACTGGATACATATAGATTGCCAAGACTTTTTGCTTGATCGCCATGCTATACATGGCAGTGCTGAGGCCCTTCACAGAGGCATGGAGCTCTGCTAGCGATGGATAACCAAAAGCACTTCTTTGTTGTTGCTACGGGTGACTTACAGACTGAGTTTGCAGATCTTATTGGGTTGCAGAAAAGAAATACTTGACAATGCACATATTTGGCATTTCTAGGAGCGTTGTGAAATTGTGAATCTTTAACTCTGGTGCAGACGAATAATACTGTTTGGGAGCTGTTTATTGAAGATTACTTTTCATTTACAGGAATCATTGCTTTGGACTTTGACTATTCCCCAAGAGTCCCTGTTATGTCCCTGTGGTCATCATGTAACAGCACAGATGTCCAATTTTTATTTATTTTGGGGGCAGATGACTATCATCCAATTGTCCCATTGCACAAATGCCTGAGTTCCAATTGGCAAAGATGCGCATAACAAATCCTCCGTCAATGTGGCTCACTAGTAGGATGCTTTCTCGAATGAATCACTACGCATGCGGGGATGAGAGCGAGTCCCCTGATTTGACGGCCCTTTCAATGTAGCCTACCTCACTATTTGGCAAGGCACACCCTCTTCCACCGAGCTGCGCACAATCGGCACCTGTCTTCTCTTTGGCTTCAGCCCGTGTGGTGGGAGGGGTCATTATTTGGCAGGGAGCGGCGTAGAGGAGAAGTATTTCCTAGATACCGACAGCCGCGCGTGTAGTGTTTCAGATTCAGCACTGACCGAAAGGAAAGCGCACGGATTTAGGCGTTCCAAGGGAAGATATTGAAGAGGCTATCTGTTTCGGAATACACCATTAATCACAGTCTACATTCTACGTATTTTATTGGAGTGAAAGAGCTGTCATTTTAGTAAGGTAGGTTCGAAAGCCAGCTTCAAAACCCCTGCTTGTCTTGCTGTCTCACGGCTGCTGGCTGGGTCTGGCAATGAATGAGCATTCACATTCAAATTTGAGCAGTTTTCCTGATAGTAGAGTTTGTTGTCAGATGTAAAACCAGTCTGCTACGAAGGTGACTTGTGCCACTACACGTTCTCTTATTTAGTAACATCGCAACTGGTAAAACCGGAGTATTTTTCGTGAAGCAAGCTATGTTTTCAAAGCCGCCGGGTACCATCCAACAAACACGGTGCTGAAGCCTACTCTGACAGCCTTGCTTTCGAGAGCCTCCGATGGCTAGAGCTAGCTTAGCATAGCCCTTAGCTCGGACTGCCTTGTCACCTTTATTATAGCGAATATCGGTGAAAAAAACACATTAATCCATGGTCCTGAAAACACGTTTAACATGTTTTCTAATTACATCGGGTTTCCAGTTTAATTTGCCACTATTTTACGAATCTCAAATCAGCATCCTCTCATCTGGACCACCTTCTATTGTCGGTGCGCTTTCCGTTCTCCTCTATCCCGTATAGCGATGCCCGATCATTCTTTGTCTGGGTTATGCTTTTGTCAAATTACAAACATGTGCTTATGCATTAGGCCTAATTATGAAATGTTCATTTAAAAATTCAATTCTATAACATTCCTGGGAAAGACACTTCTGTCTTCCTTGCGGAATCATTTTGAATTTTTAATAAGGTACAGTAACTTGCTTGTTTTAAGGTTAGGTTCGGGTTGACTCCTCCAAACTGATAGAGCCTTAGACGAAGAGTTATGTCCTCTCTCTCGTACAAACATGGACATTTGGTCTATCGTTTCTGTTGGCCCAGAGACAATGAACTGCTGGTATTTGTGAGCTAGTTTAATAGGTTTTCGTTCTAATATAAACTTCACTATGAGCTACGCTATGAGTGGATTGCAGACTGCAAAAGAAGCACCGGTTTTCTTAGCCTATGCCACACACTCCGAGTCGCAGCCGTCCGTGTACACTTTTGAAAACAGCTTGATTTTGCATTATGTTGGGCGAACGGTCCGATTTAGATTTTGGGCGACTTGCTTGTAATTTAAGCCTGGTTAATAATCTTAAATAGCCTAGTGCTTTCCGTTCTATTATCAAACAGTGAGAGTAGGCTATAAATAAACAAAAACAAAACAGTACGGGATCCTTCTATTAGGCTACTGGTAAAGTACACAGTGGATCAATCATATTTAACATCGATGTCAGATCGAATGTACATTTAGACCACCTGACTGTTCGTCAGTCTGTCTCATTGCACTGTGGCTGAAGCTGCGTGTTAGCATTTCTTTTGGCTTTTCTGTGCGAAACGGTCTTGTGAGGTGTACAGCTGGAGTTATGACTCAGTGTGTAGTTTGCCACATTATGTCCCCGGTAACCGGAGCCGTGTGTGGAATCTACCATGGGCTCGGGGGGTCAGAAAGTGGCCGCATTTAGAACGTGAACTTTTGATTGGCGTGGAGGCATGCGGACAGGACACTCGCTGAAAGTGTTGAACACATGTAGCTTATAATATGGCTGTGTTTTTCTCAATTGATCTTTGAATGTTTCTGTAATAGGGAACATGAAAGTGAAGTTTTTTTGTTTACTTGATAGGAATATAACAGGCATACAGGTGATGGGAAATGGCCCAACTTAATTTGATAGGCGAATGCACTACACAGCTGTTGAGCAGTTGTTGAAGCCCTGTTGAAACGTTTCTCTGTTTTCCCTACAGTCCCTATCAACCTAGGAACCGTTCAACACAACTGTAGGTTGTGTTACGTCACTGACAATATGACAGTAAGTACAGCGCTATACTTTGACTGAGAGTAGTGTCAGAAGATTAAAAGTGGTCTTGTATCTCGTTGTGTTTAGACAGAGTTAGATTTGTGGCTTAGTTCCATAGAGACCAGCCTGTGGACTTACACCACAACAAAGTGTATCCTGGGAGACAAGGCCATGCCTGCAGGGCATGTCTGCTGCTGGTCTGGCCCAGGGTAGCCATAGGAGCTCTATACTAGTGGAGTTATGCACCACTAGAGAAGAAGAGCTGAGGCTTTCATTCCAACTGGAAACATTGCAACGCTCCTAAGGTCTTGAAGGGGGCTATAAGCTAACTTGGAAACGGTGAAAACTCTTGTGTGTGTTTGTGTAATAATCAATAACATTGACGTGTGCATCCAACCTGTCAATAACCAGCTCTCTAACGCTGCTCATTAAATATTATACCTTCACATAGTACAAGAGTCCATTCTTTTGGACATTGTCTCAGAGTCATTTCAAATAATGTTGGACAAACTGTATTGTGTAAGTTAGGCCTGCTTAATTAGTTACGTTACTGTAATGTCAAATATAACAGGCTTGAGTTTACAATCTCATGACATGACTATATTTTCAATGCAAAATTAATGAACTCTGAGGGCGTCTTATCAAGATAATTTTATCACCCAGATCTACTTTTAATTGGATACCTCCCTAGTGCCTGTTTTCAAAGACACCTGTGCTCCAAGTAAATCATATTCTTTAGTTCTGCTTGTCCCAGTGAGCTTAGCTGTCTACATTTGGATTGGTAAGCTTTTTGAAGACCCCAGATGAAGTGACCCTAGATTCATAGTGATGATCGAGTGACAGTTCTGCCACTTTTGGGAGTATGGCCGTACAGCAGTCACTTTAGTCTGGGAGAATGGAAGCTTTGGACTCTGTTCAGCTCTCTCATGCGCGTCCAGCAATTAAACTACACTTCCCAGCCGTCAGGGCCTAAGTTTCTAAGACACTGGTAAGCAACAAAACCAATCCGCTTTATGCTTTGCATTATGAAACACAGAATAATTATATCATTAATCATATTGTTTACATTTGACGCAGACCATCGAATGAACTTAACTTGGTAAGCTTTATCTTTTATCGTAATTAGTTGCTTATTGCATTTAACTGCTTACTGCTGAGGCGCTATTTGTTTGTTTTGGGCCATTCAGTTGATGTATCGGTCTTTAGAAGTCTTTTGGGCACAGAAAGCAACCAGTCCTCTTGCAAAATGAAAGCGCTTCTGTGATAGCAACTTAAGTAATTAAGGTTGCAATTACCTGTGATAAAGCCCCTATTGGCCTGATTAGAAAGGGTTTGAGTTTGGGAGAAGTTAGTTGGATGGAGAGCAACAAAAACATTCAAAACACAGATCCATTCCAGGAAATAGACCTCAACTCTGATAGCGTCAAGGGTTCGGTGCCTAGCGACAGGGGAGACGATGTTTATAAATCTGTTTTGGGGTGTCTATAACTCCGATTTCTCATTAAGAATTTTTAATGATCCTCTCCCGGTATAAAGATATCTCTCCCGTCTTTATCACAGGCGTTATTGATTTGGACAAGATCAAATGTTAATTCAGTCTTCTTGTTCTCTGTTGGATGTCGAGGGCTTGGTAAGACAAGCACACAACCTTTTCTCCCTTCGATCACTGACAGCATTGATGGCAGAGTGGAAGCCTTCTTCCATCAGACACAATGTTTGGTAAACAGCGTCTTTAAGGTGAATCTCCTGGTCCTCTCCAAGTAGCTGCTTTGAACCTCTGCATCTCTGTGCCCTTGGCCCGAGAGACTACGTAGCCTTTACTTTTTACCCTTCAGAGTCCTGAATAATCTCACTTTAGGACCGTGTCAAATCCCATTAGTCGTTAAAAGAAAACTCCTTGGGATATTTCGTGAGTGAGAGCGCCAGGGGAGCGCCTGAGTGACTTTGCAACCTAAGACTCCAATGTCTTTCTTGTCCCTCCAGTAGTGTAGAAGAAGCACGTAACACCAGAGCTGCTTGGCCTTCAGCCTGTGTTCTGAAAACAGATGACTGACAGCCCTCTACAGCTCTGAAGCCGTGGCGTCATTGCTGTGACCCTTCACAGTGGAAGCCCCTTCGCTGCGGAAGCCCTGCAGAGCGTTTTGATCACCGTGACGGCCTGGCTTGGCGTCCTTCAGAAGAAGCGCAGATGAATCAGTGCTGTGATCAGCTGCTCTCGTTGAAGCCTTTCAAGCAGATGCGTCTACAAGGCATCAGGATTCATCTTCCCTCCTTCATCGGAGCGTTTCCCCAGCAGTGGAGGCTCGCCGTTGAAAGACCTTGAGCTGCGTCAGTGTTTTTTAGAGTTCTTCCGTCAACTCTGACCTCAGGATCCGGAGGTGTTTTGCCCCTTTGAATCCCTTGCCTGCGGCTTTTGCGCAGCGCTGTCTGGCCGGCGCTGCCTTGGCTCCAGACAGTGGCCGGTCACAGGCTCTGGGTGCTCCAACCTAGCGAGATGAGAACCAGCTCGTGGCTTTCCACCGGCTGCCATTCAGAATGTAATGAGATGGAAACGCTGCCCTTTAAAAGCAGACACTTCTGAAGGGGTTTAATTTGTAGCAGTTTAAATGGTGGAGCATGCGGTTCGATCACCATTCTCAGGAGTCATTCCTTCTTCATTCCTTCCTGGAGTTGGACTTGTTCAGCAATTTTTCTAGGTTTAGTAGACTCGGCACTATTAGAACTAGTCTGGTTTTGAAATAAATGATCGTACGAGTCGTGTGCATTGTTTCGTTTCGATTTTTCCTCCCTCTTTCAGTTGGCACACTAGTACACAGGTCGAGTCTCTATCAGCACAAACCTTTGTTTGTTGTTTGACGGTGAGAAAGTGAAATTCCTGTCATTGATGTTCCTTCACTGCACTCTGGGCTTATCTGCTCTTTCTCTTTACTTTTCTGGCTCTCATTCTGGCTCCCTCCCTCTCTTCTCTCTCCTCTCTCTTTTTATTTCTTTCTCTCCAACTCTCTCTCTAACTCGCTCTCTCTCTCTCCAAATCTTTACTTCTCCTTCTTTGTCCTTGCTGTGCAGCAAGAGAAACACCCTTTTTTTATCTCTTTCTGTTCGGTCCTTCACCTCCTGTCTTCACCTCTGGCTCTCTCTCGCTGACTTTCCCTCTCTTGCTTACGCTCTCTCTCGCTGACTTTCCCTCTCTTGCTTACGCTCTCTCTCGCTGACTCTCTCTCGCTGACTCTTGCTTACTCTCTCTCTCGCTGACTCTCGCTTACTATGTCTCTCTCTCGCTTCCTCTCTCTCTCGCTGACTCTCTCTCTCCCTCGCTGACTCTCTCGCTTCCTCTCTCTCTCGCTGGCTCTCTCTCTCTCGCTGACTCTCTCTCTCGCTGACTCTCTCTCTCTCGCTGACTCTCTCTCTCGCTGACTATCTCTCTCGCTTCCTCTTTCCCCTCACTATTTTACTCTGTCTCTCTGTCCTGTTGTTCCTCCTATTTCTACTTGCAGTAAATTGGAGAATCTAGCCGCAGGGCTAAGAGGCAGGCGTCGGCTGTCCACCCCCTATCACCATTGTCCCTGGTGCAGCACTGTCTCTGTCTCCACACACACACACACACACACACACACACACACACACACACACACACACACACACACAAGTATGCGCACACACACACTTACAAAATGCATATGGACCTAAGTGTGGCCCACTGTTCTAGCTTTGCTCCTCCCCTGCAGTTCACATGTATCTTTGTGTGTTTATGTGGCTTTTGTTGAAAAGGTGCTGTGTTTTCGGTCTTTTCCAACCCCAGCTCCGGGTCATGTTCCCCTACCATTCCTTTTCGGAAATTTCACTTTTGAACGCCCCCCTTTTTTTCTACAGACAACACCATGTGTCAATCAACCCCTCCATTCATTATCTCTTTGGCACACGCTCTCCTTCCTGTAGAGTCATGGTTCTTGCAGTCAAAAGATGTTTGACGACTGCACGCGACATGGATTTCTTCATTTTGTGTGTGGCAGAAATACAAAAGTCTTTCACAAATGGAGTTTCTCGCAGAAGCCAAGTTACATGGAATCCGTGCATACATGTGGTGAATGACTTTCCCAGAACGCCGAAGCACTAAAAAACCAACACAGAACAATACCAATACCAACAATGACAACAGGAAATGACTTGTGCAAAACTCAATACGAAGCCTCACGAATGTCCTTTTTTCAAAGAATCAAAACCGGGAAGTGAATTGATGTTGAATTGGCTTTTGTTTTCAACATAATCCATTTATTACATTTGGATTAAATATTTCAGTGCCAAAGTTTCGCTGTGTGTCTTATCTCCTGTCCGTCCAGCCCAGAGTCTGTCAGAGCACGTTTAATGTGTCTCTACTTAATGCTCACGTCTTGAGTCCCCATGTGCTCTGCTGAGCCTGACTGCTACGCCAGTAGGCAGCAGGTGGCATTTGATCCCCCCCCCCCCCACACACACACACACACACAGACACAGACCCCAAGGCGCTAAATCATTTTTCTTGAGAAAATACACATTTTAGAAGATGTAGGAAGGAAAGCTTTATTGTCAGGAATGTTCTGTTTGGGATTTTCCAGTCCCAGCGGTCGTAGGCGGTTGCTGCACCGCGTGTGTCGCTGGATCAAAGAGGCTGAGGGTGCCGCTGGAAGACGACCGCATCCTCCATGTTCTCCGTCTCACCTGCCGGGTCCTTCTCATGTTCTACAAAGACAGCCTTTGGTGTTTCCAAAAGGAATAATTAGGGGGAGCAGCGTGAAATTGGGAAATTAATTTACGTCCCAAAAGAGTGTGTGCGTGAGTGTTTGTGTGTGTGTGTGTGTGTGTGGGTGGGGGGCAGAGCTAGTGGTTGTGTGGCTACAGCAGACACCCATCCACAGACAGCAGAGGTTGTTCCTAATTGACTACTTCTTCCCTGCTGCAGTGTGTCTACAGAAAACATACAAAGCGACTCTAAAGCCTTTCCAATATAAATGTCAACTGGTGCGGTCGAAAACAACCTTGAACCATGACCATGATCTCACACTGACCTGCACCAAATTGCTTGTCAGTGCTGTCAGTTTTGAAAAATGTTATTGGTTCAAACATGATCTATTTGTTGCCGAAAAATAGTGATAAACAATAGAAACCGTAATTATGTGGGAAAAGCAATCTGATTCTGTCATCGTGGCCTTTTTATTTAGTAATGAGAGACCTGTAGTGGAAAGAAAATATGTACCGTGGAGGTAACTTTGAGGCTGGAGGGCTGAAACTGGGAGGCTGGTGGGCTGGGAGGCTGGTGGCATGGGAGGCTGATGGGCTGGGAGGCTGGTGGGTGTGTGGGTGGAGGAAGGATAGAGTGTGTGGGTGGGGGAAGGCTAGGATGACTGGATTGATTTGCCTCAATTATTGAAAGCTCCAAAGATTCCGGTGCTCGTAGAAGCGAGGTGATGCTTGCACATTTAGCATTGTTCCTCTCCCTCCCATTGTGTCTTGAAGATGAGTTGCCTTGATTCCTGAATGTGATCATAGAGGTGAAGATCACAGGTCTCCCCCTCATCCTCTAAGCAGTCTTTTCACTCATGTGTTGTGACACTCCATCTCTACTGAACCTGCGCTGTGTGAGGATGGTTGGGGAGTGTGTGTGCGTGTGTTGATGCGTGTGTGTTGAAGTGTGTATGTGTGAATGTGTAGGTTTTGGGGTGTGCTCTGAGGCCTCGCAAATGTTCCCTGCTGCTTTGATCAGCCTACTCTGGTTGCTCTGTGGTGTGTACGTGTGTTAGGTTGTGTTCTGTGCATGTGTGTTTGTGTGTGTGTGTGTATGTGTGTGTGTAGTGAGTGTGTATGCTTTGAAAGCCCAACTCTGGAGGGTAGCGATATGACAGTTTGAGCCTCGACTGCTGCTTCAGAGACTTTTCCACTTTAGTAGCCAAACTGTGTGTGTGTGTGAGAGAGACTGTGTGTGTATGTGCATGCCTACAGGCTCTGAATCTGGGCCACTGCAGTGTCAACATATTACCTCCCTAATAATTTGAAAGGATAGCTGGATTTTTGAACTCCCAGGCATGTGATGTCATACTGTATAGACATGGATTTCCATGCTTCTGTAAGCGGACTGCTAGACTTTAGGAAGTTTACACTTCTGATATTTGCATTTGGCGGTCGGCAGATACTTACGTAGGTCTTACACAATTTCAGGAAGAAAGAGGGAGAGGGAGATTGCTACAAAGTGCAGGTTTTACTGGAAAAGCGGCCAATTTTTTGACATGCACTTATGAATTATTGAGAGAGTTCAGCCTATCCAATCCTGTCTGTGTTGATGGGGAACTGTTGGCGGGTCACTCAGAAGTGCTCCGTAAGACGCCTAAATCGTCTCCTCTTAACTCATCCATTCTCCAGCTTGGTGCAAGTGGCGCTGCTGACGTTATCGGGCTAGCATGCCCCTTTATAAACCTTCAGAAGGAAAATTAGAACCAGAACAATTGCATGTAGCCGATGAAACTGGATGGTGGTGAAGCAGACAGAGACGAGAACAGAGACAGGAGTAGAATAAGCGAGAAAGAAACAGAGAGACAGAGAAAAAGAAACAAAGAGACAGAGAGAAAGAGAGAGACAGAGAAAGAGAGAGACGATGAGAGAAAGAGAAAGAAAAGAGAGAAAGAAAGAGAGGGGGGACAGTGGAGAAAGAGAGAGAGAGGAAAGGAGTGAGAGAGACAGACAAAGAGAAAGAAAGAGACAGAAAAAGAAAGAGAAAGAGAAAGAAAAAGAAAGAAATAAAGAAAGAAAGAAAAAAAAGACAGAGAGAGAGTGAGAGAAAAGCTGTGGAACGTTGAATGGTATTTGAAGGAAGGCGCGCAGGAGGAGGTGATTCCTAGGGAAGATATGTGAGCAAAACATGTTAGAATCTGTAGGTTGGTTTGTTGATATAAGAGAAGTATGGCAGGCGTCGCGAACTATCGAGCACCTTTGTCTAGGGGAGAAGAGGCAGCCGGAAGGGGGACGGAGAAGGGGGGCGTTTCGTGTCTTTTGTAGACTGTCAAGGGACAGGAAGTTTTATGACAAGAATGCGAGGTGGCGAAGACCAGAATAGGGAAGGGGGTGAGGGGAAGAGGGTGGTTGGAATAGCGATGTAGTTGAGCATTTAGTGCACTAAGGATGGCATCAGCTTCATGTTTGGAGGAATACGGGTTAAGGCCGCAAGGCCAGCAGCAAAAAAACTGCGTATAAACTTGATCAACGTGGATAAATTTTATGAAACCCCAACGCGCCCACAACCCCCCCCCACCCCCCAACGCAACTACACACGCGACACGACACCGAATGGCGAGAGCTGAGTTAGGTCATGGCGATAATGAGACCGTAGATATGGATAGTGGTAGGGCGTGTAGGATTCAGTCAGATCTTTGGTGTCGAGCATGATCACTGACCGGACCCAGGAGAGATAAGACCGATGAAGCCTTCGAATCAAGACGCCAATATGCGATGGATGTAAGTAGTTTCACGCTGCAGATAGTTGCAGGCCTCAGAAGGAGCGCTCAGGAAAATGAAATCTCTTTCCCATCTGACTAATTTCTTGCACAGGCGAAAACTGATAGCACTAGAAGTGCAGTAACAGTAACAAAATGGATAAACAAACTAGAGTAACAAATACAACCTGCGGAGCCTTCTGTAAAGTTTGAAATAAACATGGTTCAATATTTGTAGGCTTAGCAAAGGTAGTCTTCAGCTGCGTGAGAAGAGCCGTCTCTAGGAGGGATCTAAGTGCTGACATATCAGGGTGGCGATGAAAAGCAACGACGATGGTGATCCCATGAGAACAGCTAGATGACTGGCGAGACGACTGAGCCAAGCCAAGGATGGGAGCCCTGGGCTGTGCGGAAGCGCAAGTGCCCGAGAGCGCTGAAATGGGAATCAATGCTGAAAGCGGGCAGCAAGGGCAACAAGCAACAGGTGGCCTGTTACGGCGAACGCCTAAGAACGGAACATCATGTTTATGCGTTTTTTTGTCTGTTATATTAAAGTTTGATTTTATTTTAATTGAGTGACTAGCCCTGCAAAGATCCAGAATGGAACGAAACGTAAAGTATGTTAAGTAGATAGAAGGGTATCGACATTTCGTTGGGGTCAATCACAGTACAGGCTGATTGGAGATTTCCCCAGATATGAGTGTGGGCAGAGAGCGAAGGGCAGAGGGCAGTGGGCAGAGAGGGGAGGGCAGAGAGAAGAGAGCAGAGGGCAGAAAGAAGAGAGCAGAGGGAGGAGGGCAGAGAGCGGAGGGCAGAGGGTGGAGAGCAGAGGGTAGAGGGCAGAGAGCAACCTATGGGATTGATTTCTATTGTGTGGTTTTGAAAGTCCAAGACACCATGATGAGTGCTTGGTGAGGCTCTCTGGTGTGCCTCTTTGGCAAACATGCCAAATCTCCACAGTCCCTCCCCTGCCCCGCCACCAACACAACACTTATCAAAAAGTCCCACTGTCGAAGCAGATCCGATAGAACTACACAGACACTAAAAAGGAAGATGAGTCCTAGGTTTGAGTTGGGATTTTAATGAGTCTTTCTTTGACTTGGTTATGAACTTCCAGATTGGCCGCCACGTGCACGGTGTGTGTGTGAGTGTGTGAAGCTCCATTGTCATTCCCACAGCATGGCTACAATGGAGCTGATGGCCAAGGCTGATGAAGGTGACTGTGGAACCTTTAGTGAGTGGGGGTTGGAATGTGGCAGCAGCTCATTGCTGGCCTGGCGTCATCTCGATGTTAGAATGCTTGTGGTGGGGGGGAGCTGAGGGGGGCAGGGAGTGCTTGTGATGTCTGAGGCCTTAGAGCAGGAGGTGGCTGGAGGCCAGCATCAGGGGGAAACACGGCTGGCACACGCCTGCCCCCCCCCCCCCCCCCCCCCCCCCCCCCTCTCGGCCCCTGAAGGTTTCCCCTGAACCGAGCTATGCTAGCTGTTGACCGTTATGGGAGCCTTTCAGCCAGAGACGGTGCTGTGTGACTGTGCTGTGTGACTGTGCTGTGTGACTGTGTGCTGTAACTTTCAAGGAAATAGGACGATGGAGGTTTGGTAAATGTTGTATTAGTAGAGTATTGGTTGTCCAAGGGCTTCACACACAATAGAAGCATTAGCATATAGAGAGAGGGGAATTAGAGAGAGAAGGGAGAATGGCGGAGAGAGAACAGAACTTACAGACCAAGACTAAGAGAGAGAGACAGACAGAGACAGACAGAGAGATAAGGTGAGAGAGAGAGGGAGAGTAAGTGAGGGAGGGAGAGAGGGTGAGAGAGGGAGAGGGAGAGAGAGCACGATAGACAGACGGAGAGAGAGAGTGGGTGAGAGAGGAAGAGGGAGAGAAAGAGTAGGTGGAAGAGCAAGCTAGAAAGAGGGAGAAGCAGCGATCTCAGCGAAAGCGAGGATGAAGAGAAAGGAACGTGACAGCACCAAGGTGGGCTGTGAGTGGGGACTGATAGATGACATTCTTTCTCTCTTTTTATTGGCTGTCTCCTAGATACAAAGGCACTCACTGAGTTCTCACTTGAAATCTTGCCTGACACACACAATTTCATCGTATATCATCTATCGTTGGCACTCACAATTCAGTCCTATTCAAAAGTGACACGTATTTGAACGTAACCCTGGCTCCTAACACAAACACTAAAATGACCCCTAACATCTAACCCCAGCACTTCATATATTTCTAACAATCTTTGACTATAATTCTGATCCCCAAGTCAATCAAATACATACACAATGTGTACACATGCAGACATGCACACATGCACACTCACATACACACACACACAGACACACACACACAGTAACAAAGATCGACACTCTGCACCTGGCCAGCTGAGGTAATTACTTTAAATCTAGAGTAACGGTTGTCTATGCTTTCCAGAACGCTGACATCAGCGTCACCAGAGCTAATAATCTTGTTTAATGAGCAATAAAATAGCAAACAATAAACAAAAGGTCCCACGCCAGGAAAGAATCAAGCTGACGTGTGATAGCAGAATGATGGGAGCGATGTCCTCTGAGGACACGCCCCAGCTGTCCAACTCTGGAGCGCTTTTTACAGACTGCTGTGTTGTATTTTTCTGTCAACCTCCCGCCACATGGTCTAGAATGTTCCACAGCAACGTGACTCCCTCCCTCCCTCCCTCACTCTCCTAGTGTCTCCCCAATCTCTCCCTCTCTCTCCTTCTTTTCCTCCCTCGCTAATTTCCTCCCTCCCTCTCTCCCTCTCCCCCATCACCAACCCATCCTCATGCTTTATAACTGGGTAGCCATGCATGCCTGCTGTATTGTGATGAGTCGGGAGGGACAAACAAAGGGAACACTGTGGAAACCAGTGGAAACAAAGGGAAAGGTGTGTGTGTTTCTGCCTGTGTGTTCACACTTGTGTGGGTTCTTGGTTCTTGTGTGTCCGTGTACACGTTTGTGCGTTTGTGTGCAAACTTGACTTGTGTTTGCAGGCCTTCTTCATTCGTGCGTGCGCTCTTGTGTAGCGCATATTTGGCGCGTTTGTGTAAGCTTGATGCTGTGTGAGACGATGGAGATGTTGTCCCCACAGTAACACTGCTGTCAGCAGGTGACGGAATGCTGCAAAGTAATGCAGCACTGGGATGTGAACAAAGTGCATCCTCCCCTATGAGACAGGAGGTGTGTGTGCGTGCAGCGTGTGTGTGTGTGTGTGCGTTCAGCGTGTGTGTGTATGCGTGCAGCGTGTGTGCGTGCGTGCGTGCAGCGCGTGCGCGTGCGTGTGCAGCGTGTGTGTGGTGCGCTCGTGTGTGTGTGGAGAAGGGTGGAAACACTCCAGTAATGTTCCCAGTCCCACCCTTCTCCCCCTGTGCTCCTCGCCGCACCTCTCTCACACTGTCCTGCAGGCGTGTCAGATTTAACACCCCCCCCCCTCCTGGTGAGGGGGCAGGGGCCTGACACAGCCGTGACACTGGCATGAGCCCAGACAAGTGACAGAAGCTTTGACTCACCCTGACGGTGTGTGCGTGTGCATGTCTCTGTGTGCTTGACTGTTTATCTGTACGAGTTTTTGTTTCGTGTCAGTTTCTGGTAGCTAATTCCATTTGGGGCAGTATGTGCGTGTGTTCAGATGCCTTCCGTTGAGCGCGTGTGTGCGTGTTCAGGTCCCTTCCAGTGAGTGTGTGTGTTTGTGTTCAGGTCCCTTCCAGTGAGCTGATGTGTGTGCGTGTGTGTTCAGGTGCCTTCCAGTGAGTGTGTTTGTGTGCGTGTTCACGTGCTCGTGCATGTGAGATTATGTTTGCATATTTGCAAAGCCCTACTTTGACCATGCATGTCCCAAGGCATTTCATCAAGTGCATGCATAATGAGAAGTTGCATTTTTGTCCTGCTTTTTCCCCCCAAAATGAAAATCCATTGCCCCCCCACAACCCCCCCCACCCCGAAGGAAGGTCTAATAGCTTCTCATTCTGATGATGTCGTGCATCTTGGCTCATGAAATCCATCCGTCCCTCCCCAAAAGCCTGTCCTGGGGCTGTGGGGATTAGGCAGCAGATTAAGAGCTGGGGAATATGAGCGCAGTAAACACACGGCTCTCTTCTCTAACCACTCGCTAGCCAGCCAGCACTCGTGTGGAGCTTGAGCACAAACATACTCACACAGACCATGACAGACATGCAGACACAAACAGACTTATGGATTTAGTCATTCGCGTGAATCTGCATGCATGCGCACACACACACATGCACACACACACACACATGCGGGCAGGCAGTGTAACCTGCTGTTTGTTCTGGGCTCCCTCAGCCGTTTGAAGGGGACGGCAGGTGAGCAGGGGAGGTTTTGGTACAAAGAGGTCAGAGGACTCTCTTTGATGGCTTTACCCTGCTCCAGAACACTGCCTAGCCTAAAGAACTGCTTACCTCAAGTACTGCTCTCTCACTCTCTTTATCGCTCTCTGCCCCTCTCTCCATCTCTCTGTCCCTCTCACTGTCTCTCTCTCTCTTCATCTTGCCCATACTGTTCCCACTGCAATTCCAAATGAGCCAGACTGACAGTCCTGATCAACTGGCTCCTTCCAGCCACCTCGTCACTCACGGTTTCACGACTGGACAGTCGAGGTGCAAGGGAGCTGCAGAGCTGTAGCCTAGGGCACTCACACACACACAGACACACACTCACACAGACACACACACGCACACACACACGCACACACACAGTTCCCAATCTAAAGTGAATTACCCAGAAGCCCCATTCCGTGGAGCTGCAAAGCTGGCCAAGTTTGATCTCTACCTTCGGGGTAATGTGTTTGAGTTGGTTTTATTTAGTCAGTTGAGGGACGGTTGGGACCTCACTGTGGTGTGCGAGGCCGCTAATGATGCCTATGTCTGACCCAGTGCCAGTGGTGAGGGTCCTCATTCCAGATGAGTGTTGTGTTACCATAGGTTCTGTCTGTCACACAGGATCCTGCTATTTGACTTTGTCTGCTCATGTGTGCTGCTGTAATGAAAAGCTGTGGGGCCGCTACTTCCTGGATGTCTGTTGTGCAGGCGGGAGATGGCCAGGTTGTCTCTCTCAGTCCCAGGCTCTCCTTCTCTCTTTGTAATGTTCTCTATCTGTTTCCCCCTATCTTATATTTCTCTCTCCAGCTCTCTCTTTGCATCTGTCTCTTCCTTTCTTTGCATCTCTCTCCCTCCCCCTTTCTCTCCCTCTGTCCTGTTCCAACGCTTGCTCTCTCTCTTTTCCTCGTCCTTGATTTCTGTGCATCTGGTCTCTCCCTCCCTCTCCCTTCTCTCTCGTGGCAGGTTTGAACATGAGGGGAGCTCATTAGACAGGGGGAATAGTCAAAGCCCGGGCTCTGTGGGCGTGGTGCTCTGCTCCACTATCAAAGGTTCCCCTCTCCATCCCTCCTCCAGTTCCACCCATCCTCGGAGCAACACTGCCAGGAACGTGTGGCAGTACTGTGCAAGTGTGGATATGCACGAGTGTGTGTGTGTGTGTCAGAGTGAACCACATATATTTGAGCTATCCAGCCTTACCTTTTATCTGTCGAATTCTGTTCTTTGGGTTATCGTCATGCACTCATCATCTTCCCCTTGCACTTCTCTGTGTGATAGTGCTGTGCGTTGTCTTGTCCTGCGTTGGGGATAATGCCAGTGAGCCAGACTGCTCCTCCTGTCTTTGCAGACGGGTGTGTGGACCAAGCAGCTTACGCGGTTACCACATTACATACATGCCCTGATACGCGTGTGTGTGTGGTGTGTATGGTTTGTAGTAGCGTGCGCGTTTGTGTGAATGGTTTGTGGTTGCGTGCGCATGTTGTTTGTGGTTTTGTGCGTGTTTGCGGTTGCGTGTTAGAGTGTGTGTGTGTTTGGGCCAGAATGTGTGAGAAGGTGCGCGTTGTATTGAAGACATCCAAGCCTCCTCAACAGCCGTCATCAGATTACAGGAGCCGTCTGCAAACACATTCGCTGACGGTGACATTACCTTGCGTCGTTCCTGCCAAGAACGATCCGCGTCACTCAAGTCAGTCGCCTGGTACGTGCTCGCTTCTCCTGGGAGATCACAAGGTTACACCGGCACGCCATTTAGACCAATCAGGCGGCATTCACGCTCCGCCTTTAGCACTGTCATTATCAATCGGGCGACGTTCGCTTGCGCTAACTGACCCAATTACTCTCTTCCTTCAGCAGAGGTGATTGACTTCCTCTGTGACGACAGATGCTGGAATCCTGCTGGCTGGCCTTGAATATTAGACTCCTGACTCTGCTGGAGTGAATAGCAGGCAGCTGGCTTGGGACACATGAAGAGAGAGAGACACCTGCATGGCTGATGGAGAACAAAGAGACATATGCATAGCTAACGTAGGAGACAAAGAGAAAGAGAGAGAGAGAGAAAGAGAGAGAGAGAGAAAAGAAAGAAAGAGCTCTTTACTGTAGGAATGGAAAGAGAGCGTAGCAGAAATGTCTTCCAGGATCTAAGTGTGGATGGCGTACTTGTCCACCCACACAGGTCACATGTATGACCCTGCTGGTCACATGTATGACCCTGCTGGGGCTGTCAGCACTTGTGTCACGTGGAGGCGTGTCACGTGGATGCGTGTGTCTCTGCTTGCCATGTCTTTAGTCTGTGGGGAATTTTTTTTGCAGATAACTAAGTTAAACATGCTGACATTGAATGCCTAACCTTTGGCTACATATAAAGTAACGGCGGTACATTGTGTTCTTTTCCTTCCTCCGCAAAAAGAAAAAGATTTCCTCAGTTCACGCCTGGACCTTGTCACATTTTCAAAAGCAGCCCCAGCGTTTAATTACACCAATAGTTGATTGCTTACTAGCACTCAACAGGCAGGATTAGCCTAGCCTACTTATGAAGTAAGTTACACAATGACTTGACATGAGAGGGAAACACCCACGTTAGCTAATGGCATCAAGCTCACTCCATTAAGTCAAGTAGTCTGGAGACAGGGCATTACTTAGTGTCTTAGTTAGGGCTGGCCTAATGAACCATGTCCAGGACTGGAAGCATACATTACTTCTGACTTCGGCCCAGTAAATGTCAGAGAAGGTCAGGAAATGTCAGATGTAGCAAGACGTCACACGTTAGCATCCATGTTCATTTCAAGTGTAAAGAACACCTGGGTGCTCATCTGACGGGGGCGGGGGGCTGTCCAAGTGCCTGTTCCCCTACCTCTTCTGACTGTGAACTAGCTGTGATATGGCCCCTCCTGCAGCTAGCTGTGATATGGCCCCTCCTGCAGCTAGCTGTGCCCTGTTGCCTCCTGCAGCTAGCTGTGCCCTGTCCCCTCCTACAGCTAGCTTCCCTCAGGGCCCCCGGCTCCCCCATACACCATCCACGACACTCCGCCTCCCCCTCCTTCAGTGCTTCACTGGCCCCATACCAGCTGGCCCTGACACCCCGGGGAGTTGCTTAGTTTCTTATCTCCATGGCAACATCCCCCCCCACACACACACTTCCTCAACCTGACCCTGTGTAACCCCCAGCTGCTCAGAGACATGCAAGTCCCCAGACAATAGCAAGAGCTTTCCTCGGCACGTGTGTTAAAGTTGTGAGGAGTCCACCCAATGTGTATGCATGTGTGTGTCTGGGCTTGTGTGTGTGTGTGCCATTCAGGGATTAGGTTGTAATGAAATGTGTTGTAGCCGCAATAGGTTTTACCAGGATGAGTGTTTTGTCATTTCCATTTCACTTTTAGTTTGAGTTGCTCTCAATTCCATTTATTATTACACTCCTGTTTTCTTCATCTCAACAACCCCCCATTGCCTCTCTCTCTCTCTCTCTCTCTCTCTCTCTCTGTCTCTCTGTCTCTCTCTCTCTCTCTCTCTCTCTCTCTCTAATGCACGCACACACGTACTGTTTGTCTGTGAAACTTACAGTAGGTGGTACATTTTCACAGTTTCCTGCAGTAATCACAGCCGTTAAGTGTGTCTGATCAGACAAGTAGTCCGGGTGCTTCTCTTCGTCCTCTCAAAGTGAACAAATGGTCAAATCTGGGCCATTCCTCTGGACTGAATGACAAGCAGTTGAAAAGGGAGCCACACTACAAATCCAAATTCATCTTATCACTAAGTCTGATTAAGTCGTGTTAAGCGTTTGGCGTAACTCATTAGAAATGTTTACAAAGAGTTTGTTTTTCTTTCCTTTTTATGGATTTGGCTACAGTGACACTATTTACATATAGTTGTGGTGAGTTTGAATTATTTCTGTTTGTCCTATTGGCCTGTAAGGACTATGAATATCCTTCCTTTGGGTGGATTGCATCAAGCGCACCTAAAGTATTCAGAGCTTGCGTAGCCAATGTAACCCTGGGTATGTCCTTAAAATGCATTTAAAGGGACTTTTAGATTTAAACAACTGTTCTTGATTGGTTTCAGACTTGTATTTCGGTTTAGCAGCTGCCAGTAGCTGGAGCACAGGGTGGTTAGCGCCAGACCTCCATGCTAATTAGACTCCCGTTTCCATGCACCTGTTCAGTTTTGGCTCAATGCCACCCTGCGAGTAATCAGCCTACTACTCAGTCAACCAAGTGGGATTCAAGTGGACTGTCAATGTTTATCTTCACAAGTAAGGACTCGTAGCATTTATCCGAACCCAAGTCTTATGAATATGGATAATGATCTGACCCACATCAGGGAAAGCTAGAAGTAATTATAAAAGTGATAAGTCATATAAATGATGCAAGTGTTAAGGCCATCCATTCTAAAGCTGCTCCTCTCTGTTAAGTTCCTGATCTGGTCACCTTTTTGGCCACAGGAGATAGGATATCCGAATACTGTTTCTTTTACTGTACACGAGTGTAAATGTTAAAACAGATTCAAAGTAGTTTCACATCATGAATTTTCCCATATACTCTGGAATACCCACGCAGAGTTCATTTGAAAGCGATGCCTCCCTGCCAGTCTCCTAAAGGAAACCAAGGCTACATTTGCCTGTGGCCATATCCTTTAATGGAGCCAGTGTCGTGATAGAAACATTAAAGTTTAAAGCAACTCCAATAAGTTCCTCTATTAAGTTTAATGTCCCCAAATTACTCCTCTAAACTGGCTTTTATGAATCGCGAAGTGTCAGGGACAGAGGTAGCCAGGAATGGCAGTTTCTTTGATCCTCACATGTGACAGCGACATGACATTTGGGGATGCCTCCCTCTGATCTCTGTCCACCTCTCTGTCTCCCTCCCCTGTTTAAAACAACACTATAAGAGAAATATGTTAGGGACAATGTTGTGTGATGTATTGAATATTGAACTTTCCTGGCATTGGTACGAATGTGCCTAGTCTAACTGCTAACAACCAGCCCGTCTTGACGAAGACAAACTTGCTGTGTTTGGGATTCCATTTTCCAAAGCTCTCCCTGCTTGTCTGCTCCCCCAGGAACCATGACGACCGCTACTTCTCCCATCCTGCTGAAATGGGACCCCAAGAGCCTGGAGATTCGCACCCTGACAGTGGAGAGGCTACTGGAGCCCCTGGTCACACAGGTAGGAGACCCCATTTCCCCGATGCTCACTTCCTGCCATGTCCTAGTTGCTGGATGTAACTGTCACTGGATGGAGCAAGTGGTGTTCATGGTAACAAGGCTGTTAAAGCTGACTGTGCTCATAGTTAGCAGAGCTTGGAAATGCTCAGGCTCTGGGTATGTCAGGTCCTTTGGAAGCTTGTTGCCTCCCACCCCTTCAAATTGGAATATTTTTGGACAGTTTGAAGGTTTTGTCTTGTGTTTTTTGTGCTTTATTTCTTGGCGGAGAAGCTATAGACTACTAGCATAGCTCCATACACAGACCCAGCCTGTGAGTCCACAGAGAACTTTTCACTAAGAGGTAGCCTTGGCAACCATCCACTATTCCAGGGTTGGATGATCGAGCAGTTAGCGGCAGAATCGTTCTCTTCTGTTCACGTTCGATCTGGAAAAGCCAGTCTCACTCCTCACTGTTTGGAAACTACTATTCTCTCAAAAGGGTCCCCCCCCTGTACCATGACAGCTTTTGTTTGTATTTATACCTTGACAGTTTGAGTGTTTGTATTGATTGTATTGATATTGATTGTGGTGTTCTTTTTTTATAAGCTCTGACAGCTTGTTTAATCTGTTCTGTATTTTCATTTTTTCATTTCTTTCATTTGTTGTTTTCTTTTTTTTATTCTGCTGGATTGAAGGATCACTCCACTTTCCTCGCATGTCAACGTTGAAAAGAAAAGAGAATCAAGAGTGGATGTTTCTAAAGCTGCTTGTAAGAGGCTGAGCGTTTTATTCCAACAAGGTCGACAGGAATAATAATAGCAGTACTGTGGCATTGCCATTTCTGGTTTGTTTTGTTTGTGAAAGGTTTATTTGTCGTTTGCCTATTAAGCCATTAAATGATCCGGTAGCAGTGACATTGGTAGCAGTCTAATCTTGTTCAGGGCAATTGAAAGTCACTGGCTGTGAAACGGTTAACCTGGAGTCATGAACCCTACCCCCCATTAGAATAACGTTAGAATAACACACACACACACACACACATACACACAGGCACACACACAGGCACACATTGTCCGTGGTGGTGGATAGTGCTTTGTCAGCAGACCATAGTCTCCACACTGAGCAGCACATGGCAGACACAGACTGGACGACATAAGGATTACAGAATTTCTATGTGTGGGTGTGTGCATGTGTCAATGTGTGTGTACCCCATGTGTGCATTTACGAGTCCATGTGTGTGCATGTGGGTGTGTTAGTAGAGATGGGAGACAACAATTAGCTCTCCAGGCTATGTAGGCTGGGATAATGGCATGGAGAGATGGATCATTGTGTCAGAGAGAGAAGGATGTGTCTGTCCACCCATCTACTGTAGCATGGCTACAAGAACAACTCACTGCTGTTCTGCAGACATGGGAGGCCAAAACCATGTCTCTCTTCCTCCCATCTCCCTCGCTGAATTGTTATTCCTTCACCATGGACAGTTCCTCTCTCTCCCACCCTGTCTCTCTCCCCTCTTCCCCCCCACTCTTTATCTCCCCTGGGTGTAGCCTGACACTCACTTTGCCACCCTACTGTATTCAAAATGATAAAAAAGAGCTGTGGCATCTTAGCGAAGGCCTCCGTCTCTGCCGCCCGTCTCTGCCGCCCCGTCTCTGCCAGCAAGCCCGGTGTTGACCAAGCGACCACGTACCCCTGCGCACCCCGTCACCTGCGCCCATCCACCCTGCCGCAACCACACCCTGCCGCCCATCCTGCGGCCCGGCCCTGCCGCCCACCCCCCGTACCACCGTCCCCTGCGGCCCCTCACCCCTGCCCCGCCCCACCCTGCCCCCCCCCCCCCCCCCCCCCCACCCCTGCTGCCCCTGGTCCCTGCCGCCCCGTCCCTGCCGCCCCACCCCTGCCGCCCCACCCCTGCCGCCATCCCTGCCCCCTCCCTGCCCCCTCAAAGCCCCCCAACCCCACCCGCTGCGGCCCACGTCCTGCACCGGCGCCACCAGTCCCTGCCGCCCCACCCTGCCGCCCCACCCACTGCCGGCCCATCCTGCGCCATCCCTGCCGCTCCAACCCCCGAACCCCACCCCTGCCGCCCCGTCCCTGCCGCCCCACCCATGCCGCCCCATCCATGCCGCCCCAGCTCCCCAGCTCAAAGAGGCTAGGGGGATGTGAGGCTGAATGGATGACTGAACAAGCAGACAGATTTGGGTTTTCAGAGACAAGGTCTGGCTGATTGATGTGGCCAGTTTTACGTGCTTTTCACTGACACACATATTTTGTAGCTTTGCAAGCAGATGCAATAGAACCAGATTATAATTGGACAGAACTTCATTTTTATGGATCTAGATACATTTTCTCTTCACACCACCAGCAATTTGACTGGAGTTTTATCCTCTGATGAATCCTAATCAGAAAACCAATATAATTTTTTTTTTCCATTGCTACTGGAAACAGTGTGCATGTCTAGAATTGTTTGAGTCAAGTAATGACTCATTTAGGGACGTCAATGCAGTATTGTTTGTTACGAACAAAACATGTGAACTGGAATTTCAATTGCAACCCCCCAAGGGTTTTCTGAGTAGGGCTATTCTATTGGACAGCATGTTTAAAATGGATTGACATTCCACTGAGATCTCTTACTTAACCACTACTTTGATTTGTGATCAAATCTATGCAGTTTTACATCCTCCATACCTGAGAATAACTTACATTGAATGGGAACAGTCCCTTTTACAGACACATTATACTACTTTGAATAGATGGTGCAGAATGAGTGAATGAGTTATTATTGAGTGAATGCATACTGAATTAGTGAATTACAAAGCCATTAGCAAACCAACTGAATGGCCTGGCAGCCTTACTGACAAGCAGCCATTGTGTGGTGTTGACATGAAGGCTGAGGCCCACATCTGGCCTGTCCCTGCTGACCGTATAGCTCCCATCCGACAGAGCCAATCAGCTCGGAGCAGATCTGGGTGTGGGGCTCATTTGGGTGCGTAACCAAGCGGCGCGCACCATCAGCCCCACGTGAGGAGGCTTGGTCTGCGGTCTGTGTCTCCTCGCTTGGCTGAGCAGAGGCTGCATGGACGGCAAGTTACTCGCCCCCGCCGATCCTCCCCTGTGCCCTGTTGTTCTCCTCAGCCACCATGGAGGAGGGGGTTTATAGCTGTCTGGAGACACGTGAATGCCTGTTAGAGGTGTGCGTGTGTTGTATATGTGTGCATTCAGTGTGTTATCAGTTTGTGTTAACATGTCTGTCATCGTTATCGGCTGATGAGTGTGTGTAATGGTGATGCAGGTCTGAACCATTTGCATTTCTTGTTCTGTGCGATATACAAAGTAACTAGAGAAAGAGGATCACTTTGTTGTGAGAAAGAAGCATCAGATCCAGCCTGTGTTCTGTGCACTCAGGATTCATGGCTCTAGCTTCTATAACCCGTCCTGGATAAGGGGATGGGCTCTCTCCAGATTTGTCTCCCCCAGTGAACACAGCCCTTATTGGGCCTGGAAACTTCCCCTCCAGCCCTCTGGAGGAGGTTCCTCCCTGTCTCTGTGTCAGGTGACTCCCGCTCCCTGACTGTGTTAGGCTGAATTCCAGAGAGGAGGTGGCAATGTGGAGTCAGTATTTTGGTTTGGCGAATAAACAAATCAAGACTTTCGTTGTGTATTTAATGCGTTTCTTTTATAATAACGAACAAATGCACATCCACTCTCTCGCGCACACAAACACAGCTTAAACAGTACGTTTCTGATTCTATGTTATTTCTGTCTAAGTGTCACACAGAGCCAGCTTCACATCGTAATTGTTGCTCTTTAAGAGCTGAATGACGGACAGAAATGGACATCCTGCCACTTCCCTCTCACCAGGAAGCCATCATTAATATCCATCCCCTGCTAGTGCTGCCGTCTTCTCTATGTTCATTATGGGGTCTCTGATTCATCCTGCTGTCATCCAAGAGCCATATATGGAATTTGAATTCCAATGTCAAGTCAACGTGCTATTTAATTCAAACACAATGATTTTCTGTGTACCCAAGGTTTTAGCGGAAGGATTTGAAGATGAAAATGATAGAATTACCGTTTGTTTGTTTTTTCACTGTTAATGACGGGATTTCTGCTCGAGGCTCCTCTCCAGTTCTCTCTCTCTGTTGCTCTCTCTCCCTCTTTAGTTCTCTCTACGCTCCTCCCTTTCTCTCCACCTCAGGATGGAGTCACCTCGTTATTTCCTGGCGAGCGCTCGTGAGTGTGTGATCATCACAGAGAGGGATCCCAACATGGAGATCATTGATTGAGCGAGTGGAGGCCAGGAGGAGTTCACATCCTGCTCTCAGTAGCTGAGAGACCCGGGAGATAATGATCTTAGATGCTTGTAATGTTAGAGCGAGGGAAACAGAAGAGAGGAGGCGGAGGGGGAGAGAGAGAGGCCACTGGATGGGAGCTAACTTGCTAATTATCTGATTCTGGACCCTCTTAGAGGTCTCTTACACCTAGTGCACAGGTCAGGCCTGGTTAATTCCAACATGTAGAAGTAGGCCTGGTACATAAGTTTGAAATTGAACCCTAACTTCCTAAAACTAAACATGGCTTGAGATGAACTTGTTTTCTTTGTCGCTGTTGCTCCCACCTTAAAAAATGTAGGAGCATCCGCCAACATCATCGACAGCTTCATACGACAACTTCATATTGTCTTTTCAGCTCTTTACATTTTGAGGTCGCTTGCACACCCATTGCCTCTGTGGAGTCAACAGAGTGCCCGTCAGAACAGGTGTTCTTAAGCTGCTCCCTGTCTGTGTAACGTTGACTCGACTTCGGCATATGTGGAAACATTTGGAGCGGCGTGCTGCGTGATCCCCCTTAAAACCTCCTGATGGAAGGACAGATGTTTCAGGTGACACTGCCCGATAGCTCAATACTTGTTTATTGACTGCCAATCATGTTTCTTTCATCCCTTCACTCTCTGCGCGCCAGTCATCTGTCGCTTTGCCCTCCTTCCTCCTTCTCCCCCTGCTTGTGAAGTGGCCTTTCTCTTAAGTCATGCTTATGTGACTGAATTAAGTGATGACAGCTGATACAATACATGACAAAAAACAGAGCCTGGTGTTGACATACCGTGGCCTCCTTTTAGCAGGAGTTTAGAAGTACTTCTGTTCATAATTCAGCAGCTTAAGCTGTGCAGATAGCAAGTATTGTCACAGCTTAGACACCGGGATTACTTTCAAATCATGGAATTGTCTTCTGTAGAAACGTGAAACTGTGTCTTTGTCTGTTACAACCGAAAACCAGGCTTTCCCCCCCAAGCCTGTTAGGTAGAAGCATATATCCAAGCTGAGGGAGACAAACATGGCCTGACATCAGGTCTGGGAACACCAACACTGATACCATTCTGCACTTTGAGTATACTTGTGTGTGTATGAGAGAGAGAAACAGAGAAAGACTGAGCATTATCCTATTGCGATATTTCATTTGCCGTCCAGCTAAGTCCCAGCCTGTAGCTTTCATGGAGCAGACACAATCCTGGAATATGTTGTTTATTTCTCCCTATGTGAATGGGATGGACAGGGTGCCAGATGTCTGCTTCAAGGACAGACACATTTACCTCCCGTGCAGAACCTCTCTCTCACATAGACACACACACATTCTCTCTCTCTGACACACACACACACTTTCTCTCTCGCTCTCTCTCTCTCTCTCTCTCTCTCCCTCTCCCTCTCTCTCTTTCTCTCTCTCTCTCTCTCTCTCTCTCTCTCTCTCTCTCTCTCTCTCTCTCTCTGCGTGAAGGGTGCAGGTCAGATCAGCTTGGATTCACACAGCATAGAGAGAGAGAGAGAAAGAACAGAGTGGCTGTCCTCAGACAAGGACGTGACTGCCTGGACTGCCTGCACCACTACTGCTGCTGTTCTGACAGCACACTGTCACAGCACACTGTCTACCCTGGTGGGACCGTGTGTGAGTGTGTGCGTGCTTGAGTGAGTGTATCTCAGTGTGTGTGTGTGTGTGTGTGTCCATCGATGTCCCATAAATAAAGTGGATGTGGCGTTTGATCGTGGCCTTTGAAGGCAGCATGGTCTCCCTAGACTGTCAGAGGCCTTCAGTTGATGACAGCCACCACACACACACACAGATTTGTTTTGGTATCCTAGTTAGGACTTTAAACTCTACCATTTGAACATTGTGCTATCCCTAACCATTAATGTTCTAATAATAAAAACCTGTTTTAGGGGACCAAGAAAGTTGTAGGGGCCAAGAACATGTCGCCACATGGTCACTGTTTTCATAGACTGCAATCTTTGAGTGGATTTCTATTCTGGTTAAACAAGACCACTCTTTTCCTCTCTCTTATACACACACATTACAACCACAACCCTGAATCAAACACTTCTGGATATGTGTCATACTGCGAGGCACTGCTAAGTCGGTTTCCAGTTGTTGAGCTTTTCTCTCAGAGAGAAAATGCAGGCATACAATCGATCTGCTCTTCATTTAGATGCAAAGCACAATTAAGAAGACGTGGGCTCATGGAAGACAGGAGCTACAGTACCTGCCTGTCTGCCTCCTAGGAGAATGCGGTGCATCACCCCTGCCCTGATGCATCAATGTGCCAAATAGTGACCTTAAGGCCTACAATAAACTATGTACGTAAGCAGTTCAGTCCAGGTAGTGTACAGCCAAGATAAGGTGGGAGGGGGAGGGGGGGCACTAGACTGAGAAAACTGCAATCTTTATAATCTGAATGGGATGCAGGCTCTGGTGTTGGTACTTTGGGCATATGGGCAGCAATTAAAAGCATTGCACCGTTTCCTAATGTCCCTCTTTTTGTGGCTGTGTGTGTCTATATGGGGGGCTGTGGGTGTGTGTTAGATGGTGAAAGAGTGATGGAGGCTATTCAGTCTGCATACGCTGCACTTTTACCAATGTGTAAACTAACTGAGCCCCCTGCTTCAATGTCCCTCTGTGCCTTACACACACGCACGCACGCATGCACGCGCGCGCACACACACACACACACACACACTAACTGGCCCAAAGCAACTTTGCTCTGCTGCCCATTAATAGAAGTTCTTTTGATACCCCAGATTGTTCTCAGATGAGAGGAAGAGAGTCAGGGAGACAGCGAGAGACAGATACACAGAGAGAAAGAGACAGACTTTGGGTCAACTTTATTGCACTGTTGGCATTTGCTGCGTGCGAGGGACTTGTTTGACGTGGACTGATTTAGGGAGAAACAATTTCTTTCAGTTTACAGGGGCTATTCATCTTAAAATCTAAAATATTTACTTCCCTGTATTGCTTGATTTTCCCATCAAGGTTGTTTTTTCCTGGCAAGTGCAGTTTAGTAGAAAGAGAATACCTTGGACATCAAACATCTTGAGCATCCAGGTCTTGATTTCTAGAGAGAGACATCTGTGGCACCTCAAAACTTCCCCAATCTAGTTTTTTTTGGAGAGAAGGCAGACATCTCTGCATCCAATATCTACAAACACACACACACACACACACACACACACACACACACACACACACACGCCGGCCATTGTTCTTCCGGGCAGACCTCCTGTGTCTGTAATGGAGTTCTCTCCCCTGGTGTTCCTCAGTAGGAGTCGTGGTCCGGAAACGACAAACACTCTCATTCTTACAGCTAAAATGACTCTGTGGATGAAATGGAGACCCCGACTGAAAACCAAGGCTCCTCATTTATGCTGTCAAACACTGTTATTGAACCCAGCAAGACAGCCCAAGATGATACTTCTCTTCCAAATCTCTACCTTTTATTTCTCTCTCGCTCTCTCTCTCTCTCTCTCTCTCTCATTCTTTTTCTGACAACCTCCCTCTCGTCATTCTTTCACTCCGTTGTTGCTCTTCCATTTCATGCTATTTTAATTTCATTCTCGACCAGTTTCTCTCCCTCTGTTTCCCCCTTATCTCGTCCTCTTTCCCGTCCTCACAGGCTTTCTACTTATCTGTTGTTTTCTCAGTCTCGCCCGTCTTTGTCAGCCACCTTCACTCTTCCTCCCCCTTTTGTCTGTCGTCTTGAAAGCAGGGTCCTGTGTTCCTGTGTTGGAGACTTAAAGAACAAGGCTTCGTCCTCTATGTTATATGTTGTGTATATGGGCCATCAGGTTTGAACAGGTTTGCAGCCTGTCCCTTTCCTATCTAAGAGGAGAAACACTCTTTCGTACATTACCTATTCTATTTTGGGTGTGTCTTTTGTTGTATTTTTTATGTGTGTAAATTAGGAACCTGTTCAAAATGAACTTAGGAACTTTTAATAATGGATTTATAATCATCACGTTGAGGAGTACTTCTGATGTAAATTGCAGTAATAGACTGACAAGTACTGTTGGTGGAAAAAACTGAAACATTTGATGTCAGGGAAAGGTTGAACGACTGTTTCAATTCTGCTCAAAGATAAATGCCACAAAGCACTCCGGCACACTGTTCTCTCTGTCTGAGTCTTTTGCATCTGTGCTTGAATGGGTTTTGTGATTGGGCGTCTGCCTCGAGCATCTAATGTGGCCCTGCCAGTCTGATAACTCCCATTGATCGAGAGCAGCAAACCACAACAGACTAAGCCAGTCAAACTCGGAGCAAAGATTGCTCCTCTTGAAAAGACTTGGTCCTGGAATGATCCTACCCCAGACTGATCTGCATCGGGTCTCAGTAATTGTGTCTGGCACCCTGCATCTGAGCATCTACTTTACACAAGCTGGGATGTTATCTACGCCTGTTGAGAGAATGTGAGGTGGTGCTGGTGTTGGCGTCTCCTTCCTCTGCATGCCTCCATCACATCTCCCATGCTTAGAGACACCCTGCAAACACAGCAGGCAGCATGGACATTGATCCGCGCACCCCTCCTCTGGACCACTCTGGCTCCAAGGCACACACATGCCTCCGTGTGCAGGCGTGTACGTGTTTAGAAGTTAGGAAGCCCTATTGATCCCATGTCTGGATTTCTTTGCCTCCCAGATTATCCTCCTTGTTATTCTCGTCTGTCTCCCCCTGTCGCTGCCTCTTGTTTTTTTATCAGCAAATTCATCTAAGTGTCCACACCAGTAGACCATTATATAAACAAAGCTCTTGAGAAAATAGGTTTTCATTCATAAAATCCATTATTTTAAAATGATGGACACCCCTCCATCTCTTTTTGATGATCAAGAAAGATGTCTACTCCCTGTTTTGATCTATCAAACACTCTGTGATTAAAGTGAATATTCTTCTGACAGGACAATGTCACATTTGGACTAAAAATGACACCCATGAAGTGATGATAATAGACGAGGTTCCCCCTCTCTACAAAGGCATGTGTCTGCTTTGAAGTTAGCTGGGTTTAAAAGGATCAAATTAGTTTAAATGCCAGTGCCCCTAACCTGAACAGGAATCAGCAGGCTGAGGAGGACTGTCAAAGGGCAGTTACGGTACTTTAAATAGTATCTTTAACAGCTTTGACTGCTCATTGGCCAGTCTGGCTGACCTTGACCAATTAGCTTCATCTTCATGTCTCAATCGGTGGTCTTCATGCTTGGAAAGGGGGTGGAATTTGATTGAACAGCCATTAAGATGTGCTTTTGGGTCCACTTCCTGGAATTGCTAGCTTGCTCGAAAGTCTTTAAAACCCCCCTGACACAACATCTTTTCCAGCATCATTTTTGGAAGGCATCTCACCTGGCTCTCGGTTTGCTCTAAGTGAGGAGGCTAGCTGTCCTTGTCATCAGACCCTGCTCCCTCTTTCCCTCACAGTTTGCCCACATTCATCTTCCTATATCCAGGGAGATAATCCATCACTGTCTCAAACTCACACATTTCTAATTGACCCCTGACCTTTAATAGAAAAAGCATGGGTTTTGGCCCTCTGAGTGCTTGCATATTATATCTAACTGATGGAGAGTCACATGCGTGGAGTCTCAACTGAATTAAACAGCTCTAGGCTAGAGGATTGTCGTAGAGACCGCTCAGCCCCCACCCCTCTACCTGTCATATAACTGTCTCCGGTAGCGCCTTTCAGTCTAGTCTCTCTTTTAAAAACCCTCTGCGTGAGATTTCCAGAAGGCTGTCAGTGCTAGACCCCATAGTTGGATGGGATATGTCATCCCTTGGGGGTGGGGAGGTGATGGGAGGGTGGGGTGGGGAGGAGGAGGTGGGGGGCTGGAGGGGTTGGAGAGAAATTGTGTACCGCCATAGGGAAGTGCTGGAGAAGGGGCCCAAGCTGGGCGCCGGGCAGAGCTAAGTGGATTTACATCCCCTGCACTCTCCGCCCCTAACCCCTAATCCGACTTCTGGCTCAAGGATTTCAACCACTAGGAGCGTTGGATGTTGATGTGATGCTCTTGACTCTGTGTAGCTGGGAGAGTACTGGACCGGACCAGCCTGTCTGCACAGAGCAACAGAATCTGGGTGTAGAACTCTCATCTCTCTAAGCCTTCGGACCAGTGTTTTGAATACCCCGACTGGTACCTGCCAAGCACTTAGTGCTTCTCTCCAGGGTGCCCCAGATCCCAGACTTCTCTTGCACATCTTCTAACATGAACTCCTTCATGGTAAGTAGACTTCCTCAGCTCTCTAGTAAGATCTATTGCTCCCTACTCTAGCTTGATCTCAGACATCTTGTATTGACTCTCCAGCTGGAAGGACTACACTGTCACACACTCCAATGGGTGCACTCAAAGGCTCACACACACACACACACAGTCCAATGTACACACTAGGAGGCTCACAGGCACACATACACACACTCATGTTGTGTCAAATGCCTTGTGAGCTCCTTCTAACTTTCTCCTCGGAACCTGAATAATAGACTAAGAAGGAGAGACTATTATGCATGCGTTGTTAACTTTGGAAGCGCACAGAGATCGTTGAATCCTTGTCGTTTGCAAATGAGAAAGAGCTTTTTTTTCCAGTGGACGATGCAAGTCATGCTATTTAACACGGCAAAGGACTTCAGTCCTGCTTTGAAGATGGAAAAGACAAAGTAATGACTCTCCCCTCAACGCAGTCTAAGTACAGGTGATCCCGGCTTTGTCGCAGCCATTCTACAGTCATTTACAGAAGTGATGCAGAGGGTAGCGGGGAGAGCTTTCAATTATGGATATTGTCGTATCCAAGACACGTATTCCATATGGCCAACCAACCTTACTGTGATTAGACTGATTCATACGATGTGGCATCATACCGCATGGAGGGAGATAGTACCCTCTTTCTGCTGTTTTAATTGGAACTGGAGTCTTGCAGTGTTCTACTTTCTCTCACTGTTTTTTTTTCCTCATTTTCTTTGTACATTTGATTTGCGGCTATTTGAATTAAATCACAATAGGGGTGCGAGTGATTAAGAGAATAATCTTCTCTTTGAAATGCCTGCAGTGCCATTTACACCAGTGCCAATATGGAGAGATCTACGGCTTGTCTCATGGCAGAAAGGAACAGATTGGGCAATGTGTGAGTTAGAACCCTTATCTGCTGTGCGATGATGAGATGATAAGACTTGGGGAGTGCTAGAAGCTGTAGACGCCCTTGCGGTCCTATGGTGTGACCTAGCTGCTGATATGTTGCTGACTTGAGCATGCCAAGTCATTTTTGAGCTGCGGCACTTTTTGGACAGCACAGTTTCACAATTATGCTCTCTAATGAGCATGACAAGCAGGTAGTTATCAGTTCTGGCTAACCTGCTGTGTGGGTTGGCAGAGAGGCTATTATCTAGTGTGTTTCTGCTAATGGGTGAGTGTGGCCTAAAAGCAGCAGTGTTGGCTACCAGGCAGTTTTGCTAGCATGCTAGCCAAATAGTGCTTAATGGCAAGGTTGGCTCCAAATGACTAACCCCTCCCTGCCATCTCCCTCCTTCCCCAGTCTCACTTTGCTGTGTGTATCTCCAGGGCCTCTGCCTGGCTCAGGCTGAGGACTGGCCCGCGTCTGTTGAGCACTCTCTCTCTCTCTCTCTCTCTCTCTCTCTCTCTTTCGCTCTCTCTCTCTTTCGCTCTCTCTCGCTCTCGCTCTCTCTATCGCTCTTTCTCTCTCTCTCTCTTGCTCTCATTTGCTCTCTCTCTCTTTCTCTTGGGCTGAGGACTGGCCCTCGTCTGTCGAGCGCTCTCTCTCTCTCTCTCTCTCTCTCTTTCTCTCTCACACACTCTATCAAATTTAGCTATGAGGGGAGGGGTATCGGCAGCGGTGGCAAGGGGATTAAGGCCTCACGCTGCATTACTGTCATAATCCACTAAGCCGGCGGAACAGGAGGAGGCCTGGACCCAAAACAGGAGGTTTTAGGGAGGCCTCTACACCTCCCCCCAGGGAAGCGCTCTTAGAGCTCCAGCCCTGTGCTTCTGACCCGTCCTCAGCTGTAAAGGGACCTGCCGTTTCTGCTGTTGTCACTGCGTGGAGCTGGAGAATAACGCAGAGAGCAGAATCAGAAGTGGAGATCCTATATAGTCTTCCTTTGAAAACACTCCCATCATTTTTGATATCTTTACCTAGTGTTTGTGCATGACATCTCTGACATGAAGTAGGCCATCCACAGTTGCTGATACATCTGAGCCGTAATCAGCTAGAATGGTGTCTCTCCAGCTGAGAATTGGGGAATTGACTCTTGAAAATCTTTCTCCTCCTCCCTCACTCCTCCCTTTTAGGTTTGATTTCGCTTAATGCTGAGGTGCAAGAGAATGGTGCAAGGTCAATTTATTTCTTTTGAATGCTGGTATTTCGTTTGCTCAAACCAGGCAATGGCGACACTCCAATCCAATAAGAATGACTATGGACTCTTACAATACAAGAACATTTCAGAGATTGAATCAACCATTTTGCCTTTATTATCTTGCGTGGGTATCGTTAGACATTTTCTACATGTTCTGATGATGTCCAATCGTAATCAACTCTGGTGTCTGGCTGCGGGCACATTCATTTCTCACCAAGAGGGATTTTAGTTTAATGCACTTTTGTCTAATATTGTATCACTTTACACCACTCAAATTCTACATAAAGACTATAGTTTATAGATCCAAACATGAAATCAGTGTCCAATGTTTTGGACACTGGCTAGGCTAGCAGCACTGACTGACTGACTGACTGACTGACTGACTGACTAACTGTTTATAGTATAGTAACTTTTTATAGTATTTTGTTAACTTACATGAATTTTGCCAAAACAAATGTAGGCTAAGAAATATTCAACAAGGAATCCAGTAACATTATTATATAAAAATTATAATATCTGTCAGAGCATTTTATTACACTAAATGTCAATTTATGTGTGGGGTTTATTACATTTTCAATCACTTTCAATGCACATTTTCAGGAGTTGTCGAATTTTCAGGAAAGTATTTGGCTACATCATTGGGTGTTGCAAGCATATTGAGGCGAAACACACAAAAAAAAATCATTTTTGTAAGATGTAAAGCTTTCTGACGTGACATTACAATTTGAATAGAGTTAAATGTAACTATTTGTATACATTTAGCAATAAGCTCTCATACATCACTGTTGATGTTTCATTTACTGACACATTTTCCATTTCACTTAACACATAACATTTCACCTGGGGTGATGTTAGCGTTCGTCAACCTCAACTGAAACGTTACTTGGGGCCTGATTTCCTGCGCAGCGGCTGACTGGCGCCCAGCTCCTATAGGACTGATGACTCAATCACTCTTTTCCAGGTCCTAAACAATTCCCCACACCTGAGAACAGCAGGAGTAGGCGTGGCCCAAGCACTCTGTTCAAGGTTATAACAAAAAGTACCCTTCCCCTCTTCCCTGCCCATCCCTGCCTCACACACATACCACATACATACAACACATGTAACCTGTGAGAGTGGAGCTTCTCCTTCACACCATAGCCTTCCTCCTGCTTCCTCTGTGAACCCAACATATCCTGCTCCTACCACAACCCCACAGAACACTCACAACTACTGACCCCTTTAATGGCACTGCCAGTACAAAGTACTGTCTAACCCTCAGTTGGATGGAAGGGCCGGTCTGCCCATGGCATACGTTGCCGTGGCAGCTATTTAAATGGAGATGGATGAATGCGCTGTCCAGGTCTGACAAAAATGTTTACCGGCATCTGAAAACGGCAGCATTAGCCTTCTGCTGGCAGCTCTTCATTGTTGTCAGCGACACCATTGGTGAAACCTAACGACCGGCCTCCGTCTGCTCCAAGAGCTGTCAATAGTTGGGATTCATTCTTGATGCAAACATGACTCTTGTCTTCTGTGTTGATGAGGTGTTGTGAATTCTACCCAGGAAGTGGGAAAACCAGATGGAACATTTGATTAATGACACCCTACGCAGCAGTAAATGTACTCGACGCTGGCATTTGTTGCGTCAGTTCCTTAGTTTCCAGTGATTTTAGGAGGAAGGTGGGTGCTGGGCAAACAGGAAGCACTATGAACTAATAAGTCTGTCAGCTGAGATGTCAGAACCAAAGGGGCAACAAGACCAGCGCCCAGCTTTCTCAACCTCCCTGCACATGACGTTTGACATTTGATTCATTTTGTCAAGCTTTCATCCAAAGCGACTAAACGTGTATATGAGAAGGTGAAGGTGAAATTTGGGTTGTAAGAGACACGCGTTCCCAACACCAGCTCAAAGCCAGTCTCTCTTCACCAGCTCTGTTACAGTGGACCCTTGGTGTGAGAAACCCCCCAAAACAAACTGTGGAGCCAAGGTTGCAGTGGCCATGAGATACCTCCAATTAGTCTATATAGGCAGGATGATGCTCTCTACGCTAGCCAAAGCATCCTAGAAGTGAATACGTGCATAGCATCAGCTTTAACTGGTGTTTTTTCCATAAGGGATGTGCAGTACATGCATGGTTTCCCCCACTAACAAGGTCCAAAATTCAGCCTTGTTATACAACCATCTCTCGGTAGGCCCATATTAGTCCTGCTAATGGCTTCTGCCAGGCAACGGATCCAGACCATGGATAAAGTAGCCAAAACCATCTTTCATCTAGCTAAAGCAGTAACTAAGAAGCGATCGCAAACATGCTTGATGCGATTGGGCTTGAGATTCGTTAACGAAAGCAAAAACAACATGTTGCAATATGGTTTCTGCTACTGTGCCCTCTCATCAACAGCAGATTGTTTACTCACTACTTTAGGAGGAATGTTCCATTCTAGTTAGCATAAGTCCCCATGCTTTCATCTGTGGGACTGAGATCCGAAGGCAGAGGTTGTGCATCGTGCTGGAAGACGTCTCAGAGGGTCAGCTGGGTATTACAGTTCAGCATCCGAAAACGGTCTACTCTAGAACAGAAAGACCACTAATGATGCCCCTTTATTAATCAGCTGTGTGTTGCATGTCTGTGCGCATGTGTAGAGGCGAAGACTGTGTGTGTGCTCAGTGTGTTTGTTAAGTGCTGCATGGGTGCAGTGGTGCCAAGAGAATGGCAGAGGATAGTTCAAGGTCATCCCTCCTCTCCTCTGTCTGAGGTCTCTGAGCGTGTGTATGTGCCACAAATTTCAGTGTGTGTGTGCCCCATTTACCTCAGCTCTCATGTATGGTGTACAAAAGTTTAAAAAATCAAAGCTGAGCTAAGACTACCGTTTTTGGCAGACCTTTTGTAGTTGTTGATGACTTGCAATATTTTAGTCCTGAGATGGAGAGCTTTCTGCAGTCTCCAGGCCAGACCATGAAAACGTTTTAGAAGTCCACAACAGATGTTGCTTATACTATTGACGTTTAGCGTTATGTAGCTGTAGCGTCTCTCATTTTCTGTTTGTCTGTCTTTCTCCCTGCTCCTATTGTTCACTCTGTAGCCTTTGCTGCAGTGCACAGACACTTCAGACAGACGCTATAAGTGAGTTTGAGTCCTAGAGCACACGGTCTGACGCAGAGAGAAAGAGACAGAGAGAGAGAAAGAGAGAGACAGAGACGGAGAGAGACGATGAGAGACAGAGAGAGCCAGAGCCAGTGTGGAGTGAGCTCAGCTGCCTTGGATCCCCATAGGAGTAAAGGGGAAAAGAGCCAGGGTGCCTGTCTCACTCTCATGATTCACCGGCCAATAGCACGATGTCTACCGACTAGGTTTCGTCAACTCACCCCCCTCTCATCATCATATTATAGATAATAAATGATCACCAATCCAGCAAACCTGGCCCAATGCATAATGTATCACCACAACACATTCTCTGATTGGTTTATAGCTCCCTCACCAACTCGGCTCCTCTCTCTTCTTGCCTGAACATGGCAAGGAGAGTGAACTTCTCTCTGATGAGGCCGAACTGTGTGAATATCAAAGTTGGCCTGCAGATCCCTAAAGTGCGGGGAGAATGTTGCAAGCCGCCGCGTCACGTTCGCGCTCACAGTAACTAGCTTCACGTCGTTCCTTCCGCATCGTTTCCTTCCTCGCTTCATTTAAATAACTGAATTCAATCAAACACCCACATGCTTTGCCTGAGCTTGAACGCATGAAACTGGTTTGAAACTCGCTCCAAAGAAGGGCAGAATCTGGAGATTCACGCTTACTGTCGGCCAACTGTACCACCGGCTGTTGTTTCCATTGACTTTTGTCAAAGCACCTCAGCAAAGACGTTCAAGTGGGGAACAGGTGTGCAGCTCTGCCATGCGATCTCTCATCCGTCTGCCCGGAGAAGAGCTCTGTCAGGGGGCCGGGGTGACTGATGGACTTTGTAGTCCGCAGTGACATCCGGCGCAAGCAGGTGGGGTGGGGTCCTAACCCACTGAAGACCGCCGCAGAGAGGAGAGAGGACAAGCTGTCACACGAGCAACACAGCTCTCATGCTGACTTCATACATGCTCCAATTCAGCCTGAACTGTGTTTATTTTTCCCTTGGTCTTCGCTCTTTTGGATATCACTTACTCTGTGCCACAGCAAACGACACTAATACGCACTCCACTCTAGTATACCATACTGTATCTTAACTTGAAAAGCTTGGTGCAATGCTTGCCTTACATTACTATACAGTATTAATTTATAAAGCCTTACTCAAATGCAGAAGCACCTGTGATATTGTTGCTATGCAGGAGCAGAAACCATATGCTCGTCTTCAAAAATAAAACCAACTTAATGTTGCAGTGTTTTATTCCTTTGTGACTTGACCCTCTAGTTCCTTCCTGGCCTACAAAGATGGAAAAGACATGACGAAGCCGAGTGCCAAACTGCCCGGGGCTGTGCCATCTTTCTCTCAGACAGATGAGATGTGACAGGTGACTCTTGGTGACAAACGCCATTTCTGGGTCGAGTCTGGAAAGAACACTTTGTTTTTTTTTCTTTTTCTTTTAGCGACCCATTTTGACTCATTCATTATGCATCGGCGGGACTTGCTACGTGTCTCTTTTGGTTTTCTATTCTTACATTTTTCCAACGTTCAACACTACAGTCCAACCCTTACGCACATTATATTAAATACACATGGTCAGGGTTTACTGTTAATGTTCAGGCGCTGGTTTGAATACAGGAAGAGTGACATTTATGGATCAGCTCTTTTCTGGGACTTGCTCTGTGATGCTGTGTCCTGTAGTTTTCTGTTGATGTAGACTAATCATTAGCCCAGATGACATGGGACATGGATCAACTGGTACCATAGTTTGTTCACACTTCATCGAAGTGTTGCCAAGGTGACAGTTATTCTAGTCTTTCATCCTGGCAGTCCATGTCACGCCTCACCTGATATAATAGGAGACCTCAATCGACCTCCTCATCTCTCAGCTGGATCAGTTGGTCATCAGTATTGGCTTGTCGACCCATTTGCCACTAGTGATTTGATAAACACAGGCGCATGTGACAGTGAATCTTCGCTCATGTGTAATACCCTTGCTGCGTTATATTTTACACCATGCATAGGAAACTTGGGCGTTTTTGGTTTAGCCTACGTGTTGTGAACTTCTTAGACCTTGCTTTAATCCCTTGTGTAGTGGGCCAAAGAGCTGTTACTCCATGAGGCCCTATCTCATCTGGAACAGGATTTATCATGCTTCAGCTGTTTATGTCATCTGGGCACCTTGAATTTCACAAATCATCACAGTGCTCATAAAGCTAAGTGACTCGAGAGAACAGATTGCGATTGTGTGCACGTGCCTGTGCATGTGTGTGTGGGAGAGAAATGCACTATGGACTAGTCACGTCACTGCTAATGATGTGAGAGTTTTTATTCCAACAACAATCAATCATTTATTGTTGCCAGCTGGATAATGTTGCAAGTTTGAAGGACTCTGTCCGTAGTTATGTATTATTTTGGGACATTTAGATGTTTAGACAAAATATTTATCTGTGGCCCCTAAAAAACATTGTTCCAGCCATCATCAAGTACTGCATTTCAGTCTCCTTCATTCAACTGCCAACCTGCTTCTTCCGCATAACCAGACGTAACCAGTCTGGCCTGGTCTGGTTTGACTGGCCCCTTCCTACTCTTTCTGCATATTTCATCACAGAGCAGAGCAGTATCAGATCTTCTCTAGGGCCGGCTCTAATTGCTGGAGCTGTAGAGATCCCCTACTGGGGCTGGAGCATCCTTCCCTTCTCTCCTTCCCCACCTCTCTCATTGCCTGTCAGATCTCCCTGGCTCTGACAGGGCACCACCAGGGGTCCAAGCACCCCAGACCCTAGACTCAAGCAAAGAACTTCTCAGAGCTTCTTGATGCATTAGCAGGACATGAGTAATTCTTTTTTTTTCTCAGCAGGATTCGATCTGTATTAAATGTATTAAGTCTCCTTCGCCTCCCTGTTAATTAACCTCTAGATCAGTTATCAAACCTGGTTTGACAGAACCTAAGGGCTCTTTCTTCGTTAGTTCAACCCTCTGCCATGGAGCACCAGACTGCTACCAAACCATAGGTATGCCTTGTACTAAGATCCTCAGTAAAACCACCTGTGCTGTCTCTAAATGGACCTAAGTGTTCCCAGAGGGCACACAAATGGCCCAACACAGAAGTTCTATTTCCTGCGTACTCCGGTGGCAGTGGATGACGGCCGTGAAGGTGCTGATGAAAGTGTGCCGGCGGCTTGGGAAGCGTGTCCTGAGCAGCTGGGACTCAAGCTGCGTGTTTACTAGATGATGTGTGGAAGGGGATTGGAGGGAAAGAGAGAGAAAAAGAAGAGTTTTTACATCAGATGGTGTTTGGCTGTCATCAGAGCTCCTCGCTCACTTGATAGGATGCCTGTTGACAAAATATTGGAACCAAACTGTTGAGCCTCTAGTATAACCCAAAATAGAGTCAAATCTGCTTGATCCTTTTTTAATTTTACTTTTTACATTCAATGGTGCCGCTGTCCATTCAGAAACGTCACCTGTAGGTCTCCTCAAGTGTTCATGCTAGAGCTGTGTGTCTAGCCTCTTTCCAGGTTCTTCCTGAGTAGACTGTCTCCAGATTCCATGGCGTGGGTTGTACCCTCGTCACTCCACGCCTGATTGACTGCCTGCTCAAGTGTGGGTGCTGTCTTTCTGCCTCGCCGCATCGTAGACTCACATCCTTTGGTCACGCCCCAACTTCTCGTGCCTCCTGACAGAATCCCTCTGTCTTCCTGTTCTGCTCTGCCACTCACTAGTGCCCACGAATGAAACCGACTTGGACAGAACCGTCTGGGCATGAATTGATGACGTTGTTCCACAGGAGAAAAGGAAATTTGTTAGCTGCATCATCAACTATTTCTTCTAAGGTCTGGAGGTTGTTAATGGGGCAACAGCAGTCATCCAAGGTTGCATCTTACATCCACAATTGATGAGACATCCATGGCCATGTTCAAAGCTCCTTGTCAATACATCTTTTAAGAGAGACGTCAAAGTAAATTGACTGATCTCGCTTACATCCTTGGGCACCAGATTGTTCATTAATCAACCACTGCTTTTTTTGTAAACCTCTTTTTCCAAATCGGAAACAACCAAGGAGCAATTTTTTGGAGTCCCTCAAGTAATCTTTAGCCTAATGAGGTGGCACGTATGTATTTGTGAGATTCATCAGAAAGGTACTTCTGAAGCAAGGCTTTGACAGAAATGAGACTGTTCTTTGCTTTTCTGGCGAAGAGGGTGTTTAAAGAAGAGGACTGCATTTCTCAACCATCTGCCAAGTTTGAATGAAGATAATGATGTTTGAAACTGTAAACATATCTACAAGCAAGACAGGAAATGAAGCACAGTGGACTCTTGCACACCACTTTGATTAAACAGGGCAATTTGCTGAAAATTGAATTCTTTGCCTGCCTTGTTTTCCATGCGAAACACAACAACCACTCATGCAATCCATGCTTGCTTACTGGGGTTACTCTTAAGTAGGAATCAGTCCTTCAATCAACTATAGTGTTGATTGCTCTTGCACCTTCTTGAGCTTGTCTACATATCTACTAGTAATGGTGCATTCCCTAAGGACCCAGCCTTGGTCCTGTTTGCTTCTCAGAGCATTCAGAGGACAGGAAGTGATTAGCATGAATATTCTAGATGTAATCCCCCTTCTATCTGTCCTCCATCTCGTCACTTCCCAGTTGCTCACATAGTGGTGTTGGCGTTCATCTTTACTGTGCTCCACGCTTGCTAAATGTTTGGCAGTGGTGAACTGGAGTCCCCCTGACATAGACGTGGGCTGACTTTGCTCTGGTACATTATCCCCACTATAACTGTGTTGAGTGGTTTGGGGGATGTTATTGACGCAGCACAATGAACCCTCTGCCTGGTACTCGCGCAGACGACACACACACTCAGTTACCTGCAGGTCTCCCCCTGGTCAGATGGCTCTGGGAAATTAAGACAATCAATGAGCCTTTCTACCCCTGACACACTTTCCCTTCCTCTCTCCTCCCTCCCTCCCTCCCTGCCCTCCCACCCACACGTCACCCTTTGAACATTGTTTGTTTTTACGTCTCCTCTGCCTAAGGAGCGAACGAACCAACCTCCATGTCCAGAGTGACGGGAGCAAAGAGAGAGAAGCCAGAAAGTAAGTAAGACGAGGAGAGTGTTAGTATGGGGAGACAGAAAGAAGGAGGAACAGAGCCAGATACTGATGAGAAGGAGCACAAACGAAGAACGGATGGGAAAGAAAATCACCCGATTCTAAATCTGTCCTTGTCAGACTCGTTGGACAGGTTGTTGCCATGTCGTCCACTTTTCTGGAAACTCTGCCTGTCTGCCACTCATGCAGACCTGGATGCTGCTGCTGTCTCTGCCACCACCCTGATGAGAGCAGTCTTGTCAGGCTTCATAAGGCCACCTCTTCTTAGATCTCCTGTCCCCTCCATCTGCATTAATAAAGACACGGTTACAGAATGGACTGTGCACTCTTCACGTGCACCATCTTGCACTTACTTGAGCACATTCCCATCTCACCCTGGATGTGTGTGTAATGGTGTAGTTGGACCAGTCAGGCTCTCACTGGCTCTAGTCCAGCGGACGAGACCTTGACCTGCAGCTAAATAGGCTGCGTACAAGACTTTGGTTCGCTGGTTTGCATCTTTCTGCTACTGCAAATTGGCAAGGGTGGGAGCTGTCTGTGCGTGGGGGGGCATGAGTGGTGCTGTGTGGGGTTGGGGGGGAGGGGGGAGGGATATCATTGAGTTCAGACATTACTTTTAGCTCCATTACCGCTGGAGTATAAATTCAAGCACCTAGCCATGCAGGAGAAACATCTGGGAACGGATGGATGGAGCTTGATGAATTCGAGCGTGGTGCTGTAAGATGTCATCCTTGCAGCCAGTCAGTTTGTAACATCTCTCCCTTCTTGTATATTCCACAATCAACTGCAGGTGGTATTATTGCAAAGTGCAAGTGTTCAGAAACCATAGCAACTCAGCCACAAAGTGACAGTCAGACCATGGAAAGTCACAGAGCGGGGTAGCATGGTGCTGCGGCGCATGCCTGCGCAGGAGTACTCAACGCTGTGCTGACTCAATAACTTCAGCGTTCCAAGCCTCCTCTGGCGTCAATATCAGCACTAAAATGCTGCGCTGGAGCTTGGTGGCGCGGGCATCCAGAGCAGAGCGGCTGCACGCAAGCCTTACATCACCCAGCACTGTGCCAAGCGTCGGGTGAAGCGGTGTAAAGCATGCAGACACGGGAAACTGGAGCAGTGGAGACGTGCTGTGGAGAGTGACCAATCACACTTCTCCATCTGGCAGTTCCATAGACAGGTCTGGGTTTGGACCCCACGTCCTTTGTTTTCTCCCTGCATCTTATGTTCTGCTTGCTCTGTCCTGACCAGGCTGGGGGCAGTGGAGAAACAGTGCGTGTCTGGGATTTGTGTAAAGACACATCCTTTTACATGCGTTTGGTTGTGTGTGTGTGACCAAGATACTCACCCACCAAACTGTTGACTTTTGTAGAGCAGCTGGCTGTAAACCAGTAAGCTGTCTGGGTATATGTGTGTATTTGTGTATATGTGTGTGGTATTTGTGTATGATGTGTGTGTATTTGCTCAGTTTTGAGAGAAGGGGGTGAAGAGGGCAAAACACATGTAGTCTAATCACTGAACTAATGTCCTCTTGTGCAAACACAGATGTTGCCTATACTCATAACCCAGACCTGAGCCCATTACCTCCTAGTAGTAAAAGGTGGCCTGTTGCGCACTTACAATTTGGTTGTGGCAAGACAAGCTTTATAATGTGGCTGTTTAAGTTTTTTTGTCTGGATAGTTTTGCTCTTCCTCCACACACACACACACACACACACACACACACACACACACAACACACCCACACAACTACACACACACACACACCGCACACACCACACACAACACTTGTTTCAGCATGTCGAAGGTTAGTTTGCCCTCGTGTTTTGCTGTGTTTTTTTGAAAACCTGCAAGGACCTTGGTTACTTTCCTCGCTTTTTTGCCCTTGTTACTTTCCTCTCTTTTGCCCCTTCTCTCTCTCTCTCTCTCTCTCTCTCTCTCTCCCTCTCTCTCTCTCCCTCTCTCACTTTTGCTCTCTCTCTCTAGCTCTTTCTCTCTCTAGCTCTCTCTCTCTCTCTCTCTCTCTCGCTTTTGCTCTCCCTCTCTAGCTCTTTCTCTCTCTAGCTCTCTCTCTCTCTCTATCGCTCTCTCACTTTCCCTCTCTCTCGCTCTCTCTCTCTCTAGGTCTCTCTCCGGCGCTCTCTCTCTCTCTCTCTCTCTCTCTCTCTCTCTCTCTCTCTCTCTCTCTCTCCAGTGTTGTTATTTGGTTCTCCTATTAAAGTGGACCTTGCCTGAGGCGATGTTTCCAATACAGCCAGGCAGTAGAGAGCTGTATGTTTCACAACATCATCTGTCATGTGTCCGTGTGCCCCCGGGTGGGCTTGCAGGTGCCTGCATCTACCCAACTGAGACCCATTCCAGTTCCTCTGCCTACTGTGTGCTTACACACAAACGCACACCTCCCAGATATCACTTTCACAAATGTAAGCGCACCTTCATCTTACTGTCACACACACACCTCTTCTGTCTCCTGGTCCTGGCAGCCTTCTGACTGTGCCATAGCCAGCTGTACCGTCAAGACAACCAGGTTTTTCCTTCCGTCCATTCAGCCGTACCCAACCTGCTCCATTTTAACCCTTCTACCAAATAGGTGCTTATGGGGTCTGGAACTATGTTGGTCTTCTGGTTGGCAATGTGGTGCGTGTGCATGAATGAGGTTTTTTTATTTATTTATCTGGCAACCTCCAATGGAGCCAGCCTCTGGCATCTTTATAGGCACATAATTGGATCGGCTTTTAGGGACACTGGCACTGCAGTTATGTATCCTGTTGTAGGTGTGTTGTGCGTGTGTGTTGTATGTGGTGTGTGTTTTTATGTGGTGTGTAGGCGGTAGGGGGCGCCGGGGGGGGGGGGGGGGGGTGCAGAGTGGAGGGAGGGAGGTGCGTTCTCACAATGCCCATACTTCATCTAAGTGTCTGTTTGGAAGTGATTCTAGAGGCCTCTTGTGCTTGCAAGCATTTCAGTAACCCAGCATGAAACCTTCAAACATCTCCTCTAGTCCACAATAAGGGCAGAACACTTCAGTTCAAACAAGCAGTTTGTTTTACTGGCTATGAATCAGGTGCTGTCCTAAACAGACTATTTGTCCTGGATGATTTAGCAGATATTGTTGCTCCTTGCTGTAGTGTGCATGCAGTGGGTAGAATACCTCCTAAACTGACAGTGAGTCAACTGGAAGACTGTGCAGGAAACACTCGCACTGTCAAAATACCATGAAATTAAACGTCTTTTTGGCCAAAGGAAAAGACAGGCACATTCATGCGTGCACGCCCCCCCCCCCCCCGCTTTATACACACACACCCTCCTCTCTGTTTGTGTCCCTCCCTGGGGTTGTGTAAAATCAGATTTGCACGACTTGTCTCATCAGTGTAAACTTTAGCACTTTGTCATGTCCCTGCTCCAAATGTGGTGGCTGTTGGTGAGGCCAGGGAGGTGTTATTACAGGAGTTAGCAGACTCACCTCAGCACTAACTCTTCATGCTGCGGGGTCCAGGGAGGTGTTATTACAGGAGTTAGCAGACACACCTCAGCACTAACTCCTCATGCTGCGGGGTCCAGGTAGGTATTATTACTGGCCTCAAGGTGTTTGGCCTCATCCTAATGATAAGACTTCTCCTCAGCCTGCCTCCTCTCGTCCTCCATCTGGAACACAAGCCCTTTTCTTCGTCTGCTTCTTATCCTTCCACCCTGTGGACTCAGTGTTCCCCAGGTGGAACTAAGGAGGTGTGTGCGTGCGCCAGAGTGAGCGGGCTGCAGGTCTGAAATGGCGTGCGTGCGAGCAACTGTGTGGCAACTCTTTGACACAATCGGAAGCACGCTCCTGGAACAGGCTGTGTTTAATTGTGGATGAGAAGAGATACATTTGCCCTGGTCCCCAGGGTATGACAGCCCCATAAAATACATGCAGTCTCCTCAGCTCATCGCTGCAGGAAAGAACGTCCGACAAGTTTGGACCGCTACTCCCCGCGGAGAACGCCATGCATGGTTCTTTTGCGTTGTAGATCACACACTCGTCCTAGCGAATACGTAATCAGCCATGCATACATGGATCAAATGAACATGGATCAAACAAACCTGTCATGTACGGAGCAGGAGAGAGTACGTCGCAGCCCAAGCCTCAGTTGAAAAGCCATGATTAAATAACTCCGCAGAGTAAACAGCTTCAAACATGGCAGGCCAGTCTGATTGCAAAATTTAAGCAGAGAATCCAGAAATCGACAAGAAAAACCCAGGGTCAAGAAAGCACGCACGGGTCAGAATAAGAATGTAACCCTGATAAATACTGCAACTGAGAAATGTTCGCAGCAATAAAAAGAGTCAATGAGCACAGGTGAAGCCTCTAATACATATGGAGGGATTTGGTTGAAGGCTGACCCCAGGGTGAGGTAATGACATGTAAGGGTTTCTGGTGACCAATCAGCCAGAGCTATATAGTGGTGAAAGTAAAGTCAAATTCAATTGCTATTTGATAACTTTGCAAACGAATAAATTACAAGGCAAGCGAAAGGGACAACGAGTGGTAGGAGCTTAGTAGAAGCGCTTCCAGAGAAGAAGAATCTATAGAGCAACGCTTCACACTGCCTTTTCTATCCAGCTATTATGTGTGTAGAACAGCCAATGACAGCAGAACTTGACCCTTAGCCACCTATGACCACCAGTTCAACAGTGGTCGCGCAGTGAGGTGTTAGAGCCAGGAAGCAGAGAGGATATTGCAGCTCCAGTCTTTAACATATGAGAGGTGGGGGCAGAGGGGTCTCCCTGCTTACTGACACAAAGCAGCCAGCCGCAGCCCCTGGTTAAATGAACCCCCCTTTTTGGGTGGTTTTTGCTTGAGGGCAATGTGATGGATGGAAGGTATAGAAAGAGGACAGACGCTAATCTTTAACATGTCCACTGGCTTCAGAGAATTAGCAGATTGCTTACTGATATTGACTTTGGTAAGGTTTCCTGCCCACGCACAATAAAACCATCCCAGATTTACGACTGTGGAATCACCACTTGAATCTGCTCCGAGGCAAGCCAGAGTAAGATGGAGGACGCTTTCTGCAAGTTATTTATGTTCCTCTTTAAAATACGTCGCGTCATGCTTTCTCTAGTGTTTTGTAACTGGTCTTTCAGGCACATGCTGAGCCCAAGCAAGCATCCTTAAGAAGAACTACCAAGACATGACGGAGGCACAAGCTCAAGCGGACAGACGAACGGATAGGCGGGCGGAAGTGCTCGCGCGCAGGCGCGTGCATCTGTGTGTGTCTGCGTGCTCATCCATCAGTTTCAGCCTGCTTTCAGTCTTCTGCACTGAGCAGCTCTGAGATGGCTCCGCAGTCTGGCGCATCAGCGGCGGAAAAAAAACCTCCCACTCTTTAATTAGGCTGCCATAAAATAATAATGGCTTTCCTATTTCAAAATGAACTTTCCACTCCTGCACATCTATTTGTACGCCAGAGGTGGAACACTTCAAGGCACTCACAGGCAAGCAGCATTTCCAAGTCTTGAAACCTAGTAGTTAAACCACACGGTTCACCATGTGTAGATGTAACCTGTGGTCTGTTAATGAGGCTTAATAAGGAGAACAAGCACCCACATGTACACACGCAGATGCAATCGCACACAAATAATAATATCAGGCGGGTTCAGTCACGGAAGTCGTGGAAGTCACGTGTGTGTCCCCTCCTTGACGGATTCAGACGTCTCCCTAATGTTGACAGAGCTATGAGTTTCCTCCTTTGTTGCCCCATGGAGTCCCACAAACTGTCTCGCACACACACACACACACACGCACACACACAAACATACACACGCACCTACACACACACACACACACTCTCACACACAAATTCACAGGTGCGGGCACACACACAGGCCCACACACACACACACACGCACCCACACACAGACAGACACGCCCACGCCCACACAGACACCGACACCCACACACACACAAAGACAAACACACACAAACACACATGCACACACACACACACACATACACACAAACGCGCACAAAGACACACCCGCCCACACACACCCACACACGCACGCACACACGCGCACACACACACACACACACACAAAGCATGTGTCATCCCTGCTGGGCTTTGCCTTCATTTATCAACAGACAATGGAATTACCAGTTACTTCTTTAATGAAGCTTAATGATTCATTTGGCGGGGAAGCACCAATTAGTGTCATCAACTCTTTGGAGGCTCCACCCGGTTCAGGCTCAGTGCTGCTCGCTAATTTAAATGTAGCGCTCCCCTCCACCCAGAATCAGTTAATTACTCTCTTGGTAACTTTCTCTCCTTGAGAGTGGTGGTGCTTGGAGTTCTAGAAGTTCTTACATGAGGTTCTGTAGGCCTGCCACACTGGTGCACGCTTCCTGTTCTGGAATGCTGACTACATTTGATTTAACATTGCACGTGATGAACTGACTTTCGGACACTATACCTCAGCAGCCTGGGAGATACAATAAATAAGGAATTTATGAAAATCCCCATATTTGTTTTCTTTCATCGGTGTGATGGTCTGGACTGTTATATTGGTGTACAATACAGCTATAGTTAATAAAGGCGCCCCACTTCCTTGAGGCAGTGCCTGTTTGAGGAAAAAAACATTTGTGCATGCTCCAGTTGCACCAGTGACATTTAGAAAAGCTGGAATTGTGAAACAAGATTATAGATACAATCTGATATTTGTGGGCCGCTGCATGGCCTCTATGCAAATGTACACCACTCTCCCTATTCTGTCCGCATCCTATCCCATCCAATCACCTAACCTTCTCATTCCGTGTCTCTTCCCCTTTCTCCCACCCATCCCCTCTCTCTCTCTCTCTCTCTCCAGGTGACCACCCTGGTGAACACGAGCAACAAGGGACCGTCCAGTAAGAAGAAGGGGCGCTCCAAGAAGGCCCACGTCCTGGCTGTGTCTGTGGAGCAGGCCACTCAGAACTTCCTTGAGAAGGGCGAGCAGATCGCCAAGGACAGCCAGGACCTGAAGGAGGAGCTCATTGCCGCCGTGGAGGACGTCCGCAAGCAGGGTGAGGAACGGACGCCACGGACGTTCGCTTTGAGAGGGGGCCCACTGCCACCTGTTAAAGCATGGACGAGACACATGCTTGTTGAACTCGTGTTTAACAAGCATGCTCACACACACATGCACACACACACACAGAGTACAGAGTACAGAGTACAGAGTACAGAGTACAGAGTACAGTGTACAGTGTACAGAGTACAGAGTACAGAGTACAGAGTACAGAGTACAGAGCACAGAGCACAGAGCACAGAGCACAGAGCACAGAGCACAGAGCACAGAGCACAGAGCACAGAGCACAGAGTACAGAGCACAGAGCACAGAGCACAGAGCACAGAGTACAGAGTACAGAGCACAGAGCACAGAGTATAGAGTACAGACAGATACTCATGCGCACATACTGCTCCTGCTGTCCTGGTAAAGCCGGGCCCATCCTGGCAGGATCCTTCTATTCCAATACTCTAACACTGGCAGAAAGCTTTTCTTTATTATCTCTATTCCTCTTTTCTGTCCTTCCCTCCTTTATGATAACTTCCTATTTCTCCAATACTCCCCATCTGTTTTACTTCATTCAAAACCTCTTTACAGTTTCTTTTCTAAGTCTAGAAGAGAGTAGTGAATGTTTGATCTTATTGTAAACCTTATGTTTCTTAGAGTCAACAGGCATGTTTGCTTTGTGTCTAACTTGGAGCTTGTTTGGGAGCCTGTTATATTTTAATTAGTTGTTTGATGTCTGCGGAGGCAGCTTCCTTTTTTAAATGCTCCAAATGTGCTCCTGTTTGTATTATAATGAACTTCTTCCTACGGGAAAACAAATGGACTGCAGAGAGTATAGTATTATTGTAGTTGTGATTTTACCATCAAGACACAATGGACATAAGTTTCCGTTTTCCCCCAGGCTTCCGCATGTTCACTCTCGTGCTTGTCTGAGTCTCTTCAGTGATAGTAGTGTTGGTAGCACTCTAGGAATCGTTCAGATGGGTGACCCTCAGCTGATGGCTTCTACAGCTCAATACTGCACCCCCCCCCCCCCCAGGCAGGCTTAATAGCCATCTTGTTAGACACACCAAGTCGTCCATGGCTTGGGATGGATGCCCGTTGAATCTGCCCGACTCAGGAGTACCCCATTACTCACCTGACCTCCACCTGACCGTCGAGGCAATCAACAAGAATTAGACAGAATTGTGATTGAAGCCAAGGGGTGAACGCAATTCAAAAAAAATAAACTCCATCAACACGGCTCAGCAAATAGCAGAGCAGCAATCAGGACTCCGTGATGAGGTAATTAGGTCCAAACAGATGAATGTCTGGGTTGTTCACCTTCCCAAGCAGACGGTGTAAGCCGAACACGGAGCCGCTGGACTCATCTGCAGCCTTCTGTCTCTCTCCAGCCATGGGTTGAGTTACCATGCAGAGACTGCTGGGGTGTATAGGCCTGTGCTGTCTAGGCTGCGTCCAGGAAGTGTCATGTCGCAGACTAGTGCGTGATTTCAGAATGTCCTTCGGCAACCCAAACACCGCTGACACCTGTTTCTGAGTTGACCGAAGAATGTCAATAGTCAATAATTAACTTCCTCCTCCTCCTCATTTCTTCTCCTCCCAACCCCAATCTCATTTACCGGTGGCGAAGCACTGGGCAGACCAAAGTAATAGAAAACCGAGCCTCTCTTGAGCGGATTGGAAGCAGAGTGAACCAGGTCAGTCCTGGAAGAGTGGAGAGTGCTTCAGTCTCCTGATTCCTACCCATTACCCAGAAGACCTTAGTCTCCAGGGGCCTGTGGCAAGCTAACGATCCTGGGATGTTTACTCCCAGTCACACAGTGCTGCAGCTGCAGATCGGCCTGAGGCTCCCCTCCCCTTCATGTCCCAACACAGTCTGAATGGGTAGGCTGGCAAATTTAAACCTACTGCCATCAGGTCATGCAACCAATCTTTCTCCTTCGTAAACCTGCGCCTTATAAAGTAGAGCTTGGTGGCTTTTTGCTGTTGTAGTTTCTTAGCATTCTATCTTTGTTTGGATTTGCCCAGGATTTCATTTGTGTCAGCGCATGCCTGTTTGTTCGACCTTTAGCTGTTAATGTCCCAACTCTCTCCTGGTGAGAGGAGTGATCAATCAACAACCAGCTGCCCCACCCCCTCCACTGCAGCACCCTCTGCTCACAGCCAGCTGACCTTGAACCCAAGGACACCGGACCCCCCCCCCCCCAATGCCTGGCTAGAACAGGGAACGAACATCTCCACAACCACACATCCTTGTTCAGGCCCATTATTATGATGGTGCAAAAGAGCTTCAGCACTGAGCTGAGAATCAGAGAGAGCGAGAAGGTAGAGACAGAGATGAGCAAGAGAGCGGTTGAGAGCGAGATGTAGAGCTAGAGGGAGATCGAGGTGGAGAGGAACAGAGGCTGATGCAGCATTAGCTCCCTCTCACCTCTGACCTCCCTCCCCCACTGTCTCCATTATGACAGGTTGACTCTAAGTGGCTAACAGGTGAATATGGAGTACAGCTCTGCAAGAATGTAGAAGAATCAAGCGTTTAATGGAGGCTAATGTATCAGGAAGCGTGCAGTGCGGTTGTGTGTGTTAGAGGTTGTGTGTTAGGGTGTGGATGTTAGCGTGTGTGCGCATTTGCCTTTGCATGGATGTGTTCGTGTGGATGTTAGTGTGTGTTTTAGCAAACGAGTTGTCCCTGTGTTCATGTCGCTGTGTGTGCGTGTGTGCTTGTTGGTATGAATTTGCTGATGCGTTCATGTCTATTTTGGTCGGTCAGCACTGGCGCACAGAGTCCTATGTAGTGAGAGCGTATCCATATAACCTAACCCTCACACCCACTTCCTAGAGGACGCCCTAACGCCCTGTTTGATCATGCTCTGAATCTTAACATCCACCCTCCCTCTCAAATCGCTCCCCTGAAAATCGTCCTGACATTCTCACAATTAGGCCTTGATAATAGCTTTGGTGCGGGGGACACACACACGCAGACACCAAGCGGGGATATTGAACCGGAGCGTCGTTCAGAGGAGAGAGGAAGACGAAGGCGTGCTTGCCGATCAAGCCTCCTCTTAGCTAAAGGTCATTGGATCAGAAGTAGCGGGTTCTCTAGCCTATCATCTCCTCTCAATCACCGCCCGCCTCCACGTGTCTCTGGCCTGTTATCTCCCCCTGATTAAATTATGGATGCTGATTTGAGACTGCGAAGGAACGGAAGGGGGGGGCTGGGGGGGGCGGTGGGGCAGGGGGGTTCAGTAATCTAGTCAACCTAAACCGCCATCTTTTTCCCTCCCTTTTCTCCTGTCACTCTCACTTGAGTGTGCGCGGGTGTGGAAAACACCAGAGCTTGTGGATGCATGTGTGTGAGTGTTGTACGTTTCATCACGGAATGCATAGTGCTGTTCATCACAGCAGGGAGCTGAGTCTCCCCTGGGATACATACAACCTGTCCTCAGTGGCTGTCACAACGTGTGTGCAGAACGCTGACGTACCTTCAATACTGTACAAAACTAGTGACAAATGGTATTCAAAGATGACCTCCCTGGGATCATGTGCTTCACAACTATTGTCAGTGTCTGTCTGGGTTGTCAGCTACTTGCGGTTTTATATACACAGGACAAGAGCAAATCATTTGTTGAAAGTATTCGAAAGATCTTCTTGTTACCGCGAGTCTCCCTTCTCCTGCTTTGTTCCCACTCGGGCATGATTCTGGGTGGTTGCCAGGGTTACGCCCCCCCCCCAAAAAAACGCCCCCCTGTGGCACGGCTGGTCAAGGAGGCTGCAATCACCACTTCCCTGAGCAACACACTCTGTTCAGATCACAGCACAGCACACATGGACATGGTGTGTACTCATGTACACATCTGCAGTACACACACACACAAACACACACACAATGCCCCTTTGGCCGTATGGTTCTGGACCGTTGCATTCTTCATATGAGAACAAACCAGCACAGGCACGCTCTAACCCTCCTGCCCTTCTCTTCCATCCGTTCTTCCCCCTCTCCCCTCCCCAATCCCCCAGGGGAGACGATGCGCGTGGCATCCTCCGAGTTTGCGGATGACCCGTGCTCGTCTGTGAAGCGTGGCACCATGGTGAGGGCAGCCCGCGCCCTGCTGTCTGCTGTCACCCGCCTGCTGATCCTGGCTGACATGGCCGACGTCATGAGGCTGCTGGCCCACCTCAAGATTGTACGGACCTTCTCTCTCTCTCTTTCTCTTTCTCTCTCTATCTCTCTCTCTCTCTGTCTCTGTCTCTGTGCTCTCTCTGTTTCTGTCTCTCTGTCTCTGTCTCTGTCTCTGTCTCTGTCTCTCTCTCTCTGTCTCTCTCTCTCGCTGTCTCTCTCTCTCTCTCGCTGTCTCTCTTTCGCTGTCTCTCTCTCTCTCTCTCTCTCTCTATGTCTCTCTGTTTCTGTGTCTCTCTCTGTGTCTCTCTCTCTGTCTCTCCCTCTCTTACACACACAAACATACAGTATATGCACTAACATAACACTTTCTGCTTTGTTGATCTATTACTGTGACAATGCTCATGTATTAACCTGATCTGGAGTGATGCTAACTATTTGAACACACAGACTGGACAAGTGCTTTTATGTTAGGAAAAGACCTTTTCCTCACAGAGCTCATCTGCATATCTGAACCCACAGAGAGAGAAGGGGAGAGAATGAGAGAGAAGGGGAGAGAGGGGGAGAGACAGATAGCACACAATACACAGTCTCTTTGTACCATAGAGTACTGTGGCAGGACTTCTACACCTACAGTGTTCGTCGCAAACACACTTGCATACTTGATGTATACACACACACACACACACACACACACACACACACACACACACACACCACAGTCCCTCCCAAGCTTATTTGGGACTGTCCAGGGAGCAGCTTAGCTCTAGCCAGAGTCTAAGCCACAGCCATCAAAGGCCATTTAAAAGTTATCTCTCCCTTCGTCCTCACTCTCTTCCATTACTCTCTGCAGTTTCATTACCCAGACAGGAAAGTAGTTTAAATTAAGAGTAGACGTGCACTGGGATGCAGTCTGTTCAAAACCAGGCCGATTTAAGTCTCCTGGGTTAACGTCCAATTTCTTCCTACAATCTGGTAGCAATTACAAAGAAGTGAAATACATATTTTTTCGGTTCCAGCAAAAACTGCTTTTATTATTTCAGAGCTTGTCATTTAAGTATTTGTCAATTTTGTGGTAGTAAATGTACGTAAAGGGCAAATGGAAGGTATTGTATGTTAATGAAAACATAATTAAAAGCTTTTACTAAAAAGTGGTGTGTGTGTGGGTGTGTGTGCACACGTGTGTGTGCATGTGTGCGCGTGTGCGTGCATGTGTGTGCCTGTTTGTGCTCATGTGTGTGTGTGCGCACGTGTGTGCATGTGTGTGCCTGTGTGTGTATGTGTGTGTGTGTGCACGAGTGCGCATGTGTGTGCGCGCACGTGTGTACACGTGTGTGCCGTGTTTGTGCACTTGTGTATGTGTGTGTGTGTCGGTGTGTGCACATGGTTATGTGTGTGTGTGCCTGTGTGTGCCTGTGTGCCTGTGTGCATGTGTGTGTGCCTGTGTGTGCACGTGTGTGCCTGTTGGTGCACGTGTGTATGTGTGTGTGTGTGCCTGTGTGTGTGTCAGGTTGAGGAGGCCCTCGAGGGAGTGAAGAATGCCACCAATGAGCAGGATTTGGCCAACCGCTTCAAGGAGTTTGGCAAGGAGATGGTGAAGCTAAACTACGTGGCAGCCCGTAGACAGCAGGTACACTACAAGACATGCTGCAAGATATCTCAATGTGTCTCTCCAGATCTGTCTATCTCTGTCTGTCTGTCTGTCTGTCTGTCTGTCTGTCTCTCTTCATCTCTGTCTGTCTGTCTTCATCTTTCTCTATCTGTCTGTCTGTCTGTCTCTCTTCATCTCTCTCCGTCTGTATGTCTGTCTGTCCGTTCGTCTGTCTGTCTGTCGGTTTATCTCTCTTCATCTCTCTCCATCTGTCTGTCTCTCCATCTCTCTCCGTCTGTATGTCTGTCCGTCTGTCTCTCTTCAACTCTCGCTGTCTGTCTGTCTGTCTGTCTGTCTGTTTGTCTGTCTGTCTGTCTGTTTGTCTGTCTGTCTGTCTGTCTGTCTGTCTGTCTGTCTGTCTGTCTGTCGGTTGGTCTGTCTGTCTGTCTGTCTGTCTGTCTGTCTGTCTCTCTTCATCTCTCTCTGCCTTTCTGTCTGTCTTTCTGTCTGTCTGTCTGTCTGTCTGTCTGTCTGTCTGTCTGTCTATCTCTCTTTATCTCTGTCTGTCTGTCTGTCTCTCTCTTCATCTCTGTCTATCTGTCGGTCTCTCTTCATCTCTCTCTGTCTCCTTATTGATTTTCCCCTCTTTCCCAATGTGTCTGTGGCTGGCTGTTTCTCTGTGCCCCTCTGTCTGTTTAGTTATGTTTCTGACACTGTCTCGCTCTTTTAGAGGTGACTAAAACTCCCCACAGTATCTTAAAGACACACAACATTGTGTTCCCAATCTTTGAACACATAGTACTTTGCCAGGCCGTCTGGAGAGAAAGAGGAGACATGTCATTCAAAAGAAATATTGTGAAACTTACACATTATAGATAAATTACGTTACGTATAATACAACGTAAAATATATACAAATACTAGATACAATGTAGTAATAATACATGTGATGTAACATTCAGTGTTGAATACCAGTGGCATGTCTTCTATTTTCCCCCGATATTTTCAAATATATTTCATGTATCAGGAGAGGTGTGGGATGGTAAAGTGGATTTATTTGCAGATATACAGTAAACAGTCCTACAAGTGTTTGGGCTTAGACCCCGAAGGAATTATAGATCAAAGGGCGCCTGCCCTGCATAGAAGAACAATCCCCCACGGAGTCCAGACACTGGTGGTGGTGACAGCAGCCGATGATCCAGTCTGATGAGGCGAAGACAAGACACCTGGCGGTGGCGGGGAGGTGGAGGGTCACACACTTGATAGTAGGGACAAACTAAACAGGGAGAGAATCGTATTTAAGGCGCAGGATCATAGCGATAAGCTGACAGATACGAGGAAGATTTGACCGCGTTAATGGATAGATAATGCTGAACCTGGATGACACCTGATCTCTCTGAAAGAGAGAAAGTACAGTGTTCCCAGCAGGCAGGGCGAGTTAGAGAAAAGAGAAAACAGTGTCATGTGCCCGAGTGCCGGGGTCGGTCTTGCCTGATTGAACTTGCGCAAAGCTTCATTTGTCACAGAAATAGCCTGTAGCTTGGTGTCCCCTAGTTGACCCATGATTCCCTAGAATGAGTGAAAACGTGAGTTCGCTTCATGTCTCCCAGAGGTTTCGTCTCCCAAACTTCATGGAGCTGCCGTTGTCATGTTCTGATCTGTGTTCTTCCAGGGAAGGCTTCAGAGCTTCTTGACACGACAGTCCTTACCCAACAGTAAAGCGCCAACCAGTGAATAAAACATGTTCAGAGTTTTCAAAAAGAAAATGTGAAGTGTTTCCCTCTCAGGGGAGCTTAAAAAATTGAAATGTCCCAAAGACAAGACATCATAATATTCCACTTGCTTGGCCTGGCTGCATCATAATGAGCAGATTATAATATGACTGTACTATAATATGACTGTAATGTAACATGACTGACTTATAAGATGACCTATTGCAAAGTATATAAAATAAGATGTTTGATATCAATATAGTTATATTTGACACCTGTCTCTCTACCCCAGGAGCTGAAAGACCCCCAGTGCCGTGACGAGATGGCGGCGGCTCGTGGGGCCCTGAAGAAGAACGCCACCATGCTCTACACCGCCTCGCAGGCCTTCCTGCGCCACCCCGACGTGGCGGCCACGCGCGCCAACCGCGACTACGTCTTCAAGCAGGTGCAGGAGGCCATTGGCGCCATCTCCAGCGCTGCCCAGGCCGCCTCGCCCACCGACGAGAAGCACGGCCACGCCGGCATTGGAGAGCTTGCCGCCGCTCTCAACGAGTTTGACGTGAGTTCTTCGACCTTCTGTCTGCTGGTGATGTGGCAGTCTGCCAATGATGTGGCAGTCTGGTGGTGATGTGGCAGTCTGCTGGTGATGTGGCAGTCTGCTGGTGATGTGGCAGTCTGGTGGTGATGTGGCAGTCTGGTGGTGATGTGGCAGTCTGATGGTGATGTGGCAGTCTGGTGGTGATGTGACAGTCTGATGGTGATGTGGCAGTCTGCTGGTGATGAGGCAGTCTGCTGGTGATGAGGCAGTCTGCTGGTGATGTGGCAGTCTGCTGGTGATGTGGAAGTCTGCTGGTTATATGACAGTCTGCTGGTGATGTGGGAGTCTGCTGGTGATGTGTCTGGGATCATGCTTGCTGCACTTGGTCCAGCCCAGGGAAAGATGGGAGGAGATCTCCTTGGAGGAGAGGCTCGAGGAGCCTGACCGCCTAGGTATTCCTCAGCCTTTCGTTTCCATGGCAGCGCAGCAATCGTGGTCCTCTTCACTTGACTGGAAATATGAAATAAGATAACTCTATGAACCTCCAGTAGATGCTATGTGTGGCTGGTGTCCAGCTTATAGCCCACCACCAGGGATGCGTCCTGCTCTTGCTGGTGTCATGATAAGCAGCACAGCTTTGGTCTTGGCAGCACAAATTGCAATGCCAGCGCTGAAAAATATGACTATGCACTGCCCCCTAGTGGATGCAAACACAAAGCCAGGTGAATTCACTGCGTCCCTGGCTGAAAATGACACTGGGTTCATTTTCAAGGTCAGCACTCAAACATGGCCCAACAGGGACCTCGTGTGGCAGAATGCATACACTGCATCTCCATCTAAGTGATGTTCTATTCCCCTGGTGAGCTGGACAGTAACAAGCTCACAGCAAACAGGAGACTTGCTCCTCTCCCCTCTACCTCATTAATGAATATTCAGCTGGCCAGCTAAGGCCAAGTCCACTCCCAAACACCAACTGTGTGTCATTGCACAATATGCAGCATCATCTACAGTATCTAGAGTCATCGCAACCAGTATGTCTTGATGTAATCCAGCTTGGTCCTCCTCTGAGCTGGGTTATGTGATGACTCCAAGGCAGGAAACAGATTGAGACATCTTGACCTTTTCTGATAGCACACGCAGGCACACATGTGCAGACACATGCACACACCCACATGCACATGCAGACACATGCACATGCAGACGCATGCACACACACCCACGTGCAGACACATTCACACACACACACACACGAACACATGCACACGCAAACACACACGCTCATGCTCAAACAGACACATGCTTGCGTGCCCATGCAGACACACATACAGAAACAGAAGCCAAAAACACACACACATTCACAGTCCAGATTGAGACACAAGCTGTCATGAGACCATATGATCTGTTCGTATGGGAATTTCTCTCCATGTTAATGAATGACCTGTGAGTCTCCTATGTAGCGTGCAGTTTGACGCTTAGCCTCTTAATGCTGTTTTTCTTGAGGTGGCATGTTTCTGTCCCTCCTCACCCCAAACAGCTGGCATGCAGTCTGGAAATGTACACACAGAACCTTTTAGAAATGCTGCCATCTCCAAAGATAACATTTGTAAATGTAGGATAGGAGGCACCTGGAAAGGCGAGGAACATGCAGAGTCAGTGACACGGAGGTTGGCCGAGGATATTAAACACTCTGCGCCAGGCGCCACAGAGCCAGCCAAAAGGGCAGCTCATGAATAAGACGAGAGGGAGGTGACCTCAACTTGTTCTCTTCCATCTCTCCCTCCCTCCCTCTGTCCCTCTCTGTCTCCCTCTCTCTGTCCCTGTCTCCGTCTCTCTTCCATTCATCCCTCTCTGTCTCCCTCTCGCTCTCCTTCCCTTTCTCTCTCCCTCCCTCTATCCCTCTCTCCCTCCCTCTATCCCTCTCTCCCTCTCTCTCTCTCTCCCTCTCTCCCTCTCTACTCCCTCCCTCCCTCCCTCTCTCCCTCCCTGCTGTCTAACGTCTCTCTCTCTCTCCCTCTCTTCTCCTCTTTTCTCTCTATCTCTCTCTCTCGTCTCTCTCGCTTTCTCTCCGCTGCCTGTCTCCCTCTTGCTCTCCCTCCCTGCCTCCCTCCTGTCTCTCTCCTGTCTCCCTACACCATCCCAGCTCCTGAGGACCAGGGCAGGTTGACTGAGGATACTCAGAGCAGCGTTGCATCTTTAAATATTCCCAGCTTCAACTTGAAGTATCCCTGCTTTACCGCAGGAGCCATCTTATCAAGTCAGAGGCAGTAGCACTGCAAGCTACTCTGTCTGCTGTCAGCTGTCACAAAGTGTCCCCCCCTCTTTAACTGTCTTCCACTTGTTCATATGAGAAGACTGAAGAATGCTTCAGGCTGTTAGCTTTTTAGGATAATTGGGTTTGGGTCAAAACGATTGCCTTTGTTATTTGCTATTACTCCCACCCACATAATTGCCATTCTCCCTTACTCAGTTTTTCCACAGTCCAGATTAGATTCTTTTCTTTCTATTGGATCAGGGGAACGATGTTAGGCTGTGTTTCTGACTAGGTGAGCTTCAGGCTGGTGCCGCGTCCTGTACGTGTCATATCCATCAGCCCAAATGGTGGCTCAGTAATAGCAGCCCACACCTGTGGCCTTTTCCCTTGTAAACACCAGGGGGCAGTGTTGTATTACTTTACTGCTTTTTGGATCATTCTTTTCTACCTTTATCCTCCTCATTCTTTTTTCATGTTTTTTCACAGTTCCTTGGAAACAGAGATTTAAAAAAAAATCTTGCTCAAAGCTTCTTGCTCCAAGCTACACTGCTCACATGTCATGTGGTTCAGTAACATTAATAAGATCTCTTAGCTGTCTGTCTTAGCCATGTTCTGTCCATTGAAGTGCTCACAGGGTGCTGGCTGGAGAGTCTGTTGCTCACGCCGTACTACATCTTTCACCTTTCTCCTGTCACCTGTCACCTCTTCATCCAGTAGTAGGACATCTACGTACCCAAAACAAAAAAAGTTATTCAGTCAGCTCCTCTCTCATCTCCTCCTCTCCTCTCCTCTCCTCTCCTCATCTCCTCTCCTCCCCTCTCCTCTCCTCCCCCTCTCCTTCCCCTCTCCTCCCCTCTCCTCCCCTCTCCTCTTCTCCTCTCCTCTCTCTCCTCTCCTCCCCTCCCCTCCCCATCCCCTCCCTCCCTCCCCTCCCATCTCACCCTCCCCTCCCTCCTTCCCCCCTGCCTCTGGGTTGGCTTGGCTATCAGTACATCTTTCACACATCCAGCTGCCCTCAGCAGCTTGATGAGAGATCGCTGTCTGCTGTTCTGCTTGGGAAACAAACACACCGGGATGCCTACAAGGACAGAAACACATCCACACGCTCACACTTGCATACACGTATATCTGTTCAAACATGCTGGACAGTATGTTTCATTTTATTTTTACACACACACGCACACACGCACGCACACACACACACACACACACACACACACACACACACACCACACACACGCACACACACACATATGGTGCACTGCGAAGCCTGTGAAAGCTCTGGATTTTTTCTCTTCCGGATTTGTCTTCATTTGTTTGTCCTCCAGGTTATTTTTCTCCCTACAAAACACGTGTACAAAAATATGCAGACACACACACACACAGCTGCGTGGGTGGGTGCTGTTTAGTCTGACCAGGACGAGTGATTGAATGTGAAACACACACATTTGTTGGGCTATTCAAGTGAAGATGTTCCCATAGAAAATGGTTGTGTGTCTAACCCCTAACTCTATCTCTAACCTGAACCTGCCCAAATTGTGCTTAGGCACGTGCATAGTATCGCTGTAGCTGTATCACATGCTAAACGAAACCCATGAATGGAATCAACACAAAACTCTCAGTTCGTCAATCATCAGAGGAGGTTGCATCTGAGTGGGTGTTTAGTGGCTAGATGTACTGCAGTGTGTTTGTAGTGGAGCTTACCAGCATGTGCAATGGACTGAGTGCACTTGCCTATATCTTATCGAGCCATGGGTGGGAAGTTTCAAAGATCTATTCCTGCACATGTTTTGCTACGGTATGATGTAGGGTTTACACACTGTATGAAGTGTGCTTTGTTTTGATCATATGTGAACAGAGTGTATTGTGGACCTGGTGATTATGTCATGGCAGAATGAGCTGCAAAAACATGGGAAATCATGTGTAGTTGTGTTGTCGTTCGGTCCAGAGGCGAAGTCTACCTGCTTGTAAGGTGACTATCACATTTGTGATAGTCCTTTGCCCCAAGGCTTGTGTCTGTTGGAACTTGTTGAGCATCCCTCTTCAGCACTCTGCATATGGACAGAGCCCTCAGCACTCTCTCCTGCTCAGCGCGGCTCATGTTCATCTAGACCTTAACTGGATTCCCATGGTCCCTGAGACCGTGACTGGCAGTCTCTCAACACAGCTGTAGTATCAGCCACTTCAAAGAGGATAGAGGCGGTGAGGGGGGTAGGGGTGGGGGTGGGGGGCTGGAGGGGAGGAGGGGAGGAGGCAGGCGGGAGGGGAGGAGGGAGGCGGGAGGGGGACAGGGGACAGCAACTGAAGGGTGTCATAGGGCAGCGTCGCTCCTAATATTACTGACGAGAAGTCCACACCAAAGCCTGCCGTTCTGTTAATGCGTTTACAAAGAGGAGGGGCGATAATAAGAGACGATTGTACATTAAGATTAATACACCTGCCACCAAGAGGAGAGCCTGGATGCTGTCGGGGATGGGCCATGCTCGCCTAGACATGGGGGGGGGGGGGGGGAGCAGGAGGGGTGAGAAGGGGGGGGATTGAGCTGAACGGTGGGCACGGATCGACCCCCGCCCCCCCGTGCCCAGAAATGGGCTGAAGTGA